>CM039518.1:21999746-22062882 GCA_022433055.1 Begonia peltatifolia | reverse complement strand
GTTTTTTTAATATATATATATATATATATATATATATGATTTTTTTTATAAAATAATATATTTTATTATGTTTACTAGGTTTTTTTAAACAAAAAATAGGTATATATGTTGTTTTTTTTAAAATACTTTATTTTATAATGTGGAACCGAACCGGACCTGATTGTGCAGTCCGATCTCGGCTCTGGAACCGTGGCCTATGGTTCTAGTTCCGGGTGAGACTAGACTAGACCGTGCCCACCCCTAGCGGAACATGAGCTAAAATGTTCTGAAGAATTTTGAAAACCCTGCGAACACGTTTTGATCTAGGTACTAAGGATAATGCCATGTTAAATTCATAATCTATTAATATCATAAAGATAAAACTTAAAGTCTATAAACAAGCACATAAGGTCAAACAATTATGTCTTTCTTTACACCACCATTAGTTACCCCTAATATCCTATGAACTTTCTCGTATTATGATCAGTCTCATTCTTTATGATTTAACTGTACTTATCAACTGATTTGTAGCTTTTAAAGCTCTTGCGAAGCTGATTCTTGATGTTGGGTTGCTGGTGGCTTATCACTGCGATCAGTATGGTAAGTTTCTTGGGTATGAAGTGTAGGGTATTACCAAATACCACTGTAATAGGACCTGTGTGCTAAGAATATTTAAAAGAGAATTAAAACCCTTTAATTAGTACGTAGATTTCCTTATTGTGAAGAACCATTGAACTTGGTATTTAATTGGGAATGCTTTTCTACTATTGTCCATATTGCTAGAATGCTTGTTAAATACCATGTTCTTGATGTGCTACTTCATTAAGTTGTGGCAGGCATACAGCTCTTCCTGATGTTGAAAGATGGGTTACAACACTCTGTTCTCTCTTTAGTTATAGTATTGGATTCTCAAGCTAAACTGCACTAAGGAATTTTTTTCTTTTGGTATTTGACTTACTTTTGAGCCATCATGTCTGGATCAGCACACCCAAAAAAAGAACTCTGTAATAATCCATATTGGATTTTCCAGTGCCTGTGTTTTCAATTGAAAACTGATACATCAGTTTTGTTGTTTGAATTTTCATTCTGATTTTAAGTACCAAGTCAATATTCTGATTTTTACTTGAGCAGTATCCATAAAGAAGAAATTGGATGAAGATGCTGGCCTTGAAAAGATACTTCTTCGGTCTCGGTGTCATAAAGGGCGTCTGCTTTATTATTTTCCAGCACAGCAGGGGTCAATCATCACTTGTGCTATTTTCCTTTATTATTCCAATAGCATATCAATTGAGAAGTTTTAAAACTCTTAAAGTCTCCGACTGTCTACCATGCTTTATCATATCTTATTGTTGCTAGTTTAAGAATCAAATCATAATGACTTGCAAACTATAAGAGCATAATATCCAATGTTTTATTGCTTTTTTCTTTTTAGATGATTCGAAAATATGTTGTTTGTAAAGCTTCATCTTGGAATCTCAGGATGATCAACGAGTAGAACCTGAATTGTACGACATTTTCAATTGAGATTCAAGATAACACAAGTATATGGCATAATTCTAAAAAAGTCACTCAGTTTCGATATATTTGAAAAAAATTATGAAATTACTGTCTTAAATTGTTTAATTTTTTTTTACTTTGCTCCTTATGTATTTAATATCCTTTATTCTTTTAGGGGTAAGATATTAACCATGGCTCAGATTAGACTTACTAGTTAACATTTATTCTTTTTATCAGTTGTTGCAAAAGATAGGGATAATTTTGTAGTTGTTCTTCATGCTACTTTCAATATGGATAAGAGTTGTAAGCTAGTGAATACTCAAACTTTGTTTAAAATTCATAAAATGTATTAAAGTTGTTATTTATAGTAATTTTTTGTCGGAAGAATCAACATAATTATATATTCCAGAATATGTTGGCAAGATATCTGATTGAAGTTTCTTCAATATCTGACTTGCAGTAATTGTACTGATGCGGAAACCATGTCTTCATGGTGTGGATGGCATACAGACCATGGTTCACTTACAGGTAAAAGTATTTGCGGCTCATTCTAATTTTATTTTTTCCCTTGCTTTTTATTGCGACAACTGGATTGATAAGTTGTGTGATAATTCATCATAAATGAGCCAGTGATAGTAAGAAGGTTCTTTTAAATTTTGCATATTGTGTAATCAACCTTTCTTCATTTGTCTAATTTTTTCTTCAATTCAATGTGTAGGTCTGACCTGTGGCATGTTTATGCGGAATGATGTAGAGATACCATGCCCTGACATCGGCGCTGGACTTCATATAAGGACACGGACCGGTGAAATTGCTAAAGTAATTCTAGTGTCTATTCTAGAAAATAAAGTAATCCCAAATTTATAATTAGCTTATTTTTGTGCTTGGATTTAGGATTTAATGGAATGACAAATTATCACTTTTTGGACAATACGGCTTGTAAAGGAATTCTAGGCTTTTTGAAGATAAAGTCCTATGCTGCTATACTTATAGATAAGATTAGCTTTCTCTTTGCAAAATGTATATATGGATCTGAACACTTGAGAAATGGCAATGGAAATGGCAATTATTTTATTCCACTACCTTAAGAGAATCTCTAAACTTTCTAAAATTTGTATCAATAATTTTTTTTTTCTCAAATGAAATATTTTCATTACTTTATAATGTGGATGTAATATGGCCAAGGAATGTGACTTTGACCCCTTTTATCTAATTAGAAACACCGCAAATGTATTGAACTTCTCTTCTTATAGAAGTTCATCCTTATACTCAAATAATATTTTTACTTATTTTTAATACTTGAACGCAAGTAACAGTTCTTGATGATTAATTAAGAGTGGAGCTTTACACATGAATATTACTATCTACGCCCATGTTTATTCATTACATTGCTTTCAGGTTGTTTATGGAGTTGATGAAATAGCGTACCAAATTGGTGAAACCACTGAGATACTTTCAAATGGTTGTCTCTGGGCAACACCACATTGCGTCATGGTACTTATCATAATCCCAACTTATTTGTCCAATAAAGTTTTTTGTCTAATTATCCTTTTGTTTATGGCCGTAATTACTTCCATTTTTATTTTGTTTCATAATCCATTTTATTATATGGATGCATTTCTGGTGTTGTTGAAGCTCTAAAGTTCTGTTTTATATGATTTTATAAAGCAAAATTTGAAACTAAGCTAAGATCAAATTTAGAACTAGGTTTTCTTTGGATTACATTAAATTGCACATGGTAAGATCAGGTTGTTGGTGATTCTGCTAAGCATTCGAATCGGAGTCCCTTGTAAATAACAACTCATTTTTCGAGATCTTTTTTATGTCATTTAGTTTCTCCCTCACTTAGATTTAATTGAAGATATTATCACAATAATTAACCTATGCAAGGCTAACACTTCATCTTACGAGTTTCGCTTTCTTAGATAGAGACATACATTTCTGCTACTCGCTATATATGTATTGGCCACAACTTGTTAATCTAAGAGACATAATTATATACTAAACTGTCGCATTATGCGACAACAGTACTAATGTCTTTTTATAATAATGTTGCATAGTGAACCGAATAATACGAAGAACAACCACAAATCGTAACGACAATGTTAGATTTGAAAATCTTAGTATTCTATCAAGAACATTTCTTCATCAATAATTATCATAAAAAAAACATATTTTTTACACAAATATTTCTCATTTATAATAGTCTTTTCTTATTAATTCTAACGTCTTTCATAACCTCCAAAGAAACTAACAAAAACTGACTTTACAAATACATTATATAATTTTCAAAATACCCCTGTGATTATTTCTTAAGAGATACTTTGATATAAGTAATAATAAGTAAAATCTCAAAAGATTAAGTCATTCTGGCATATTTATTTGCTCGATGCATTGCGTTTGTTCTTAGACCAACAAAATAAAAAGACTTATGTTTTGTTCTTCTATATAATTGGCAATAATTGTTAATAATCATGGTATTTAGGCACCTAAAGGAGAAGATGCTTTTGGGCTTGAACGATCAACTTTTGCATTGTTCATGCAGCCTGACTGGTATGGCCATTGTTCAAGAATCATGCAAAGGCTATTTCCACTACCTCTTTTATTTCTAAAATTAATTTGGTCACAATAGCTCAAGAAGCTTTCTCACCTGACTAGTTTTTCACTTCAGCCATGGAAGTCTTTATTTTCCCTCTCATCGTATATTATATCGTAGAAAAAGTTTAAATTGTTTAGTCGCGGTTGGACAAAAAGAAGAAAAACAAGACAAAGATCTTCACCCCTCGTTGAATGTTTGTTATTTATTATGGTTAATTTTACAATTACGTATGTTGTCGTATTTTTAGGGATCAGAAGCTTAAATTTCCAGATGTCAACGTCCACAAAGAGGTATTTAATTATGCTTCCTTGAGCACCATTGTAGGCAGTGCATTCACTACCTAAATTGACTCCATTCTTTGTGTTTGTGTTTATTAATTTATTTTTCTTGTTCAGCTGATACCATCAAACTGTATTCTTACTTTTGGAGAGTATACCGAGAAGCTTCTCGACAAATACTACCCTGCCAAGGCGTAAAAGTTTTGCATATTCACTTCCAGCGGCTGCTAACCGATAAAACTATGGAAGACTTTTTAAGTTACAGTTACTCTTTTCCGCATTGTTGGGAGATGCATATGCATTAACAAATTTATACTGGTTTTTTGGTTTTTACTCTCGTGAGCTAGCTCACGTAGATTGAAGGTTGTTGTTCAGACAATATAGAATTTTTGCCTATATTCAAATGAATTATGGAAATTTCTATTACTTTGTGGCCAATTGGACTCCTTTCCTGCTAAAAATAGTGCCAAATTAATCATATCTTTAAGTTTTTCTATTTCATATCTTAAGATATTCCCCATGTTGCGGGTTGATCGAATGAAACTTGCGGTTAAAATTACATAAGTTTGAAGTAATTTAAAAGGTTATAAAATAAATGCTATAATTGAGTTAGGGGTCTTGTTATAGACTAACTTGATCTGAACTAAGTGATGAATATAAAACTATGAAACCAGAAATTATTAGAAATCGGATAAGATGTTATTTGTTTTAATTAATGAATATTATGAAAAAATTAAAAGATAAATATAAAATTATTATACCAAAAATACATCTCATTTTAGTTGGCATGCTTAATAACTTCTCTTTTTATAGTTATACATCTTTGGTTAATCGACGACACTCCTACCTTGGCCAACTAAGTACCCATTGTGAAGTAGGTGTGTTTACATGACAATTGTGTGGAAGCCTCACTCTTCGTGTTAATTTAATGACTGTGAATAATATTGTGATAAAACACACCACGAGAATTAATCAACAAGAGCAGAAAAGAAATCAAGAACATAAAATTTAAGTGATTCAGATAAAAAGGTCTAACGTCTACAATACAAGACTCAAATAGCGAATTGTATTTAAGAATCAAGAAAATAAGAGTTTTACGCAATGTTGTACACAATATCGTTTCGAATGCAAGAATCATTCTTCCTTCGAGAGTAGCCACCCTCTTTCACTTATATTCTCTCTTTTATTTTCTTTCTCATAGCTCACTTATCATTGTCATTCAGTACGCTCACCATTTATATAAAAATAATAAATATTGTAATATTAATAAAGAAATAAACTGCAGCAAAATCATAAAATTTGAATTAATATTAATATTAACAAAAAAAATAAAATTAAACCATTTGCTTTGTGATTAGTATAAATTTTTTGGCTTTGTTCACCAACGTTATAAAATAAGCATCGAGTATTAGAACAACGCATAGCATTATTAGAATTTTAGCTTAGGAAACACAACGACATTTTGCGATTAATTATCGACCCGACTCCTAAGTTTTAGATTTAAATTTTTGGGTTTTATTGTTGGGAATGCACTAAACCACTAAGACTAAGCCCTTTTTTGTGAGGATATAAAGGATGACATTTTACAAAGAAAGGAAACAAAAGAGCAAAAGAAGGATTAAATGAAAGACAAAACACGTAGGCTTTGGGTGGAAAGTCTTGATCTTCTTTCACAAAAGCATTCGAATGGATTTTCGTCAATCCTAGTTGACTCACTCCTTTTTATTAAACTAAATGGCTCTTTTTATAGCACTCAAGGAACTTGTCCACTTGGTTGAACCGAATTGAACGACTTAATATTCGTTTGTACAATTGGTCTCGTGGGTGGGGTTTACTTCTCTCGGTTTTTCTAAGTTTAGAATAATCATTCATGTAACCCGATAAATGAATAATCCAATGCATTATTGATTTATTAAATCATCAAATTTTAATGATTTCAAAGCATCGTTTATTTATTGATTTGTTATTCACCGCCTAAAAATGTCATGTTCGTGTGGCAGACATTCTTGCGAGAGCCAATTGCCCAAAAACACGTAATACTTGTGTAATCTCATATCTCGGAAAGAAATGAATAATAATAAGTTATTAACAGATCTGATCGCATCGATTATTATGATTTTTTTTTACGAAACTCAAAAATAGAGTTACGTATAATTGGACCAAATATAAATAATATTGTATCACAAAATGGACGTCGAGATATTATACATCACACAATTTCACTAAATTTTTTGTTTTTATTTTCATCGGAGAAGAAGACGAGAAATAATTAAAAAAAGTTTTTTATTTTTATTTTTATAAATTACAATTCTTGTATACGGGTGTGGCACGTGCTTGGATTATAACGGAATAACTGAATGAAGGAAGGAACCTTGCAGTAATGCCCTGCTCCTCTCTGTGAAAACTTGCAAACAAACTAGGCATCTACCTTCTCCACGAAGCTTCTCTTTCACAGATAAAGAAACTCTGCAGATTTTAGAGAGAAAGAAGAAAGGTAGAGAGAGAGAGAGAGAGAGAGCTCCCATTTTTTAGGCGGTTTAAGTTTTCAGCTAAAGAACCAAAAACTCCCTCCTCTCTGCTCTTTCTTCCTCATGCAAATTCTCAATCATTTATCTTCTTTCTGCATTCTGTTTACTATCCCTTTCTAGAAAGATTCAGATAAAAAGAGAGTGACCCTTCCAACATTTTTCTCTCAGCAAAAAGGGAAATGTCTAATTCCAGATTCTTCCCCACCAACCGCGTCTTTGCAGTGGCTTTTCTTCTAATGGCAATGGCTCCGAGCGGCGGAAGCGTGGGGGTGAACTGGGGAACCATGGCTACCCACCGTCTTCCTCCGGAGAAGATTGTTAAAATGCTGAAAGAAAATGGGTTCCATCAGTTGAAACTATTTGACGCCGATGAAGAGATTTTGGGGGCTCTGATTGGAACCGAAATTGAAGTGATGTTGGCTATTCCTAATCGAATGTTGCAAGAAATAAGCGATGATTTTGGGGCTGCTTCTGATTGGGTTGATGCTAATGTTACTAGCTACCTCTACTATGGTGGAGTTAATATCAAGTTGAGTCTTGTTCAAACCCTTTTACCCAATTTATGTCTTCTGTTTTTATGTTTGCCAAGAGTTCGATCGTTTCGCCTCCGTGCCTTTATCCATTCTCGTCGTTTTTTCTTTGATGGAGACGACAGTTCCATCTCTTTTTTTCTACCCTATTTTTTCCTTTTGTGTTTTTTCTTGCTTGATTGTATGCTATTTTCCTCTATCATAGTCGTTAAGGTTGATTCCTAAGTTCATCAAAATTGTTCTCTTCATCGGTCAACTTTTTGGTCTCTTTTGAGAGTTCATTGATGGATATTCTTAATCTATCGATTCAACTTTATTAAACATCTATTCTGTAAATTTAATTTAAGATTTTTGCTGAGAGCTTCATCAGCTGAATCCATGTGGGCCTTCTGTTATTCTCTCTTTTTCTATGAAACGTCCACTGATTTTGATTTTTGCAGGTATGTGGCTGTAGGAAATGAGCCCTTCCTTAAATCATACAACGATTCTTACATCCAGTACACATTCCCAGCTCTTAGAAATATTCAGCAAGCCCTCAACAACGCCGGAATTGGAACAAAAGTCAAAGCCACCATTCCATTCAACGCCGACATCTACTACTCCCCGGATTATAATCCGGTTCCCTCTGCCGGAGATTTTCGACCGGAAGTCCGTGACATCGCGTTAGAAATAACACAGTTTCTGTATGCAAATAATGCACCATTCACTGTCAATATCTATCCTTTCCTCTGTCTGTATAGCAATGCATATTTCCCTCTGGATTTTGCATTTTTTGATGGAATAAACAAACCCATTAGAGATGGAGATTTAGTCTACACAAATGTGTTCGATGCGAATTTGGATACTCTGGTTTGGGCATTAAACAAGGCTGGATTTCCTGATATGAAGATCATAGTTGGAGAAGTTGGGTGGCCAACAGATGGAGATAAAAATGCCAATGTCCAAAATGCAAAAAGGTTCAATCAAGGATTACTCAGACATGTTCTTAGTGGAGATGGAACTCCAGCCAAAAGGGGTGTAATTGATGTTTATCTCTTCAGCCTCATCGATGAGAATACTAAAAGCATATCGCCAGGGAGTTTCGAGAGGCATTGGGGAATTTTTGAGTTCGACGGAAAGCCAAAATACGAGCTCGATCTTTCGGGTTCGGAGAAAGACAAGGGTCTTTCACCGGTCGAAGGGGTAAAATATTTGGTTCGACAATGGTGTGTGATGAATCCGAATGCTATGGATATGGAGGACTTAGCAGATAGCATAGATTATGCATGTAGCTTATCAGACTGCACTGCTTTGGGCTATGGCTCCTCTTGTGGCCATTTGAGCGTTGTAGGAAATGCTTCTTATGCTTTTAACATGTATTATCAGGTGAATAACCAGCAGAGCTGGAACTGTGATTTCTCTGGTTTGGCTATGGTGACAGATGAAGATCCTTCCGATGAAGACTGTCAGTTTCCTGTCATGATTAATCATGGATCATCGATTGCGATTCAGGTTGGATTATTACATTTTTCAATCGCTGTTTTAAATGGGTTTCTCTTGTTTTTTTTGTTTTATCGTTGACTGGTAATTAAGAATCTGGAACAAGATTTGAAAATCTATCGGCTAATGTTCTGGAAAATTGTGTGATATGTTTTTCTCGTTTGGGTGTGACAAAATGTACATTCTTTGATCATAACATGTATATAGACAAAATTAGTGCTCTCTCTCTCTCTCTCCTTTTTTTCACTTTGTAGGCTAAAAATGCACTAATCTAATCTAAAAATGACCATTTTTATCTATTAATATTAGGACAGCACAAATTTTATTTGGTAATCAAAATAGAAAAATAAAATAATACTCACTCACGAACTCCAGCGTGATCCTCCTTCCTGCGAAGAAAAAAACACAGTCGACGAAAGAGAGAGACGCTAGTCAATGCGTACTGCTTTTACGAATTTAGAATGAATCCAGTAAAGTTTGGAAGGTCCACCACCATTTTCTTTTTACTCCAATTTCTTACCCTTTTTTTCACTTTGTTCCTCGCAAAATCCTCATAAATCGAATTACTCACAAAAATTTTAAATTCTGCAAAATAAATAATATGCCATTTTTTTGTTGTGCTAATACACATGGTAAATACAAGTTCATATAAATATAACTCCTAAAATGTGAATATCCTGACATGTACATCGATTCCTTCCATGGTGAATGTTAAAGTTACATTTTATTTGTAGAATACGTTAACCGAGTACAATTTCGGTTGAACACTCAATCGAAAAAGGATTAAAGCGTTGAAGATCACTTTGAGTGAGCACACAAAATCAAATGCAGACGTTCAGTTTTAATTTAAAAAAAAAAAGAATTTTTTTATTTCCTAAGCTACTTGAAAATCAAACAAAAGCTAAAATTAAATTCATAAATCAAACTTTTCAAATAAAACAAAAATAATTATGCGAAAAACATAAACATTAAATTTGGTTGTGTCTCAAACAAGTTTTTTTTAAAAATTAACAGTTGAATTACTTCCCTTTTTCTTCTCAGTGTGAATCCCGCCAAGAGTCTAAGACTTTCCATGCAAAATGGTCATCTCTCATGGCTCCGGATTTATATTTTTCTTTTATTAAAAATTAAAATTCAATTTTTTTTTTTACTCAGGCAGACTATGACGAAGAACACAGTTGAAAACATTGTGACCATAATTTCCTGGTACACTCCTGACTACGAAGGTCCCATCCCTCTCTGTCTCTGTCTCTGTCTCTCTCTATCTTTCTCTTTTTTGGTTCAAATTTACTTAAACCATCGCCATGACAAGGTCTCTCTTTACCTTGTATTGGTTGAGTGAGAGTGGTACGGCCATTTTTCAGAAAATGACAACCCCGCTTATTCTCTTGAATCCAGAGCCTCTTTCAATTGCCTTTCATGGAGGTTCAATCTTACGTTGAAAAAGAAACGATTTTTGGTTCAGATCCAAACCTCCTTTGACTGTCATCTTCTGGGTTTACTTCCAATGTTTAACGCCGATCTGCTCTCCTACACTATTCTTTCTTCGTCCACCGTTGTAGCCCAACTACCTTTTTTCTCTTTCTAATTCTTACGTCAGCAGCGCTGCAGCGTCCAGGTTTTTTCTTCTCTCTCCCTCTTTCTCCAGCTCTCTGCTTTGCTTAAGTAATCAATCAGTAGAACCGCTGAGGGTAGATCTTTCTGTGTAGTGATTTGAAGACTTCGTCTACATTCTACATTGTCAAAATTACTGCTAATTCGTTTCTGAAAGTTGCTTGGATTAGAGTCGTGGGAGTTAGGCATTGGATTTTACTTCCCTTCTTGTCATATGTTGTAGAAACTATGAGATTTTGCATTTTCAAAAGTGTAGGCAGACCTTTGTCCCAGATCTAGGGATTTGCACTAGTTTTAGTGGCTTTTTTTTTTTTTTTTTTCTAGTTCATGGTTCTTACTTCATCCAAATTGTCGGTTTCTGTTGTTGGATGTTCAATTTTGTATATCAAATTGACTTACATGCCTCTTTTGATTTGACTATGATTTTATGTCTGCTTGAAACTAGATGGAACTCCATCGTGAAGCCAATTTAGGAATTGCCGCGTCGTCTTCATTCCTTTTGAACAACTCGAAATCAATGGAAAAAGATGCTTATTCCTTTTATTTTGTAGTGTCAATATTTTTGAGCCATAGTAACTGAGCTTTACTGTTAAAAACTGCGAAAAATTTGGGCGAATCGAAGCTTCCTCCCCGTAAATCTTTTACAAAAATGAATCTGTTGCAGTTGCAGATGATTTTACGAACCCATTAATGTTGTAATTTAGTTTCCTTGCTTATCCCCTCCTGGCTTTATCTTAATGTACCTTCATAATAGCTAATTTTTCATGCTAATCCCAAGTCCATGGTTAATAATTCTTGATAAATATTGTGCTGTTAGTTTAGTTTTCACTTTAACTGATTTAATATTTGGTTCAGGTGTAGATACCCATCATGCTTAAGCAACTCCTAAGCAAACTTCCAAGAAAGTTGCCAAAATTAGATTCAACAGATTCTGCAGGAAATGATCCTGGAAATAACTCGTCCAGTCTGGGCAACGTGTTTCAGTGCACAAATGTCGGGAGTGCCCTCTCTAGCAAACCAAGTGTCATAAAACGGGTATCTTCTGCCGTTTTCCCCGCAAGCATTATGTCAGGAATGGAGGCAGTGGAGCCTCATTTTTTGTTCAAAGACGTTCCCAACGCACAAAAGCAGAATCTATTTCTAAGTAAGTTAAATAATTGCTGTGAGGCTTTGGATTTCGATGATACTGATAAGCACGATCTTAGACGTCAAATGCTGATAGATCTTGTCGAGTTTGTGTCTTCCGCATCTGCAAAGTTCAATGAATCAGCTATTTTAGCCATGTGTAAAATGTGTGCCACCAATCTTTTTCGGGTTTTCCCACCTAAATCTCGCTCGAATTTAATTGGTGGGGAAACAGATTTCGAAGAACCGGTATTCGATCCTGCCTGGTTTCATTTACAATTCGTGTACGATCTTCTTCTTGTGTTTGTTAGTTCTCCTTCTCTTGATGCTAAGGTGGCAAAAAAGCATCTTGACCATTCATTCATCTTAAGATTACTCGACCTCTTCGAATTGGACGACCCAAGAGAAAGAGAATGTCTGAAGACAATTCTGCACCGAATTTATGGGAAATTCATGGTACACAGGCCTTTTATAAGGAAGGCTATTAGCAACATCATGTATTGTTTTGTTTTCGAGACGCAACGGCATAATGGGATTGCTGAACTTCTAGAGATTCTAGGCAGCATAATTACAGGTTTTGCATTGCCGTTAAAAGAGGAACACAAGATGCTTCTATTGAGAGTTCTGATCCCTCTGCACAAACCAAAATCTGTCGGAATATATCACCAACAACTAAGTTACTGTGTCTTACAGTTCATAGATAAAGAGCCAAAGTTGGCCAGTGTCGTTATAAGCGGACTTTTGAAGCACTGGCCTGTAACAAGTAGCCAAAAGGAGCTTATGTTTTTAAGTGAAGTAGAAGAGATTTTGGAAATGACCTCCATGGTTGAGTTCCAGAAGATCATGATACCTCTCTTTCGGCGGATCGGATGTTGCCTCAGTAGTTATCATTACCAAGTAAGTTTTTCTTGTCCTGTAATCACCCGAAGATGTTTTTTTTTGTCATTTGGTCATAATTCAGCACTGTAGATCGATTTTATTTTATAAGAAACAATATGTATTAAGAAAAAAAAATTACAAAAACAGGGGGAAAAAACTAACTTCTCCCCAAAATAAGGACATGGAAACACTTAATATATAGCAATTTCTTTATAGCTGGAGAAAACCGAACTAAATAGATAAATTCTATAAAACTTAGAATTAGACGATTATTTAGCAATAAAAGTTAATGTTGAGCCTTGAAGAAAATAACATTATGTTGAGGCCAATAACTCAAACAATTGCCAATACGTCCAATCTCAAGATAAATTTGCAATTCTTGCACCAATCTTTTCTAGTGAAAATTTCGAATGTTTATGTGTACCTCAATAAACTGATTGAAGAAAGAAAAAAGAAATCAGACTCTAAATGTTTGGGTGCACAATAGATTGATCAAGAATCGCCTGTTTTAAATGCCATGAATGAATCTTAGTTTTCTCATTTTGCCTTTTCATTTTTAGGTGGCTGAAAGAACCCACATGTTATGGAACAATGAGCGTGTCATTGATCTAATTGCACGCAACAAGCAGGTGATCGTTCCTCTCATTTTTTCGTCTCTCGAGTGGAATGCACAAAATCACTGGAACCAAGCAGTGCTCAATCTGACACTGAATGTCCGGAAAATGTTTTACGAGATGGACGAGGAACTTTCGGCTGCATGTCAGCTCAAGTTCAAAGAGGAAGACTCTATCTCAACTATGGCCGAAGAGAAGAGAAGACTGGCATGGCAACGGTTAGAAACTGAGGTGCTATTTAAAGTCAAGTTGGGTATGTGCTAATCGATAGATATTTAAAATGTGTTAACAGTTTTTCTTCCCTTAAGAGTAAGCTATTAGCTTGTATCTCGGCTAATATGTCGATTGAAGTTGTATCAAATCTTATGCGGCTGCGGAAGCTTTCTGTACAGATCTGGAGGGCCCAACTTGGCTTGAAATTGTTTGTATTAGGTTGCCTTGTCCAACAGTAGTTGTTTTTTTGGCTGTCTTCTATATTCGAGTTTTTGAAAATGTATGCATTGCTGAGGTAATATGATGTCTTGTTGTTTGTGTCCTTGTTTCAAGTTTTTTTTAAGACCCTTTGTTGATCTTAGTTATTCCTTAATTTTTCTGCCTCACCCATGATTGGGATCATCAAGTCAGAAGAATAGTTTTGGGTCTATAAGTCCAACTTTCGGTCTCTGTTAGTGTAGAGATAATGTAGAGAGAGAGAGAGAAAGGAGGAGAGAGAATAAGGCATGGACCCTCCACCATTTTATTTCTCTGCAATTATTAACCCTCCAATGGTGACAAAACATGGTCACTCTGTATTTCCCCACCAGTGACGTTCTTACATAATCTAACAGCTTTCCACCCGAACCCAAACAGAGCTTTACAGACGGCATCACACTTGTGCTTTAATCAAACCCAGTTTATTTCTCTGCTGCTGTGTTTGGCCCATTTTTTTTCCAGAGGAGGGGATGATCATGTTTCGATGATAGTTGAAAGAGAAAATATTAGCTATTGTGATCTGTCTTTTGTCTCCACTTTCAGACCTTCCACCTTCCCAACCACTCCTCTAGAGAGAGAGAGAGAGAGAAAAGAAGAAGAAGAAGAGAAGAGAGAAACAGGGGTCCACAAGCTAGCCAACGTTATCTAGAACTATTATTTCTGCTTCCCCGCTTGCATTTCTCCCTGGAAATCTGATATTTCTGCAGGAAAAGTTGGTTGAGAAAAAAAGAAAAGGAAGAAGAGAAAAATGGATGCTCCTCCAGACCAAGAGATGTCTTATGGCGATCAGATAAAGAAGCGCAGTGACGAGAAAGGCTGCCTTTATGCTTGGTTAGTCCATTCTCTGCCTCTACTACACTTCATAAGTCGTGGGTTCACAGTAGAAATGTCAAAGCTTTGATTTTGTTGACCAGAATATCTTGTTTAACTTGGCTGCATTTGGGTGCAGTTTATTCACACTGTGTTGCTGCTTCTGCTGCGTGGAGACCTGTGAGTGTTGCTTAGAAAGCATATGTTGCTGCTGCTAAGATCATACCACAGCTGCAAACATTTCTATCTCTATATGTTTTTTAACTCTTTTATGTTATGTTCATCTTGTAGTGTGTGTGGATAACTTGTCTTGAATAATTCTGCATAAATTTGGTCGGATTTTGCTGAAATCCGACGTGTTCTCTTTCAATTTGTTAATGATTTCTATGTCACATGTTTAATATAATGATTATGTTTTTAATTTGTCCATGGAATCTGTTGTCCCACATCGACAGAAGAAATCAAAAAGATCTTGTATAAATACGGAAATGATTTCTTCCATCTTTGAAATAATTTTTAGATTGATTTTTACCGTTTCACTTTCTTGCAAAATCATCTATACTTAATAATTGGTTTTCTAAGTTTGAGTCTACCCAAAATTTTGGGTGAGTTTAGTTATTTGTAACTTAGCAAGGCCCAATTCATGTCAAATATCACTTCAGAAAACACAAAAATTGAGAAAAATCTGTGAACGTGATCTAAATCTGTGAATGGGGGGTGAGCATGAATAAGAAAGTGGGATCCTCCCGTAATGTCGCGGGTTCGACCAGACGTCGGCACTTACGTTGAGTCGAATATTCTTTTGAGAGTGAGCTCTCGCACCTAAAACAGTGGGCTCCGAACATAAATTTAACATCTAAACTAATCGAAAAAGTTGACTCGTTAACGAATGATAAATTAAGATTTAATTTGTTAATTACTGTAATTTTAAGAATTTTTTGATTTTTTCCCTATTAAAAAAAAAAAAAGCAATCTACTTAGTTGATATTGATAGCATCTTGGTACGTAATTCTGTATAGCATAGGTCACTAATTCTGTATAGCCATACCTTCGTGGATGATTAATTGTTCCATGAAGAACTCTGAAATACTTGGAATATGTGATGCGACAATAAATCTTGCATTTGATTGTGAAAAAGAATGTCACCGAAACTCGACAACTTTCAAAACTATTCGTGTAAGCTATTATAGATTAGCATTTTAACTTATTAGGATCTAAATATTGTTCGACGAATCCAATTATCAATGCTTCATTTATGGGTATCAAGCGTTTGAACAAAACGAACGACAACACTCCATGCGAAGACAAGTAGCACAAGTGTAACCGGAGCCTAACTAATGTTAGAAAAATTGCACAAATCTTATTGATTTCATTCATTTTAGTAACATGTTGCAAACACAAATTAATTTAAATTATTGAGAGGTCATTCATGCCTAATGGGTGTGTTTTGGATGTATATATTTTGTTTTTACTGAATAATTAGGTTTAACTTTAACTGAAATTATTGAAAACTTTTATCAAATAATTCAAGTTTATTTAAAAAAAAAGAGACTATAATTTTATGGAGTTTGGTACAACCAAAAACCAATAATATATGGAGCAAACTATGTTCTCTAGTTAGGGAAAACCATAATTAACCCATTCTTAGAAAAAAACACGCACACACGCACACACGAGTAAGAAGTCATTCCTTGAATGAATGAATGTTGTTACTATAATTAACGAACAAACTTGATGTAATTGTTGTCTGAGATTTTAGACTCATGTATGATTTTAAAACTATCCAACAATAATTGAAAACTTTCTAGTTCTGGGTGGAAATTAATTTGGTTAAAATTAAAGGTCGAGCCGAACCAAAAGTCTTAGTTTGTTTCAATTTCAATTTTGGAAAAGTTTATTTTGAAACCAAATTGAACCGAAACGAGACATTCGGTTCAGTTTTCGAATTTCATCTTTCAAAAGTCGATGAAAACCAAACAAAACAAAATTCATAATAGGATAGAACTGAGTTGAATCGGGTAAAACTAAGAATCAAAATCTAATCGAAACCGAACCGATCGAAAATATCAGTTTGATATGAGTTTGGTTCGGAAGGCCGATCTCTTTGGTTTTAAAATTTTTTTTAAAATCGAAGCTATTAGTTTCAATTCAGGATGGAACGGAATTAGATTGATTAATCCTACCGAACTCCACGTAATTTTTTTTTTGAAATTAATCCAAAACGTATTGTAATAGATAAGGATAAAAATTATACTTATAAATTATTTACTTTTTAATTTTTTAATTATCGCGAGATAATGTACTCTAACTAATAGGATTGATGGACTTGTTTTCACAATTATTATCTATTTAATTATAAAATAAAATTAATTTATTAGAGAATTAGCTACAGTGAATTCTCATCAGCAATTCACTCTATAAATTTAACAAATTTCTGACAGTCGGAGTCCAAGTTGTTAACAAATTAAAATTAAAAATTAGTTATTTAACAACCATTTAAATTATTTTGTCTTCTTACAAATAATCTAATCATCACTTAGAAAAACTAGGGATTTGCTGTCGCACCGGCTCTGAGATTACAATGATTAATCAGCCTTTAATATTAGTTGGTTTTTGTTTAATTACATTAGGCGAAGCCCTATAACTTCTTTGATTAATTAATGAGCTGTCTTTTGTCAAAATAATTTTTTTAATTAAAAAAAAGACCACTAATCTATTGATTTATTATTAATTAAAAAAAAAGTATTTATTCTGATTAAACACCTTTATTAGTGTTTCAAAGCTATGATCTAATACTTCTCAATAGAGTATGAAAATAATATATGATATGGAAGGATCATACGATAGCGTGGTCCCCCGCATCAGTTGTTTTAAAATCTAGTAAAATTAAAATAATATTATATTTTTATTTCTTGACTTGTCTATTTATTATACCTATTTGTAATTAATTATATTAATTATGTATTTTTTACGTTAGAATTGAGAATAAAGAGCATTAATTATAAAATTAAGAATATTTTGTAATCTTTGGGTGGTAATATTTTAGTTTTGAAACGTTATATTATTAAACTAATAATAAGCGTAGGTTGTAATTTTTATATTTTAAACCTAGTTTAAAATTTACTCAATAATTAATTAGTAAAAAAATTCCAATAAAATATAAATAATAGATAGAAAGAAAGAAAATCAATAACCGTCGGATTAGAATGGGTACTCTTGATTCTCTTTTATTTGTTTTTTCCAAGCAATCATCACTCTCACCATTGGCGCGTGTTCTCTTCTCTTTTCCCAATTAAATGCTCCATAATAATAACATTTGATAAAATTAATAAATAAGTGTTTAGAATCAGCATAGGTTACAGTCAATTGATAGTCCTAAATTTTGTTTTTCCAACACAACTCTAATCAGTCTAATTCAAATCAACTGTTAAAATTTGTAAAATGTTTTTGATTTTCCAATTGGAGTGTTTTTTATTTTTTAAAATTTTTCTAGCTACGTTATCTTCCTCGATTATATGAAAATACGCATTTTTAAAAGTAATATATCGAATGAATCTATGTAAATCGGGACAAATTAAAATGACAATTACATACTAAAAAGGTGAAAAAAATGATTTAGGATATATGTTACCAGCAGATTCACGAAGAAATTAATGCTCTAACCCAAAAAAGAAAATAGAGTATGGTCTAATATTTTTAGTGTAAATAGATAGGTAGTGTAAGAGAGCGTGGGGGAAGAAGTGTTGTTAGTTGAGTTGGACTTGGGAGCACAATTGAAACTACTCAAGCCATTTGCCCGGTCGCTCTCCTCCTCTTCTTTTCCTCTACCGCTTTCATCTTTCTCACTTCACTGCTCTCGTGGCTTTTGGCCGGCAACCCATTTCCTGTTTTCCCCAATTCCATCCCTACAAACCGCCATTGAAACCCAACATAATAGCGGAGAAACATACAAACAAACAAACAAACTCCCTTGTGTTTCCCTTCTTTGTTCCTTTCCTCTTCATTCTTCTTTAATGGCCTCCATTCCTTCTTCTGCGTTTTTGCTAATCTTCTTCGTTTTCCTTCTTCAACCCGGTCGCCCTGTTGTGTCCGAACCCACCCAGGACAAGCAGGCTCTCCTTGATTTTCTCTCTCGAATTCCTCATGCTAATAGAGTTCGATGGGATTCCTCAGATTCCGCCTGTAATTGGTTCGGAGTGGAGTGTGATCCCACTCAGTCGTTTGTTTATGCTCTACGACTGCCCGGAGTCGGCCTCCTGGGTTCCATTCCGGAGAACTCCGTCGGCAGGTTGACTCAGCTTCGAGTTCTGAGTCTCCGTTCCAATCGTCTCTCTGGCGAGCTTCCCTCTGATTTTTCCAATTTGACGCTTCTGCGGAATCTTTATTTGCAGCATAATCAACTCTCCGGAGAGTTCCCTACGAGTTTGGTTTCTTTGGCTCGTTTGACTCGGCTGGATTTGTCTTTTAACAACTTTTCCGGCTCCATTCCGTCGTCTATCAACAATCTCACTCACTTGACCGGACTTTTCCTGGAAAACAATGGCTTCTCCGGTGACTTATCTGGCATCGGAGCCGGCAGTTTATCCAGCTTCAATGTATCTAACAACAAGCTCAATGGCTCAATTCCCGAGAGCTTAAGGAAATTCCCGGCTTCCTCGTTCGCCGGAAACCTAGATCTCTGCGGGGAACCATTGTCTTCGTGCAATCCATCTGAATCTCCGGCGAATCCGGTTGGCAAAAAGTCTAAAAAACTCTCAACAGCCGCTATTATCGGAATCGTAATCGCCTCCGCTTTCGTAGCATTTCTCCTTCTCCTTTGCCTCTTACTCTGTCTCCGCAAGCGCAACCGCCGGCAGCCGGCGAAGCCACCAAAACCAACTATTCAAATCCGCTCGGTCGAGGCGGAAGCTGGAACCTCGTCGTCAAAAGACGACATGACGGGAGGATCAATCGACGCAGAGAGAAACAAGCTTGTCTTCTTCAAAGGCGGAATTTACAGCTTCGATTTGGAAGATTTGTTGAGAGCTTCGGCGGAAGTTCTGGGGAAAGGAAGCGTCGGAACTTCGTACAAAGCGGTGTTGGAAGAAGGAACTACACTAGTAGTGAAGAGATTGAAGGATGTGGTGGTAACGAAGAAGGAATTCGAGTCGACTATGGAGGTAGTGGGGAAGATGAAGCACGAAAATGTGGTTCCGGTCAGAGCTTTTTACTACTCCAAGGACGAGAAACTGCTTGTTTTAGATTTCATGGCTTCCGGTAGCTTGTCCACTTTGCTTCACGGTACGTCTGCTAATTTTCTATGTACTTTAGAAACAAACACTTAAATCTTTACAAGCTTTGAAGTACCCAGAAGCTGACAACTTTGGTAAGTTTTGTTTGAAAGAGGTTGATTAGTTTATGGGATTTGAGCTGTCGGAGACTGTCGAATGTTCAGTTCTCATCGCAACTCTCTGTTTCTGTCCAAACATTCCCGGCCATCAGTCCCATAATTCTATTAACTGACCCATTATGATTGTTTTCTTGATAGTTGATTCTTCAAATTTTTCTACTAAGCTGATTTATCGACATTGAATTATTTTATTATAAAGGAAGCAGAGGGTCCGGCCGGACGCCTTTAGACTGGTCCACTCGGTTAAAGATTGCCCTGAGCACCGCAAGAGGCTTATCTTATCTACACGTCACCGGCAAACTAGTTCACGGCAACCTAAAAGCGTCCAACGTTCTTCTCCGACCCGATTACGAGGCCTCACTTTCCGATTTTGGACTCAATCCGCTTTTCGGCACTTCCAACCCACCCAACCGGGTCGCCGGGTATCGCGCGCCGGAAGTCGTGGAAATCCGGAAAGTAACGTTCAAGTCCGACGTGTACAGCTTCGGCGTACTCCTGTTAGAGCTACTCACCGGAAAAGCGCCCAACCAAGCGTCGCTGGGGGAAGAAGGGATCGATCTGCCACGGTGGGTCCAGTCGGTGGTCCGGGAGGAATGGACGGCGGAGGTTTTTGATGCGGAGCTGATGAGGTACGATAATATTGAAGAACAGATGGTTCAGCTGTTGCAGATTGCGATGACATGTGTTGCGATTGTTCCGGAGCAGAGACCTGAGACAGGAGAGGTGGTCCGTCTGATCGAGGAGATTCGTAGGAGTGAGGCTGATGATGGGTTACGACACTCCTCTGATGATCCCTCGAGAGGATCGGACGGTCAGAGTTGGACTCCGGAAATGAGGAGCTCGCCTAGAGGGGTCACACTCACTCCGTAGAGAGAAGGAAGGGACCGAGAGGGAATTATCAAAGAGCGCATCGTGCGTAAAGTAGTGGCGAGTTTAAGATGCGCAGTTGATTTGGCAAGTCCAGGAGACTGACTTAGTAATTGTTTTGGATGATTTTTTATAGGGCGGGAGGACATTTCAATTTCACCAATTATGAATTTATTCTTTTTCCATGATTTTTTTTTTTCACTCGTGTTTATTACATATTAAAATCCTACTTTATTATAAATTAGGATAAAAAGAAATTTAAGTTGATGAACTAAATTATATATTTTCATAAAAAAATATCATTGTATTCTAAGTTATAAGTCAAACGGCTCAGACATTATAAATACAATGTGTCAAATTTTACATTGGATTCCAAACAAAAAGCTCAGTTGGATTGTTTACTGGTTATTGAAATTAATTGTGGTATCAAGTGTGTGTGCGGGAAATCAAGTAAGTTAAGATAGCAAGAGCAGGTTCAAAACGCGATATATATTTGAATAATATAAGGCCGGAATATGGGTCTTCTGCAAGATATGGGAGTGTTGATGAATGAGTAAAATAAAGGATGGATGATGGATGCGGGGGAGTGAAATGCCCATACCTTACAAAACAAACACAAGTGTCAAATAATGGCCTTGAGATCTTCTGCAACCGAAGTTGGAAGAACCAAGAAACAGGCTGGTCGGCTTTTCCAAAAAAAGATGAAAGTTGAAGGCTTTTAGACTTTGACTGAGTTAAGGCCATTGAAAGGCTAATTTTTTTGGGCTTCCCTTACTTTTAAACATTAATGCCGGCCCGATCCATTACTTATTCCGACGAACCGGTCCTCTTAAAATATAACATTTTTTTTTTAAATTTTTCTTTAATATAGAAAAAGGTAAAGCATCTCACTTGTTGTAAGATAAGCATGAGCATCCAATTTGTGTTTGTCTTTTGAAAAAATAATTAAAATAAATGCGCTTGATATTCGGATGCTAAGCCAAGAATCATTCTTCCTTTTATGAAGCCTTAAAAGTTTTGGAATTTTTCTCATTTCTCGTAATGCATGAACTGAAAAGGAAAAACACAAAATTTCTTACTTTAAGATTTAACACATAAAACCCTAATTGGAAAAAAAAAAATACATGATACATAAGAGAAACTTTGCTGTGAACACTTAATTAAATCATGAGTTTTGCGACTTAAGTATACATGTATTTATAACGTAAAAAGAGATTTGTAATAATGCATATTTTTTAGATCAGCCGACTCAAAAGAATTCAAGTCGTTAAATTCTAACACTTGTTATGACAACAAACCATGCAATAATAAGTGAGTTGAGTCCAAGAGCAACTCAAAGTATAGAATAATCTTTCTTATCGAGTGTCAATTGCTAATCACTTTCTCTATGCATTCTTCTTTATTGCAAGTGCACGAGACATGTCGCGACCATGTCAATTCTAACATCTCGAAAGACCAAACATTAAAACAACATTGTGCCTTCGAAACGCCACCTCAAGAACGTGCGTGAGTAAAAACCCATTAGAAGATACAAAGAACCTTCAAGGTTCCAACCTAAAGGTATAAAACTATTTCCAAAATGCAAATTTCAAAGTGTTAAAAGAAGTATCTTTGTCTTTGTTGAAAAGGAAAGAATTGGCCACCCTCTTTCCCTTTCTAATAAAAGTTTATTTGAATATAATTTAGTTCCAAATTTAATATAATATAAATATACATTTTGTTCGACGACGTCGTTTTAAACAGAGGGGTAACTGGCAAGGCAGAATATTTCCCGATGTCTGCGCCAGACCGCAGATATTCAATCAGAGGAGGCATTATCTGGACACGTGTCACGAGGAGAATCTCCTTTATTCTTTTTCTTTTTCCTTAAAAAACAACACAGAAAGAATCTGCACAGAAGAGTTGCGACGTGGGTTTGGAGTCTTGTACGAGAAGACTGAAACAGAGAGTGACCCACCCACCCAAATTACTTTCTCTCTCCTCTTTCAACCCGGAAAATTAATTATATTTCTCTTGAGTTTATACACTCCCTCTCTCCGTCCATCGGAATAACTCTTGCAAAATATCTACGGAAAAAGTTTGCAATTCTTTTGTTTTCTAGTACAGACCCGGATATGGAAAAGTGATGGATAATCCACGACCCGGTATAAGTTTGATTGAAGAAACAATCTAGAGAGAGGGAGAGAGAGAGAGAATGTTCCTAGCTTGGAACCCACTTCGTGAAAGTGAGTGCAGAAGATTCCCCAGCTATAGTAGAGCTCGTTTCCACTTTAAAGCTTTGTTGGATTAATTTAGAGTCGAAGAATTAGAACTTAGATATTCCTCCTTATTCGCTCTTATTTTATTCTCTCTCTCCTCAGTGTTTCTGTGCAGATTAGATATTCCCTTTTCCTCTCTCTCTCTCTACAAATGCATGCACTACAATTTAGAACAATCATGCAGCTTTCGAGACGAAAAAAGAAAGCTGCATGGGGGAATGAGAATATTGATACTATTCCGTCATTTAGAATATAGTCTACGATCCTCTTCCAATGAAACACACAAATAGTTTATTAATTTGACTGAATTTAGAATACTACCAGGTATGATTTTATGTGAATAGTTGAGAGATTGATCAAGTGTCGTAAGTCGTGATTATGCAAATGAATACTTTGGAAAGATTAGGAGAAACGTAGATGAGAAAAATGGGCACGAATCAAATGGTATTTGGTGTAAAAGTAGGTGGAGATAAGAATTAGATACAATTAAAGCTAAAGTAAGCATAAAAAAAGGTAGTAAAGCAAGAAAATTTGTAAGGAGGATTCGTCATTTCTTAATTGTGTTTGAATTGAAATTAAGATTAACCAAAGAATATTAGTTTTTTTGGATTATACGACTACGTGTCAAAACTATTTAATTCAGTCTATGTTAAGGCACAGACGGTCTGAGGTTGAATAATTGTGAACAACTATGTCATAATAAGAGAGTTGTATAATCCAACATTATTTGTGAGATTGTAAATGAGAATTATTCATAACTAGAGTTCTCATTCTAATTTGATACGTTTTAAAATAAAATTCAACAACAAAATCAAACTGATTTTAATAAAAAACAAATAATATTGTATGAACAAGATTGAGACTATGCAATATTAATAGCTAGTTTTATTTTTGGCTATTTTATGAAATAATTAGTAGAATTATCATTAGTTGTATTGTTATTGTAGCCTTTTACTGTTAAGACTAAATACTCTTCCCTTATTCCTTCTTTAGAGGACCTCTCTTTTTCTGGTTTTTTTTTTCTTTGCTAGAAGTTACTATCCCTCTTTTCTTCCCTTTGCTTCTCTCTCTCTCTCTCTCTCTCTCTCTCTCTCTCTATTCCCATTGAACTCACCTAAAAAGAAGTCGATCCACCCTTGATCCTTCTCGTGTTCACAAACAACTTCTCTTTCTCTCCCTAGGACTGAAATTGCTTAGTTAGAGAGAAAGAGGCCAAACGCCATCTTTTGGCATGTATTCTTATCTGAGCATGATAACTCTTCCTTCCTATCTAACCCTAAAACAAAGAAGAGAGAGATGACTTCTTCTTCAGAACTAACCCTAGACTCCAAACCACCCCACCAAGCCTGTTCGTTGCACCTCAAATCTTCTGCAGACCAACCATTCGATCTGACAATGCATAAACTCCAAGACTTCCTCTCTCGACTCGAAGATGAACGCCTTAAGATCAATGTTTTCAAAAGAGAGCTTCCTCTCTGCATGCAGCTTCTGACAAATGGTACGAAACTTCTGCTTCATACTTCATTTTCATCCTTAAAAATGGAGAAACTCCTCAATAATAATCGCTTTTAAGAAATTCTTTGATTCTGAATATTTTTCTTGTGAGTTCAGCCGTGGAGGCTTCGAGACAGCAATTACAGGCCTACAGAGAAAATGAAGAGGCAAAGCCAATTCTAGAAGAATTCATTCCTCTAAAGCAGTCTGAAATCTCAGAAGAAGCACAGAATATGTCAGATAATAAGGAAAATTGGATGACATCTGCTCAGATATGGAGCCAAGCAAGCAACAACGAAGTGAAACCAGAGTTTTCATCAATGGCGTCTTCTAAAGAAACCAATATCGGCTTTAACGTTAACCCGTCCAAGCTTGTTATAGATACTAAACAGCGAAACGGCGGAGCCTTTCTTCCATTCTCGAAAGACCGAATCCTTTGTCGAGCTCTTCCAGAATTAGCTCTTGCTCCTGCAGAGAAAGAGAACAACGAGGTTCCGATGAGGGATAATTGTAGCAAGATGGTGACTGAACAAGGGAAAGGATCAGGTGAAACTTCACAGATTGATCAGATGATTACTACTTCTTCTGCTGCTAATAATTCTAACGGCTCTCAAAATCAGAGGAAAGCAAGGAGGTGTTGGTCGCCGGAGTTGCACCGGCGATTCGTCAATGCTCTTCAGATGCTCGGAGGTTCTCAAGGTGAGAAGACAAAATCAGGGTTTTTGATGACCGGAAGAAGATTATCGATTGTGATCTAATATCTTGATTTTTTTGGTTTCTGATGAAAACAGTTGCTACACCAAAGCAGATTAGAGAGTTGATGAAGGTTGACGGTTTGACAAATGATGAGGTTAAAAGCCATCTTCAGGTTCTCTCTCTCTCTCTCTCTCTCTCTCTCTCTCTCTCTCTCTCTCTCTTTAAATTTTGCTCTACAACGTACAAAAATGCGTATTGCGAAGTAGATATTCAGAAATGATTAATTTTGTTTTGAATAATCAGAAATACAGATTGCACACCAGACGACCAGGTCCAATCCCCCCAGCCGCCGGAGCACCGCCGCCGCATCTCGTCGTCCTCGGCGGCATCTGGGTGCCATCGGAGTACGCAGCCACTGCTCACACTGGTGCAACCGCTATCTACAGCCCGCAAGCGCCACCCCATTCACAAGCCCACTACTGCACCGCACCGCAGTTGCCCCAAGAGTTCTACGCAGGCCAACCGTCGCAGCCACCGTTGCATCATCCGCTGCACCTCCACCGCCAGCTCCAGGTCTACAAGGCCTCTTCTCAAACGCAAAGCTCACCGGAATGCGACGTCAGGGGAGCCGGAGACAGGTCCGAGAGCATTGAATATGGTAAGTCCGATAGCAGTAGTTGGAAGGCTGAAAGTGGGGAGAATGGAGGAGAGAGGAAGGGTTTAGCTAAGCTGAGAGAAGATCTCGGAGAGGACAGCAATGGCAGTGATATCACTCTGAAATTCTGAAGCAAATTTTAACTGATTAGAGATCTGGTTAGAACCATGTTGGGATTAGTGTTTTGAATGGACAATTCTTAATTCATGTTACTAAAACCTTAAAAATAGATGAAAGAGAGAGACGAGACAGAAGGAAAGGAAGAAAAAAAAGTAAAATCTTGTTTGATTTTCATGGTTGAATTGATGTTTTTGATTTGGAAAAGATTGAAAACGTCATTTTTTTGTCAGGAAATGGATGGATAATGTTTAATAAAACATTGGATGCCATCCGATTTCATGCTTTTAAGGCCACAAACTGCCAAACAAATTGTTGGAGAACAATTTCCCAGGAAAAAAGTCTCATTTGACAAACAAAATTAATCTGGTCACTTAATTAAAATGATTGGTACTATAGTTTTGTTTCAAGTGTTAATCGTGGTCATTAAAAACAACCACCAAAAAACTCACAAAATCCTATACACAAAAAGACAATAATTTTAAGGGAAATTTCATCTTCAACCTCGACAAGACAAATGTTATCTTAAATTACAAATGCTATCTTAAATTTTATACGATCACTTCTTTAACTGGGCTAATTGCAAGATATGTTATTTTCGAAAGATTGACTAAGAAAACGATGATACGGTAATGCTACGACTATTTCTAGTAGAACTCTCTGAAATTGATCTTTTGACTTCATTTATTTGTGCAGTTAATTATGCATGGTTAAAACAATAGATAAACAACACAAGGAAAAGTTCTTTCGTTTCTCTATTACGTTCTAGCTAAGATTTAGGAACACTTCCAAAGAGTTTTCTTCAATCCGTGATTAATACAAACAAAGTAAAACTTAATACGACCCTCCGATCTTTCCTATACGCACCATCACACGGTCGAAGGCTTGCCCAAAATCCCCTTCCCTTGATCATCATCATCATCATCATAGTTATTGCTCTCCGCTTGTTTAGAAGAAGTTGATTCGTGCTGAGGTGGTCCTGTAACCGATTGCTGATAAAGAACTCCACCCGCGATCGTCAAAAGGAGGCAGACTAGACCAAACAGAGTCGAATGCTTATCCCAAATCAGGACATTGATAGCCACTGTAAGAAACTTATTAACCACTCCCGTGACCGTAAATGCAGTGGCCGAAATCGCCTTTCTTGCGGCAAATCCAAAGAAACTTATAAGCAAACCGAAGAAACACGACAAAGATACTGCAAAAAACGCATCGGTTTGGAACCAATTTGCAGGATGCGATCCGAGGGCAGCAAAAACATCGACATATTCCCCGGTTATGATCCAGAAAAGGGGAGCCATCATTAGAGACATCAAATTGTTGTAAAAGACAAAACCCCACGTGTTTAATCCAAGATTTGTGACCATGTGTTTGATGTAAACCATCTCAGTCGTGATTGTGACCAAATAAGCAAACGCCCATGAGTAAGCAGTCACAGTAAAGGCAGAATCCGTGGCCACATAGCCAATTGCTCCACCCAAAATGATCAACAGAGATAAAAAAGTGAGCTTTGACGGCCATGGCTGTTTCCTAAATGCAGTGTCCGCTAAAGCAACCAAAAGCGGGGTGCAAGATCGGAAGACGATAAACGTATCGACATTTGCATGGCGAAGGAGATTAGTGTTTGTAAAGATTGCCAGATAGAAAACAATGGCGGCTGGTAGAAATTTCTTAGCATTTTCCAGAGTGAAAGGATCATGGTGTAAAGACCCAAATTTTCCCAGAATCCAAACGCCTAAAGCAGATGTTAGATACTGCAGGGCAGTCAGTAAGCCAGGATAGTTGAATTTAGTAATGGCGAATTTGTTTATTACAGCCAGCAAGCTAGAACATAGGGCATACCCGACGACAAGACTGGTTGTTGTGTATTGTTGCTTAGAACCATCAAATCGATTCGAAGACATTCCAACTCAATTCAACCAAATTTAATTTCTAAGACCAGTGGATCACAAACAGTTCGAGGAGAACAATGGAGAAATTCTGTAGAAAAGTATTGTAAGTCTTAGCTGAGTAAGATGCAGAGATTTGCTCTGAATTCAGAAAAGAACGCTGAGGGGTCAGCTAGAATCTCAGAATCCTCAACGATAAGAAATGGCAAATTCAATTTAGATTCAGGCGAAACAAAATAGAACAAAGTAGAGAAATGGCACTTAAAAATCGCCGGTAAAATAAGTTACCTAGATCGTGAACGATGTCTGAGAAAAACTTAAAATCGCCCGAGCACTCCTTTGCCTGGTCGAAATGGCGGGAGAGGAGAGACAGAGAGAGAAAGAGGAAAGGGGTGGGATGCCGAACGAGAAAGAACGGGGAGCAGCTCAAATGGGGATTTTAGAGCTGAGAAAATGAGCTCAATTGGGGGTTTTAAAGCAGAGAGAATGACGAAGGAGACGACTTTTTGGAGATATCATCAATGGCGTTGCTTGCAACAGAGACGCCATGGAAACCCATTTGGAAGCGCTATCATATGGACGAGGATTGAGATCTGTAAACAAAAAAAAGTCGTACGATTGAAAATTCAAAGCATTGAATTGATCTGACGCAATAGTTAACTATAACAGACAGCAACAATCAAATCTGGACACATAGCTTGGATCGTACTCCTCGTAAAAGCTCTGAACTTTGAACCTTCGACTCTGGGTAAAAGGACAGCAAAAAATCAGAGAGGAAGGAAGATCAAAGAAGTGGCGTATTGCCGACAGGCCCATCTTCCATATCTGCAACACATATCTTTCAAGCCCAAACGTAAACCCCTCCTCCCAGATGAAGAAAACCCATTTGTCAATTTCAGATTAAATTCAGTATAAGAATTCAATTACTATATTGCAGGGAGTTCTACGTTTCAAATTACTCAACAAACAGTCCGAATTTCCCAGAAAATTGTTATTGAAATTTAAAATACAAATCAGATTATTTCGAAACAAACAGTTTTTCAATTCTTTCATATTTTTTAGAAAATATTCGTCAATGATAATTATTATCTAAATCGAGCTTTTCAAAATATTGTTTCACTGAGAGTTGTCAATTCTTTATGTGCTCGTTAAACGCGAGTGTTATATACATGTTGGTTAAAAATCGCAATTAGAATGCCTTCTTTCATCAACACGACATGATAAAAAACTAAGTTAATAAATGTGACTAACTTAATCTTTAGTATGCTACTGCAAAATCTCATTGACTATAATTTAAAAGGAAGAGTCAATTTGGAATTAATTGACTAAACTCAATAAAAATCTACGTGTTATATCAATGTTTATGAAATATGATGGAGCATTAGAGATGTTAAACGAGCGAGTCGAGCTGAGCCGAGCCGAGAAAGACCCGGCTCACCGAGCCTGCCGAGCCTAACGAGTTGAGCCTATCGAGCCTGCCGAGCTTAACGAGCCGAGCCTAACGAGCTGACCTTAAAAAATTTCTGACCCGAGCTGGCTCGCGAGCCGCGAGCCTAACGAGTCGAGCCGAACCGGCTTAACGAGCGTAACGAGCCGTTACGTTGCTGAGCGGTCTGTTTCTCAGCAACGGTCTGATGACCGTTGCTCAGAATTTCAGCTTCTCATCAACGGTCATCACCGTTCTTTGACACTTTAGTGTGAGAGAAGAAAAAAAAATCGAGGGAAAAAAGATTGCTGAACTGAGGGGCAGAAAGTCGACCGAACTGCTGAAGAGAGTACAGTCAACGGAAAGAGTTCAGCGATCTGGGCAATCACCCAGCGACGATGGGCGATTTATCGCCTAGCGCTCGGATGATCGATCGCCCAGTGATCAGAGAGATGGGCAATCGATCGCCCAGCTCTCCCGACCCCGACGACGATCAAAGATGCTCGAGGGCCTGATCTTTTGGACGCTGCGTTTCCATCGAAAACATCGAAAAGCTCGCCCAGCTTTGCCCATCGTCGCAGGGCAATGATCACTCAACGCTTGAACGATCGATCGCCCAGCTATCCCAACCCCGACGACGATCGAAGATGTTCGAGGGCCCGAGCTTCTGGATGCTGCGCTTCTATCGGAGACGTCGGAAATCTGGCTCAGCTTCGGCCATCGTCGAAAATCTCAGTGTCGAGCTAAGCATGACTGAGCTTCAGGTTCGCGAGCAGGCTTATCAGGCTCGCGAGCACGGATTGTCGAGCTCGACTCAACTCATCTGTGTGGCTCGAGTCAAACCCGCTCGCTAAAGTAACGAGCCGAGCAGGCTCGGCTCCTTACAGTACCGAGCCGAGCGGACGAGCTGGCGAGTCACCTCGCTTATTTAACAACACTATGGAGCATGCATCAAAAACTTGAAGAAATACATGTCTTAAAAAGGTTTTGTGAAACTTTAGTAAGGCAAATATGAAAACATACGCATTGTAGTATAAATGTCAATGAAAAATAGTCATTCACGGACCCCAATCACACTATACCACAAGGCATATAAGATGGTATATAAATAGACAGTTCAGGGATATGCATCAAGAGACAGACACACAAATGTAGTTGTCCCATTACGCTATTTTCGAACAGCTAACACCTTATTGATTATAGAATGTGCAAAACGAACAATGACCCCATTCAAGTTGATCAAACTCAGTACACATTCAATATGATCATCATGAAGAAAAATAAAGATGCATGCTTAAAATAAACATAATCACGAAAACATACATGTATAAGTAAAAATTATTACGTCAAAAAGACACAACATGTTATACTTGAATATGAGATGTCTCAAAATAATTTTATAAAACAATATATGCAAAGTTGAATATAACAAATAAAGCATTACCTCAATAGACAAATACTGAGAAATCGTCAAAATCCAAACTCAAAATGTCAATATAAATGCTAAGCCTCACAACCTATCATAAATTCATCATCATCAGTAGTCGTAGGTATGTAAGACTCGAAAAAATTATGAACAATCCTCTGCTCTAAGTTGAGTCGGGTCGGTTTGATATGTTTCAGGTTAGGTCAAATGATACAATGATCCTCCAAAGATATTCTAAAATTGCCTCGAAATCTGAAGGGGTATGAGTTTCAAATTTTAACAGAAACAAAATGAAATCCATTAAGAATTCAATTTGCCGCTAAAATTCATAATTCTCTTGATTTTCTTCATGATCTAAATTCTATTTCAACAATGCAAAATTTAAATTAAAAATCCAAAATTCTAACGAAATAGAAAAAGAGGATTTTGTAGGTAGATTACCTCGATGATTTCAATTTTAAATTCGATAGAAATCTACCAGCACTCTCCTTTTTCTAGTTTTGCTCAATTCCTGAATTGGATTCGAAAATCCAACTAAATATCTGAATCTTCGTAAAGAAAAGCGACATGTAGAAGAGAATCAACTTAATCTCGATAAAACTTTCGATGATTTTGTCTATAAAACCTTTTCCCCCACTCTAGTTTCTCTCTCTCAAGAATGCAAATGAATTTGGTTGAAAATTTTAGAAAGTAACGCGGGAAATAAACGTTCAAAATTTACTTATCAAAACAATCCAAATTTCGCCACCTGATTTTACATTTCAATTCCATATGACATTAAATGAGTGCAAAGATCATTGCAAAAGAGTTGATGGTACGAAGATAGAACCAAGGAAGACCATGCGTAGTCTGTAAATAGTTGCAGGCCTGTAAATAGTTACAGAATGAAGAAATTGCATGGCTTGGTGAGATTTAAAAGTACCGATTTCAATCAATTTCAAAACTCTTTCACGAAGATGCTGAATCTAGTCTAGAAGTTATACTTTTGACAGCCTTTCCAAATCTATCAAAATCTGAACTGAAGGAGTAGAGTTCATCTTAGGTGAAGATTACAGATCTCATTATGATAGATGTTTCTTGAGCTTACACAGGTTGTCTCAAGTTTATTGGTCCTGTTCTTTCTTCATTCATCATTCCTTAAACATTTAAAAATCCTTTTTTCGACGTAATCTGAGATATTGGACAAAAAGAGCTGGATTTTATTGATTATTCAGTTGGTAATTAATAAATTCATCCATGTTTAACACGTTTAACTTAATCTTTTTGACAAACCCTAATCCATAATGTCATCAAACCAAAAGAGTTAACAGCAATATTATTAAGTAACCATAAAATAATCAAAACCCATGATGATATATATTGACAAAACTTCATCGGAATTTAGAGTGTCAAGCTTGCAGACATGTGTGAATAGTGATTAAGTAAACCTGAATAAAAAGCCCTAGTATTTCCCGAACAACAGAACAAAAATCTAGGTCTCCCATGTGGTACTCTGCTAGAATAAGGGTCAAATAACGCAGGAGGAGCGAAGTCATATACATCTGCATCATCGTCGTCTCTATCTCCTTCGACGAAAGGCTCCAAAACAAAATATCTTCCGGCATCGCCATTTTCGCAGAGCTTGGACAGCGAAGAAGTGACTTCCACTTTCATTTCCATGTTCAAAGAGGCTCAAAAAGGGTTTTGAAGATGGATGACAGAGAGAGAGATTAAGAACTAGGAGTTTTTTTTTTTGCCGGTGAAGAAGAAGGTGGGAGACTATTTTAAAGACAGCAAAAGCGTCTAGCTCGTTTTGGCTCGAGCGATCCACGTGGAGAATGTGTCGTTTGTATGCGAAGTGTGTGCATGGAAACGCGGATTCACGAGAAGGAGCTCTGCTCTACCAAGCTGGTTGGCTGCGCTGAAATGGAGAGGAAGGTTTGACCAACAAAGTCTGCCTAATGAGTGTTGCAGACAGCGCCAGATAGCTCGAAAGAGTGCAGTATTAGTGGATTCGGACCTGTATTTCATGGAGATTTTCGGTATCTTTTCACCTTTATTTCTCTCTCTATTCTCTCATGGCAAGAGGAAAAGTAGAGAGAGAGAGAGAATATTGCATTATGTTGTCACACACAAACCCTCGCCCATGAAAAAGAGCATCACAAAAATCAGTCTTTAAGTTAATTTCAAAGAATTTATTACTTATATATACAGATTTCCTTTTAGTTTTTTTTTTAATTAGATTAGTAGTAATCAGATTTGGAGTTTGGAAAGTCGAAATGTTTAGTTGTTTTCGATCTATTTTGGTCCATCTATTGAGACTGTATAGATAAGGAGTAATAAAGAGAAAGAAGAACCCTCCTCTTGTAAACAAAATTATATTATTATATAATTTTATCCAAGAATTTATCTCATATATATACTCTTCCAAGTTTAAACGTTATCCAAAACCTTACATGTAAAGTTCGCTATTATGTATTGCGATTTTAAATTTCAAAGTTAAATTCCATGTTAAATCAAATTTTTTTGCAAGTATTCAAAAAGGTAAAGATCAATAGTTACAGCGTGGTTAAAAATCCTAAATAAGGTTAGGTGAATAAAATTACTCGGGTTCATAATGATCGAGTCATTTAACGTGATATTTTTATTTTGTCTCGCATTCTAGTAATGACATTATCTAGAAGTTAATTTTATTTACGTAGCATTATTTCGAAGGTAACTATCACAGTTATTTTTTCTTTCACAAGTTTGATTATTTATAAACAAAAACTTACCCATTTCCTAAGGTGATAATTTCAAAAATTAAATTCAATCACTAGGGATTCACACTTCACAAAATGGGAAAAATTTACTCACCTCCTCAATTATTTATAAACTTGCAAATTTTACATTTGACAAGATGAATTTTTGAGAAAGACCCCTAGTGAAGCTCTCTCCCGACTCGATTTGTATTTGGATCACTCGAATCGATTTGTAATTGAATTGATTATCTTGATTAAAAGTTGTGCCCAAAATGAATAAATTGATTGATGCAATCCTTATTGTTGCACTGGACGACTCATAAGCACCAGATCAGGAACATTACTAGTACGCAAAATTGAAGGGTATTTCTCGAATAGAAGAAAAAAAGGAAATAAATGTATAAATATCGTGGCAAGAAAAGTAGGACTACAGAACACAAGTTAATCAAATAGATCATTTTGACTTGGTCCGATATAATTCGTATCTACAATTCCCCACTTCCAAAGATCAAAAAACACAAGGCATATATATAGCTTAAGATGCAGCAATTGAAAACCACGTACAAATAATTTCCTAATATCGCTCATCCGCGGCTTCTTCCTCCCTTCCTTCTGAGTTGTCTTGGGCGCGGCAACCCCTCAATTATGCGGAAAGCCTGCCGATCCGCTCATCTCATTCCCGGCATTCACATCTGGAGCATCATTCAGAGTGGGAACTGTCTGCCATATTCTTATTGTTCCATCCTCCGATCCCGAGGCATACGATTCCCCACCAGGGGAAAAATGCACACAATGGACTGGCCCGTGATGACCCTTATTACAGGCTACATTAATTGCAATTTAAACATTAATGAATGCCTTTGGATTTGTACATAAATAATTCAAATACTGACACAATAATTGCTAGAGGGAAGCTCGAACTGGAACATAATTAAAATAATAAAACCTAGGGAAAAATAACAATCCGTTCTCTGGGAAGGAACGACTAATTTTCCAGTCAATGATTGGAGAATTAAGACAAGATGGCTGTTGATGTAACTCTGTAACAGTCACTGTTCCATATTTTTATATAAATATATGGTTAAAATATTGAACCACTGAAGGAAAGTCCGTAGAGGAGTTACTCCTAAGGATGTCAATTAAGATGTCTTCGTATTCATACTTTGACTAAATATAATTTCATATTCAGCAATAGTTCGTATAGTGATTCAACTTAAGTTATAAGACATACCAATTTCTTCACCAGTGTGAAAATCAAACAAGCGGATCCACATGTCTTCTCCGCCCGCAATGAACTTATTTCCATATTTCGGCTCCAATGAGGCTGATTCTACAGTGCATGGCATTTCATAGCTCTTTACCAGTCCGAAGCTTGAAAATAAAATAAGATAAGATAAGATAAGGCTATAAGCTATGCTCATAAGGATCTTGTAATAACATATCATTTGCACCGTTGAACTTACTTATTTGCATCCCAGAATTTAACAGTTGACCCATCAGCTGTTGTGATAAATCGACCATCTTGACTCACTTCTGCACTTGTTATAGATGACTTTGTTTCAAGGGTTTGTATTATTTTTCCACTTCTAACATCCCATAACCTGAAAAGCCAAGCATTCAATTTATTAAAGGGCATAAACTTTATCAGGGTGAGGGTGATCATCAGTTCAGTTCGGTCGCTCTTCTCAGCCGCCAAACTAACAACAAGGTTGGTTTTTCATTCTCATCCACTGAATTAAACTTCTCAAGAGGTATACCCAAATCAAACCCCAATAATCATAGGGTCGATCTATTTTATAGTCAAGCTCAACTAAGCAAAACAGCAAAGAAAACCACTACAAGGTTAAATATTATGAGTTTAACAAGTCAAATTACAAACCTAGCACCCTCCATGTCAGTGCAAGAACTTAATATAGTTTGATCACTATGAAGCCATGCAACAGTTCTTATAGAACCTGGGGATTTATCCACTCCACTCGAAGATGCATCTGGACGATTCAAATCATATACACGAAGAATCTTTTCCATTCCTCCAGTTAGTAAAAGGTGTGTATCCTGTCATATTTAAAGTGGTCATTCTTATAATGCTATGAACAAAGAGTAAGCTATGAACTGTAACTGATTGAGAGTCAGTTTTCAAGAAAAATTTGTAGTTGATACCTTTTCAACTAATGGCATGGTACAACATCAAAATGCCAAGCCCAAAATAGGTGCACCACAATTTGACAATAATTATTGATGAAAAATGCCATAATGATATATACAAGAATCATAATTTGTAAGCGAAGAAAATGCTAAATTACCTCTGAAAATGCACATGCACGGACTATATGCTTATGTTCAAACGAGTGTAATTCATCCCCAGTTAGCGCATCCCACACCTTCCTGCAGATGAATTCGATGCGCATAAATTTCGGATTCATGCCTAACCAAAGTATATTCATAACACCAGATGTAATTCAAATTAACAGAACTCTTAAAAATAAAATCTTTTACGCTGTAAAATCAGCAGAAGCAGTTGCGGCTCGCAAAGCATTAGTGTCCAGACAACAGCTCCATACTGCACCTTTATGGCCTTCAAATGTTCCAATCCAGTCACCAGTCTCTCCATTTCTGAGCATAGGACTAGAATCTGAACCACAAAAATACGAGCATCTCAGCCAAAACCATGATTTTTTTTTTTCAGAAAGAGACCCACGTGAATTCAATACTGCACCACAAATAATGTGCCTTTGAAGCACCCATGGGCTGAAATCTCCTCAACAATTTTAATGATTCTTCATTTTTTTTATCAGCGACATTTATATCATTATAAATTTGCTGAGAAATACGTATAACAGATACCAAGATTAATAGAATTTGAAGCGTCCAAACAAGAAAAGGTATTTGGGATCACTTCCTGAAATGATATAACCAAATAAACAGAAGTAAATAGCTTAAAAAGTCTAATCCACCTAAATATAGGGATTTCAAACTCCCCCAAATTTCATGCTATTACGATGGCTAAGCAGATTAGGCTAAATAATTCATGATTAATATTCATTTAACATTTACATTATCATATGAAATATCAGTTCTCAAATAATCAGCAAAACTCATGAGTTTATCATCCACAAAAATACTTTGATCTGTTCAGAATCAAACTTACCACTCTTTAAGAACTAAAGACACCATAATATTAATTAGCTCAATCATGTACCTAATTATGAATGTAAAGTGGGTAAATTAGACGCAAAACTGAGTGAGTAAGTACCCTTGCTGGCACTAATGAGGAAGAAGCCATCCGGCGTAATTGGGCTATAAAACAGATCCACAACTGGCCGAGAATGGCCGTGACAGACAAGGGGAATAGCTACCTTCTTCTTATCCATATCTACCAATTAAATCTTGTTTAAAATACAAACCGAAAATTGAAACCAAACTAAAAGTTCCTCGATCTCTTTGCACTTATATTTCAGACAAATCAGAGAAAAGCCCTAAAAACGAACAAGTCAACAAGAAATTACAACAATAACAGGAACAGAAATGACCAAATTACACTAATTAGTAACACAAGAGTCGCTAGAGCTATAATTATACAGATATGAAGATCAACAAAATGGCGGTATCTAACACAGGTGTGAGACGCTAAATCAAGAGATTCTCAAATCAGATCAAGATTTTATCTTTCTTGGATATTTTTTCAGCGTGAATCCACACCTCCTAACCCTCTAAACTGGCTCTGAGATAATCAAAATCTAAAGCAAAATACAGAAAGAAAAAAAAAAAAAACAAAAATTGAATAGGTATGTAAAAAGGGAAAGTTAGAAGCAGAGCTCTGCTGCAAGGGCTAGGCGCGAGGAGCATTGCTATTGAATATGAGTTTATATACTTCCTAATCATGGTTTTTATTTATTATTTATTAAATTCGTGAGGTAGTTAATGTACAATCCTTATAATTTAAAAGTCGTTTTAATTTAATTTTTTAAATTATTCATCATTAAATTTGAATTATCATACGTAGTTGAAACAAATTGAATCTTGTTCTGTGTCATTTTAAAACTAAATTAATTAAAAAAAAAGAATTAACATAGTTAAAAAAAAAAAAAAAAAAAAAAACCTCAAACCAATCTCAATAATTTTGTTACAATTAAGAATTACCAAAGATAAAAAAATTATCTTGTGATTTTCTCGGTTTAATTTAATGTTGAATTTGATTACGAAGTTTAAATGAGAAAAATAAAATTGCAATGGATAATTTAAATAATTAAAATATATTTTGCTCTTAATATTTTTTATTGAGGTACTTATAAATCTAGTTTTTTTTACTCCTAAATAAATTTTTAGATTTCGCTGAATATTCTGTGCAACCTTCTTTGTATACATGTCAACAAAAATTGGATATTTGTTAAATTACTTCTCAATTGCATCTTCAATCAATTAGATTTCGACTGCATGCCAGGGCTGGCTTGGGAGACCAAGACCTGGTCCGATCCGGCTCACTCCCAAAAAAGTGGTCCAAGGTTGGGCCAACAGACCTCCAACAAATAGAAAATAACAAGAAGTGATCGAAGAAAATTGCTTGAAATGGCAAGAACTTCTAGCAAATATTGACTAAATATGTAATTAAGGAGTAGTTAAAAGACATTATGTTTAATTAATCATAATTAGCTATGTTTTTTAGGATGTTAGTTTAGATCTAATTAAAATTAATTAGTTTTAAAATAAAGTATGTTTAAAACATTAAAATTAATAATATTTTAAAAATATACAGAGATGAAAGGGAAAATAGTAAGATATGGAAGACAAGTTGGACAAAAAGTGATTCTACTCCAAGAGTAATCAACCCACTTTGTTTTGATCCAAAACAGAAAAAATTGAGGAAGAGAGGGGAAAATTTGAGGGAGGAGCCAATATTGATCTTCAAGCACTTAAGTAAAATTTTTCCTTCAGAAAAATTTTATTTAAAAAAAAATAATATAATAAATTTTAAATAGTTAATTTATTATTGATTATTTCTGATTTTGGATTCACTAGTTTGCTTAGATGGGCTGGGCCAGTGTGCCAGACTGGCTAGGATGGGATGTGCCTCGGGCTACGTTAGGTCGGTTTACCTGGCCATTTCACGGCTGGTTGACCTTGGCTGGGATGGGCTAGGCTGGTGGGATTGGATGGCCCAGTTGGCTGGATTGGGATGGTAGGGCTGGGTTATCTGGCCAGTGGTCTGGGCTTTAGTGGCGAGATTGGCCGTGGGTCTCTGCTGGGTGTGATGGGCTTATATTTCCTAGCCTTGGATGCAGAAGAGCGGGCCATTATTGTATTCGACTAAGAAGACGTCATGGATATATACTCTTGCCATTGTAAATTTTGCAGAGTTTGGTGAAAGTGAGAGTGAACTGTTTCTCGTAGGCAGAATCGATAATCCAAAGGAGTAGGAAACGAAAGAGGACTGTAATGACGACGGTAGGGCTTGATATCAAGCAACCGGAGGCTGAAGTAGAGGGGAATTGCTCCGCCAAACCAGCGGTCAAGCAAGGCGAGGGTCTCCGGCAGTACTATCTCCAGCATATTCATGAGCTTCAGCTCCAGGTTCGCCAGAAGACGCACAATCTTAACCGGCTTGAAGCTCAACGAAATGAGCTCAATTCTCGAGGTTGTTTCGTTTTTATTGCGTTTCTGCACCTTGCCCTAATTTTTTGTTTAATTTGCTCTTACTATATAGATTTGCTCAGTGAGCGGTGACATTTGAATTTTTTATTAGTTTATAGATTGTTTCAGTTCATCATAGGAATCTTGTATTATGAAACAATTTTATATGCACTTTTGGCTCCTCAAATTTGCTCTTTAGGTTTATCTAATCTGCTGAGCATTGGTTAATCGTAATCTTGAAAAAGGAAGCAGAAACGGGGCAGTTTTTCGCGAACATTTGCAGGAAATGTAGGAATTTTAATTTTTAAAATCTGGCTGCGGTTCAATAGTTGTCCCACCCTGAAAGCATTATCTGTGCTACTTGGAAGTAAAAAATTGATGCTGTCTGAAAAATATATATATGCAAATAATTTTTTTTATACCTATTTGGGAAGGAAGGAAGTATGTGTCTAAATCCTACTCAAGGTTTGCTTTCTATTCCCGTCACATTTCCTCTTTGTTTTTCCTTTTGAAATCCTCTCAATATTGAATATGAATTCAATTTGTGCAGTGAGAATGCTTAGAGAAGAATTGCAACTGCTTCAGGAGCCTGGATCATATGTTGGTGAAGTTGTCAAAGTTATGGGGAAAAATAAGGTTCTAGTCAAGGTAAGTGGTCTAAATTCCCCATAAATAAATGCATCTTCTCATAAACCGCTCACTGGCTACATGACAACTCTAAGAGTTTACGTTGGATAAATATTGATTGGAGTTGTGAGAATGTAATGATATGATGTGTCGGGCTCTTAAATAGTCTAGTGGTCATCTATTTCTACAATTATGTGCTGTTAAATGCTTAACCATACACTTTTTGAAGTGAACTCTGAGAAAACATGGCTTATAGTTATCTATGCATTATCAGTTTTCTCTATAGAATCTGAGCATTGATGTATGGTGTCATGACTAAACTTAAATGGATTAGGATTTGTAGCAGATTGTTTTTGGAAAGCGCACTAAGTCAAATAGTCATGGTAATATTTGAACTATAAAAATTATTGAAATGTTTACTTTCTTTTTTGCCTCGTATGATACCCGTTGTTTTCCAAGTTAAACAATCATATAGATCGTATATTTCTTGCATATTCAATTTTTTCACTATAGGATTAGTTTAGACGGATGATAAACCATAATTTTAAATTGCTAATTTTATTGATTCCATTTTCCCTTTACTTAAAGGTTCATCCAGAAGGAAAATATGTCGTGGATATTGATAAAAGTATTGACATCACAAAAATCACGCCATCAACTAGAGTTGCTCTTCGTAATGACAGCTATGTTCTTCATTTGATTTTGCCAAGCAAAGTAGATCCTTTGGTTAACCTTATGAAAGTTGAGAAGGTTCCTGACTCTACATATGACATGATTGGTGGTCTTGACCAGCAAATTAAGGAGATAAAAGAGGTTTATTTCTAAAAAGCTTTACTATCGTTACATTTCTATATTCGTTAAAAATAGGGGCAGCCAATTTTTTTTCTTATCATTGGCGATCTACTCATGGGTATCTTTTGGGTGTTTTATCTAGGTTATTGAACTTCCTATCAAGCATCCAGAATTGTTTGAGAGTCTTGGAATTGCTCAACCCAAGGTGACATAACCAGCTGTGGCATTTTTTTTTATTTAACACCAATTGTTTACACTTCTTGTTCACTCTTTATTTACCTCCTTCTCTTTCTTAATTTTATTGTACAAATAGGGTGTCCTGCTTTATGGACCACCTGGCACTGGGAAAACATTGTTGGCAAGGGCAGTGGCTCATCACACTGATTGTACATTCATCAGGGTTTCTGGCTCTGAATTGGTGCAGAAGTATATTGGAGAAGGCTCTAGAATGGTGAGGGAACTTTTCGTTATGGCCAGGTTGGTTCAATTTCATATTCTTTCTGGCAACTCTTGTAATAGATGACTCTTTCTTTGGTTCGTGTTCATAGGTGACCTTCACAACGTTTTGCTATTCAAATTCATTTCTGCCCTTTGGATTGGAATAAGAGTTGTTCATGTTTACTTGCATGTGCATATTTACCACACGTGTTATTTGTTTGTCTTTTGAAATGAATTTTTCTTTAGCTGAAGAGTTTGAATGTTTATTGCCTTTAATATACTATGTTTGCTACTATGCATATCATAACATTTGCATTTAACTTTTTTTTGTTTAGGGAACATGCTCCTTCAATTATTTTTATGGATGAAATCGATAGTATTGGATCTGCTCGAATGGAATCTGGCAGTGGAAATGGTGACAGTGAGGTGCAGCGAACTATGCTTGAGCTTCTCAATCAACTAGATGGATTTGAAGCATCGAATAAGATCAAGGTATTGCCTGTGGCATCATGTTGTAGAATCTATAAATTGAAAGTAAGCTAGAGTAATGTTGAACTTAGTTGATAACTAATTCTGCTGTACAGGTTTTGATGGCCACTAATCGGATTGATATTCTGGATCAAGCACTTCTTAGGCCCGGACGAATTGACCGGAAGATTGAGTTCCCAAATCCGAATGAGGAAGTATGTGACTTCTTAGATATGCATTTCCTAATTAATTTGTAGCACTGCATGATGAGAGTAAATTCATGCCCAGTTATCGTGATATTTATATGCAGTCTCGATGGGACATCCTAAAGATTCACTCGAGAAAAATGAATTTAATGCGTGGGATTGATTTGAAAAAGATAGCTGAAAAAATGAATGGCGCATCTGGTGCAGAACTCAAGGTTAGTTCCACCTTATATGGGTTATCTTTTTTCTCTCATCAACATGTTTCATATCTCTATTGCTGTAGTTCAGTCTCCTGGATGAATAATGTACACATCAGCTTTTTAGATTTATGTTCAAGTTGGAAACATCTTTATGGGAAATCTATGGATCTTTACGCACAAAAGTTTGTATGTGCTACTGAATTGGAAATTGGAATTTGATTGTGGTAATTTAAACAAATGCGAAACAATTGTTGCAAGTGAGGCGTTCTTTAAAGGTGCGGCTTCATTATATTTTGTAGGCCGTCTGCACTGAAGCAGGAATGTTTGCTCTGAGGGAGAGAAGGGTACACGTAACACAGGAAGACTTTGAGATGGCTGTTGCGAAGGTCATGAAGAAGGAGACTGAGAAGAATATGTCGTTGAGAAAGCTGTGGAAGTAGGTACTTAAAACTTTCACCTGTTCGCTTCCCTGCGGTAAGTACTGCTTATACTGTTGTTCCACCCAAAAAATTCAAGTTGTTTGATTTTATTTTTCCATGTGCTAACTTTTGGGTATTTTTTGAGATAAAAAAACGCCCCATATTTTCAGAGACTTCTTGCTTTGTACTACACCCCATCAACTGAACTTTTACAAGTTGCCCTGCCACACAGAGGCTCTTTCTTTTGTTGCTATTACTTTTTCATGTTAACGAGTTTACTGTTCAATACTACATAGTATACCAAGATTTCCAATATGAATAATGCTACAATTAGAGAGTAAGATACAACATTATTCCTCCCTGTAGATATGTAGTTTTTAGCGGTTCTCTGATAGCAGCTTTGAAAATGTTATTATTTGAAATATGGAAGTATTCGGTTCAAGCCTTGGCTGCATATAATTGAGATTCTAGAAATGTCCGTTTTCCTTATCCATAGGCGAGAAGAAAGTGTAGAAAACTTGGTATTTGCTTTTGCATGGCAGCTGTTTTTGACCAATTTCCTGCTTCTCTACACCACCTAATTGGATCTTGTACTCGTCAACTTGTGAAAGGGTCTTCGTCTTTTCTTATAAATCCAAATCTATTCCACTTTTATTTATTTATATTTAATTGTTTGTAAATTCAATTGATAGTTAAACAACCAGAAAGTTTGCCTTGACTAGTGGCCACGGGGGCATATGGTCGACGACCGCGTAGATCTGCCTCTTGGTTATCCTAGTGCCTCCATTCAGACTTGGTTGCCAATTGAGCCATTTTATGTTTCTGTGAAATGACAGCAATTTATTATAAAAAATTTTTACCTATGTCTTTTCTTCTTCCTCATGCTTCGTCGTAAAAATACGATTCAAAAACAATGTATTACGACGTCATTTCTTGACGATGTGGTGCACATGGGTATCAGGAGAAGATCACGTTCATGTTCGAGAAGCTTCTATTAAAGACTTTGGCATCTAGGAAGACACATCTGATGTCTCCTTGGAGATGTCACAAGTTGGACGAGTGGGTCAAAATTTGCAGATTAGGGTAAGAATAATTAGTTTGTAGCGGCCAAATATTATAGGAAAAGTTCAATTTGAACTTTAAATTATATTTGTGCGCCATTAAAATATTAAATTATTTTTATTGAAGAAGTCAATTTTTGTCTTTATGTGTGGTTAAATACATTGGTGGTCTTCCACAATTTAAATGAAAGTGATCTTTGCGGTAGCTCGTGTTTTCAGTGAGGTATTTTTTGTTTTTACAAAGAATTTGAAGAGCAATTGACGATGGACAAAAACAAATGAAGTTGGGGCAAAAATTGCAAAGAACTCGAGCAATAGTAGACAAAATTGTTCGAAATCAGGACAAAATGGAGAAGAAATGTTGTGGGAGATCGAAACCGCGAACAAACTCGAGGGAGGGCCACGTATTGGAGGTTGAAATTGGCCAAAATAGTGTTGAAAATTGCCGGAGAAATATCTAAGTTGTGCACAGCGTATCCGAGGGCGATCTCGAATTTAAAACGCGGGTTACGACAGAGGTTGCTTTCACTTAAATTGGGAGTGACTATGGATGAATTTAACAGCATCTACCAAAGCATAGCGAAGGGTTTTGAGGTTTCAATTAAACTTTTTCTAAATATTAATTATATAATTTTTAGGTTCGAATTAAATAATTAATTAATTTCAAGTTAATCAATCGCGCCATCATTCCACTCCCTTGAAAGTCATATATATTTAATTGAGTTTTTATTATTTTGTTTCCAAAATCATTCGTTGGACAGTGATGTTGAAAAGTGAGTGCAACGATGAACTAATTGTCAGACGAACTTTATTACGTTATAAATTATAAATACCAATCCCATAATTTTACCATTTTATGAAAACAAATATAAGGATTTAAACTTAACGCGGAACATCCAGTTGGATTTTGTCCATTTTTTTGGGTCAAATTACTTCTTGAATTTAGCAGTTTTGACAATTAAGTCTTTGCTGTGAAGATGTCGGTGATAATTTTGCGTTTTTGTTACACAATCTTTTAAGCTGAATAATTTTCAGAGAGAAAATATTCGATAAAACGATTTCAACAATTTTCATAGAAAAATACGAAAATAAAAATCAAATGTTACAACGATACTAACGATGTCGATTATTAAAATTTGCATTGACCAAGACAAATTCCCACATTCGTCAGAAGAACATTACTTAACGGTTAAAAACAACAATGTCTAATTAAATATGACTAGGGATTTGGGAAGTATGCTTAAACTATATTAAAAAAATTCCCGTGTGACATAATATATTTAGTTAATCTACTAATTGGAATGTTGATCAACTTTCTTTAAGCCAAAAATCAGCACCCTTAATGCCGGATTATGCTTATGATATTCAGAAAAACTAATAGTTAGAACTGCACCATTTAAAAAAATTGTATAAATTAGAGTAGAATACTGATAATGACGTAATTAATCTAATAAATTAGAGCAGGACTACGTCAAAATCTAAAATTTCCAAAACCGAAAATAAAAGCAAAAGCGTGTTTTATTAATTCATCAAAATAATTGAGGGACCAACCTCCTCTCAATTAATAAACTTTATTCAATGTATCTTCGTCTTCAAACGGATCTTCCTTCTCTCGTAGTTAACCCTCGTCGTGATTCTGTAAGAATGTTCAAATCTCGACCTCAACTCCCTCAATGGCTTCCGGCCCTCCTCTTGGCAGCACTCCATTTTCATCCCTCTCTCGGCGAAGTAGGCACTGCAGCCAAATACTCTCCGCCGTACATACGTAAGTTAATCTAATTTAATCATTTATTTGGTCAGTCATCGGTGAAATAAAACTCGGCTCATTTCCGATTACTTTTGTCAGCGACGCTCTGTTTCGGCGGCGACCCGAGTCAGATTCCGTCGAGTAATCTGTTCGGAGCGGCCGGAGATGGGATATGGGATAATGGAGCTTCTTGTGGGAGACAATACTTGGTGAGATGCGTGAGTGCTTCAGAAGAAAACACGTGTATTCCTGAACAGACAGTTCAAATCACCATTATCAATTACCTTCCAAACTCAGAGACTACAATGGTTTTGTCTGATACTGCTTATGAAGCCCTCGTTTTTTCTAATTCTTCTGTTTCCTTCGTTAATACTGAATTTTTACTGTAAGTACTTCTCTCTCTTCGCCATATCTTCTTCTTCTTCTTCATATATTTCTTTCTTGTTTTTGCTGAATTTATATCTGTATTTTTCAGAGCTTGATGGGTATCGAAGATGGTGATGATGCTGTTTGTGATATTCCTGTATCTGCGTAGACTTTTCTTCTAGATCTACCTCGTTCTCGAGATGAGTAAATTTCTCTCCGTCTGTCTCTCCCTCGTAAATGATACTATTTTTTGGCTGGTAAGTATGATGGATGCCTGTAAATAATAATTTAATTCTTGTTAAAGTCTCTATCTTATCAATTTCAATTTTTTAGTCTCGTCACTTATTTTATGTCAGCTAAATATCCTTACTTTCAAGGACGACAAATACATAAACAAGGCCTAAAAAAATTGCACATTGACTTGAGAAGAGAAAAAAAAAATATTATTAAATAAGTCAAACAGAGAAACAGACGTGAAAAATAAATAAATAATTTAATTAAATTAAAATGTTGAAACAAAAACAAATGTGCACAAAGAGATCTGTCTGAAGCATCAATTTATTTTCATACACAGTTGATAAAAATCATAATAAACAAAATATAAAGATGTAGAATTAATATTAGGGTAAAAGATTAGATCGTCTAATTTTAATTTGATAAGTAGGTTTTTTATTGTTAAAATCCTAATAATAAATTCACGAATAAATACGAGTATTTGATAAATATTTATCGCCATAAGTCGAACTCATTCTGCTCTCTTTCTCTCGAAATAGAAGAAAACACTGATTACTTATTGATTGTCACGCCAAAAGATAAAAATTAAAACGTAATAATAGAAATTAAATCTAACTCTATCAAAACAACAAAAACTTCTACATCCGTCACTAATCTTTCTCTTTCGTTGGTCTTACCCCTCACCAATATTTTTCTAAATATTATTTTCCGTACAAATGATGATATTCTGAGATCGAAAGACAAATTTTTATCATAATAAATAAAATGTAGGTGCATGTAGAACTTTCTAATAAACTAAAACATCGACACGAACAAAGACCGGAAATGGGTAGTACATAAATTATTCTCATTGCCCATTAATTTCTGAAAATTAAACATTCATTAGAAGGATCATGATTTGATGATTAGAACTAGAATACAAAGTGAAAATATTATCATAAGCATGATGATTAATTACTAATTAGGGTTCAATCATGAGTAATGACAGTTTAGACTCAAGTTTTTTGGTCAAACTAGTCGAGCTAATCCACGTCATCACAATTTTTGTGGAAAATGACATTCTAGGCCTTGGGCCGGAGTCTAACCGGTCCAGCCCGTGGATACATTCAAATTAAGGGCGGCCCTCTACGCTGTATTCATTTCCTGCGAAAACTCTGCAATGGCTGCCAATCTCCTCACTTTCCGTCCAGTCGGAATTCGAGCATGCGCTGTTACCGGTAATCGGAACCCCGATCGACGCTGTAGAATTTCATCGCCTTCGAGGTGGTGGACTCCACTCTTCAGCTGGTCCTCCGAACCCGATTACATTGACTCCGATTCTAAAGCTGATCCGAACGTGAAATTGGGGGAAAGCTCGGAATCGAACTCAGAGTTGAAGCCTGCCGAACCTCGGTTCCATCTCGGTTGCTTCACTGAAAAGAAGGCGAAACAGCTTCGGATGATGACGAACGGATCGGAGTGTTTTCACGACGCGATGTACCATTCCGCGATCGCATCTCGTTTGGCTTCCGATTTCAAGTCTCATTCCGATTCGTAATAAGATGTATAAGATGAGTATGTGAATTTCTGTCTCTATTATGGAGTTGATTAAGGTTGTAATTATTGATATTTATTCGTGGTTTAGCTCCATTAATATGTAAACTTAGTAGTAAATTATGCATCAAAATCAAGGGATTTATGGGTTAATCAATGTTTATCTTCGATCAATGATTTGATGTATAAAGTATTAATCCTCCATCGAGAAGCTCATTTGTTAGGAAGATTTCATCTCGCAGTGCTTTAATTTAGTAGAAATATTTCACGTTCCATACCCGAAAAAGATGAAACTGTAAAAGAGCTGAGTACGACTTAGATTTGGTGATGGTTTAGGATGTTTCGTTTTGACGTTTGATAAGAAAATTGAAGGGCTTAGATTGGTTTGAAGGCTTTGATGATTGGAGGTATTGTTGATGGGAGTTGTAGAGGATGATAATCGCGTGGAATATACTTCTTTCGTCTAAAGGATATGTCTTCTCATCTCCTAACACCGATTATCATTAATTATGTTCCACAATTATCTTGTAACATAATCTGTCAGCTTTTATCAAAACGTGCAATGCACATCTGTGTTGTCATGGGATAGACGTGCAAGTCCTCGGACAAAGAAGATAGATGAGACATAAGGCGTGGTCAGATTAGTTTCATTTTATAGAATTTCTTAAAGGATTTAAAATTACTAAACTTTTTTTAATGAGCCTAATTTAATTTAGTTTTGTAAATGAGCTTAAATTCATACTTCTTTGTTGATGGAGTTTTACTCTAGGATATTCGATTCATCTTCGATGTACGATTAAGAATGTTTGAAAAACTGTTGTCAAAATTCATAATTAAAAAATATATAAATTGTTTATCCTTTTTATTTGTAGTTAGAAATTGGTCATTCCCTTGTAGAAGTTCTAGGTGCATTGCTAAACTCTACATAAAAGAAAAAGGGTTCTCCTGAAGTCCCAATAAAATTAAATAAGGCTACGTATGTTTTTATGTGACGCATTGATATATTGTTTTATTTATTGGGCCAACAATTTGTATTGAAATAACATTACACAATACATAAATATAGTATATAAGATAAAATGTAATTTAAATCTTATGTATTGTTAATAAACAAAAGCGTCCATTAGATTGTCTTTTAGTCTCTGGAATCGTAATAAAGTTGTAATTATTATGATTTTGAGTGTGTGCGAGAAAATTAACTGAGTTAACGTAACTGCAGTATGTTATAATCGCTATTACAAACATAAAATGTGAGAAATGCGATGAATTTTATCAAAGTTAGAACCGTTTTACTAACAATTCAAAGTACAAAGATAATTTCACTAAAAAAAATAAGGTTAAACAACATATTAGTTGAACTTATGGATGAAATGTCTCGTATCGAACTCTACCGAGTAGTACAATATTATCTGTCTTATGTCGAATTTGCTATTTGATTTTACTCCTAATTGTGTTGTATTAATTGAAGATGAAATTTTACGTATTGTGCTTTACCTTAATATATATGTATGTATATTAGGACTGGCCGCCGTCTTGTTTAGTTCGGTTCGGCCTGAATTAGATGGAACCGTGGCCAAATGGTTTATAAAATTAAAATTAAAACGAAAGTTACTTCTTCAAAAATATTTATATTTATCAATGATATTGGGTCGGTTTGTCGGGCTTTTGGCTGAATTTGTGCCATGAGTAAATTTGAGTTCAGTTCATTTGTCATGGGTTGGACTCCAAAAACAGCAAACATGAATCTTGATCCTCAGTTTTACTACATCCAAAACAGCGTCCGGGTCCTATAGGAGTGAGACCGAACCAGACCTCTAAGAGTGGTTGGTTATACCGACAGGTAGGAGCCGGTTCTTCTCATCCCTAATGTATATATATGTACATGTGTATGCAGAATATATGTCATTGTAACATGGCTGTTCTGTTGGTATCTTGAAGTCGACGATGGGAATCATTTAATGAAGAAAACAACTGGTTTTAACGTCATCACATGCAAATTTGAGGTCAAAACTTTAAACCATTTCATCATCATGTCATGTGACCTCTCCACATGGTTTTAGTTTCGAAGTGCAGAAAAAAGCTTCCCTACCTGCTATGTCTACGTTACTACACTTTCTGTTCAACCTAGCTAAGCTAAATTCTCCCTTAAAAATGGTTCCCTCTCCCTCACTGCCCAAGGACTAGTCCTTTTCTCTGTCTGTTGGAAGAATATGTCCCAAAGTAAGACTCTTTCTTTCACCTCCAAAGGTCGGGGACTAAACACTTTGTTTTAGGGGTTTGTTCTAATGATTGAGCTTTCTGCAATCTCCAGAAATCTGCGCGAGAAAGAACAAATTTTTGGAAAGTTGTTCTGAAGTATATTTGTTTATTTTGATCGAGTTTTGCAGACTAGAACAGGACACATCAAACCCATCTTCCTGATATTCTCAACCAAGTTTTAGGGCATGTGGAGGATTAGTAGCATTTCCCAAGTGAGTGGGGTAGGTTAAAACGACAGTGTCTCATACATGAGGGAGGATGAAGGGTGTATTCACGATCAGTAAAGGCCATAGATGAGCAGAATTTGAGGTTTCGAGACAGCTTATATAAGCAGTGGCTTTCACTGTCGGTGGGTAGTTCTGAAGGACTGCGAGAAATTGGTCAGTAGGGTTACAGCATCAATGATCTTCAAGCCCTTTCTCGCGCAAAGTGTTGGGAAAAATATCGACGAAATCTGACAGAAACGATGACAACAATAACACCACAAGCGATATGAGAAACGATAGCAAATGCGATCTGAAAAATATCAGGAATATTTTTCCACACCGTTAGATTATAACGGCCAAAAAGTAAGAGAAATAATAGCGAAAATCAACAGTGAGATTTTACGTGGAAACCCAAATCGAAAAAAAAAACCACGGAAACTGAATCGAGAAATATATCACTATGAAAAATAGGATTTACAATATTTTTCTAGATATCGAATAATTTAGAAAATATTCACGAAGAGAAATCATCACTCTTAGAACTCTCAATATGCTCAAAAGCACCACACTTATTTTTCTCTCCCTCCAAAAATCATCACTAATTCTTTCCCTTTTGTCAGAAGTGATTTTCTTGTTTTTTCTTAAATAGAAGATTTCACTTCTCTTCAGATGGTTTTCCTTTCCTCCGGAACTCTCTATTTATAGATAAAGTTCTTTATAAAAGGACAAAACATCACACATCACGCAGAAGAAAGTTTTAATTTTTTTTTTCTGCATTTCATTTATGACATACAGAAGTAAAATTGAAATTTTCTTCTTTATTAAATTATGTGAGTCCCTCATCATTAAGGATGGACCCTACAAACTCCCCCTCCCGACTTATGATAAGTTATCTTCAATCATACTAAGTTTATACAGAATTCGTACTTATTCTTCTGCAAGATCTTTGTCATCATTTCATAGTCATTATCATCTGTGTGGATCTTCTCGAGATACACTTGTTTGTTGTTCAACACATCTTGTATCCAATAATACTTGATATCTATGTGCTTTGACTTCGAATTAAAGCTAGGGTTCTTGTTAAAATTGTTAAAATGAATAGCGCTTTGACTGTTGCAATACAAGATATATTTATTTTGTTTATGACCCAATTTTGTCAGAAATTTTTGCATTCACAAAATTTCTTTACAGACTTCTGTAGCTGCCATAAACTCAGCTTCTGTTGTAGACAATGCCACTGATTTTTGCCGCTTAGATTGCCATGACACTGCCCTAATGTTGATTTTCTGGAGTCAATATCTCCAGCCATGTCTGTATCAGTATAGCCTACCAACGAAGGCTTTTCACTTCCAAAATGCAAACTGAATTCAGAAGTACTTTTAAGATACCTTAGAATGCATTTCACTGTATTACAATGCTCTCTACCCGGATTTGTTAGAAATTGGCTTACTACTCCAACAGAATGTGAAATAGCAGGTCTCATACAAACCATAACATACATCAAGTTGCCAACTGCTGAAGCATATGGATGAAAAACTTTGTTCGGAAATAAGTTTGAAATGTTTAGCAAGTGGAGTGCTGACCCGTTTCACCTTATCCATATTGAATCGGCTGAGAATTTTCTTGATATATTTGTCCAGCGATAGTCATAGCTTTTTGCTCTTCCTATCGCGGTAATACTCATCCCAAATATCTATTTCGTCGGTCCTAAATCTTTCATGGCAAAAGATCTGTTAAGCTTATTCTTCAACTTAACAATTTTTTCTGTCTAGTCCCATAATCAGCATGTCATCGACATAAAGTAGAAAGATTATGAATATACCGTTCGTGAACCTTTTCACGAACACATAATAGTTTGAGGAAGTTTTCCTATATCCTTGATTTACCATAAAAGAGTCGAACTTCCTATACCATTGTCGTGGGACTTGCTTTAATCCATACAGACTCTTCTTCAATTTACATACAAGATGTTTTTTTCCTTTGACAACTAACCCTTTTGGTTGTTCCATGTAAACTTCTTATTCTAATTCATCATGCAAGAATGCAGTTTTCACATTGAGTTACTCGATCTCCAAATTGAGACTTGAGCATTATCCAAGTACCACTCGTATGCTCGTATGAATGACATTTTCACGACAGGTGAAAAAATTTTCTAAAAGTCAATCCCCTTCTTTTGAACAAAGTCTTTCACGACCAGTCGTGCCTTATACTTTGGTTGTGAATTTTCTTTTTTGAGTCTGTATACCCATTTGTTCTTGAGTGCCTTTCGCCTCTTTAGAAACCGACTAACTTATAAGTATGATTTTCGTGCAATGATGTCATTTCATCTTGCATCACATCTAACTAGTTTTTCTTTTGTTGATACTTCATAACTTCTTCATAGCACTCAGATTCATCGCCATCAGTGATCATCACATACTCGTTCACAGAGTATCTTCTTGATTGTCGACGATCTCTTGTTGACCTCCTTAAATCTGGTTCTGCAATTGATTCAGGAGAAATCTGTATTTCTCTTTGGTCAACATCATCAGTTGTTTGATCACTAGATTCTCCAGCATCTCTCCCGTCAAAAGTTGATTTCTCCATACCAACTCTTACTGAATGCTTATTAGTGACATCTTTCTTCTTGTTTTCAATAGTCAGATCTTCAAAGAAGACAACATCTCGAACAATTTTCTTGTGAACCGGATCCTAAAGCCTATATCCGAATGCATTACTTCTGTATCTGAGGAATATTTACTACTTAGCTTTGTTGTCTAGCTTGAACCTTTTATCTTTAGGAATATGGACAAATACTCTGCATCCAAACACATTTAAGAGACGTCTTTCCCTGTCCATAGTCTGTTTGACACTTCTCTATTCAAAGGTGTTGATGGAAACAAGTTGATTACATTTTCTGCAATATTTATTGCTTCTCCTCAGAATGTTTTGAGAAGCTTTGAATGTCATAACATGCACCTTATCTTCTCCATGACTGTTCTGTTCATTCTTTCTGCAACGCCATTTTGTTGTGGAGTCTTGGAAGAGATCTTTCGTGCTTGATTTCGTGCATCTTGCAATATTTGTCGAATGATCTCATATATTCACCACCATTGTCAGTGTGAATACATTTTAACTTCTTTCCAGTTTCTCGCTCTGTGAAGACATGAAACTGTTTGAAAACATTGAACACTTCATCGTTTGTCTTGAGTGCATAAACTCATACTTTTCTTGAGTGATCATCAATGAATGTCACCATATATTGAGAGCCGCCTAACGTTTTCGTTGACATGAGACCACAGACATCTGAATAAACAATTTCCAACACGTCTGGCTTTCTTGATGTAGGATTCTTCTGAAAGAAAACTCTGTGTTGTTTTCTAATCAAACAATGAATACAACTTGACAAAAATTCATGTATGAGATTCGACAGACATTTTTTCTTTTCAAGCAATTGAAGTCTTTTTTCGTTCATGTGACCAACTCGTTTGTGTCATAACTCAATAGATGAGTCATCTTGTGCAACATTTACTGATGCTTCCTTCACGGTTACTTGAGTCACATATAAACTAGACTGTTTGATTCCTCTCGCTTCAACTATCGAGCCTTTGCTGAGCTCTCATTTTTTGCCAGCAAATTTACTTTTGTACCTGACATCATCAAGAGCGCCAACTGATATTAGATTTAGTCTAATATCCGGAACATGTTTGACATCTTTAAGCAGCAACTCACATTCTGTGTTGATCTGGATACATATGTCCCATTTTCCAATTATTTTGGAAACATGACTATTTCCTATTTTGACAATGCCAAAATCACCGTTGGTATAAGATGAAAAATACTCTACTTTAGAAATAACATGGTAAGATGCTCCATAATCAAATACCTAGCATGATTCATTCATCGTGAGGTTTATATCATCTTCGTATACAATTATATCTTCACCCTCAGAGACAGTTGCCGTTGTACTCTTCATTTCTCCTTTAGCACCTTTTGTGCCTTGTTCTTCTTCAGCTTCCAACAATCTTTTTTCATGTGGCACATCTTGCCACAATGATAGCACTTAACACCCTTTTTACTTCTCGATTTGAATTTTCCGGTCGTGTTAGCTCCAGAGGCCCCACGTTCCATTGATCTCCCTCTCATTACTAATAAAGCCTCTACAAAGAACTGCTCTTTGTTTTTCCGCCTACTTTCTTTGTCAAAAATGGCGGCTGCAATATTATTGAACATCAATGTTGTTTTTGCAATACCATTGAGCAAATTTACAATGAGGTGATCGTATGAATCTGACAAACTTTGAAGTAAAAGTTCAGCTTTTTCATATTCGTTGATTTGTGCTCTATTGCTATTAGTTGAGAAAACACTGTTTTGAGAGTATTGACGTGGTCTGCCACTGTTGTAGATTCTGACATCCGAAGGGTATATAATTTTCTTTTCAAGAAAATTTTTATTTTACCACGACTTCTTCTCGTACCATTTTGTCAGAGTATTCTAGATCTGTTTTGCCGTTACTATTTCTGAGATATTTGATAAAATTTCATCTGCTAAAATAAAATGCAAAATGGCCATTACATCCTCATCAGCTTTGTTTCATTTCTCGTCTTCAACGTTCGTAACCCTATCACCGATGACCATAGTACAACCATCTCTCCGCAATAGCGTCTTCATTTTTAATTTCTACAAAGACAAATTATTTCCGTTGAATTTTTCGATTTCAATCTTTCCCGTCATAATAACCTCTAAAATTTTTTATGTGGAAGATCAGTTAAAAACCGCAACCACAGAACATACTAGATTTAAAGAGATTAACCTAGGCTCTGATACCACTTGTTGGGAAAAATACCGAAGAAATCCGGCGAGAATGATGACAACAATACCACTGCAAGCGGTACGAGAAACGATAGCAGATGTGATCCTAAAAATACCAGTAATATTTTCTCACACCGTTAGATTATAACGAGAGAAGAAGTAAGAGAAATAATAGTGAAAATCAACACTGAGAATTTTACGTGGAAACACAAATCGGGAAAAAAAAACTACGGAGACCGAGTCCAGAAAGATCTTACTATAAAAAATAGGATTTACAATATTTTTATAGATATCGAATAATGTAGAAAATATTTATTAAGAGAAATCACCATTCTTAGAACTCTCAATGTGCACAAAAGTACCATACCTATTTTTTTCTTACTCTTTCTTTTCTCTCTCTCCAAAAATCCTTACTATTTCTCTTACTATTCTCATAAGTGATTTTCTTGTTCTCTCTTGGATAGAAAATTTCACTTCTCTTCGGATGATTTTTCCTTCATCGGGAACTCTCTATTTATAGAGAAAATTCTTCATAAGAGGACAAAACATCACACATCATGCAGAAGAAAGTTTTAATTTTTCTTTTGCATTTCATTTATGATGTGCAGAAATTTTTTTATTTATTAAATGATCTGGGTCCCTCATCATTAAAGAGGGACCCCACACAAAGAAATTATATGTTCTTCAATTATTTTTGCTACACTTCACTCACCCTCTTCAGTTTTATTGAAGTCTAAAAAGTCTGTAACACAACGTAAGTATCGAAAGCTCGAGTTGTAGCAGTCGTTCTGCAAAAGCAATGACATCTTAAGATTGATTGTACTGATCTAATTAATAGTAGTGGAGGCGCAAAATCTCACCTCGTTGGAAAATATGAAAATTGAGTTGTTTATAACTATAGTTCTTCTTCTTACTTTGTACAACACATTTTAGGTTAAATTTAAAAATAAATCTGTGCACACTACAACTCAAAACGAACAAAATTATATTGGAAGCGCCAGAAGACTTCACACGAGTGATGAAAGAGGAGAAGCTCCTACGAGAATTTACTTATCCAATTTCAATACGATTATAATAGAACAAAAGTTATTTCTTAAAATTTGTTCCTAGGTAATACAGTGAATTCTTCTAATAGAACAAAAGTTTTTTGGCAGGTGTTTCCGCGTAAAATACGCGTTCATTCTTCTTCTTTCTGTTGCATGTTCTAGTTTTGTTGACCTTATTGCTTGATGAGCAGTACTCTTCTGGCTAGCTGTTGTGACAGCTGCTCCCAATCCCATAATATGTACAGGGATTTGATGTTTTATCATCATCTTTATTAGTTTTAGCTTCTAATGACACAGCCGAAAGTGGGTTTAGTATGGATTATGAAACTTTCAAAGAAAAATCAAGAGATTAAACAGCGTGCATCAACTAAAATATGCAAACAGAAAAGCAAAGAAAAGAGGAGACAGAGATGGGTGGGAAGAGGTATAAATAAAAGACTGAGACCACACAGAGAAACACGCCATCAAACTATCATGTGAAGAAACAAAATAGCAAAAAAATCAAAAAAGAATAAACGGAGGAAAATAATTAAGGGGAAAAGGGTTGGTGATGATGATAGGGGTAAAGAAGAAACTAGGAAGAGGGGGACATTGATTGTAGGGGAGTCAAGTGTTTTGTGATTTGATGAGAAGTTGGAAGCAGAGGAGGACATGTAGAGGAATGAGAGCATGTGCTTACTGCTTAGGCATAAATCAGATGACGCATAAATTCAAGGATAGGAAGCAGCTGTCACTGTCTTTCCCATCTCCAAAGCTATGAATGATCGTCGAGAGACCTGAATTTATATTCAAAGTTCTTTGCTCTCTCTCTCTCTCTCTCACACTTTCTCTCTCTAGGATCATTTCCCCCTACTTCATAGTTTTGAGCTGGCTTTCCAGTTTCCTCTGATGCAATGTAGATGATGATGATCACAGCAAAAACATTAGGGTGATGTGTCAGTTTATCCAATAATACAATCTTTCCATTGACCTAGGCTACGAGTAGCTTGTCTGCATAAAAAAAAATAGGGATTTCTCGTACTTTCTTAAGATCCTACTTAGCTGAAAGGATTAGAGAATCTCTTCAAAGATACTTTAATTTCTCTTGTTACAGCTTCTTGTTCGGATGTTCCAAGTGAGAGAACTAAAAATAGACGTGTTTAATTTTTATAATCTAGTCCAATTCTAAATACTAAACATATAATCCATTAAAAACTACTATCACTAACTATGCGTATAATTGTCCCCGTCAATTTACAAGAATTATTCTATATACGAAATTATTTAAATTTATTTTACATACTTTGATCATATTATATTAAAATACTAGAAAAAATAAAATTAAAATACTCTTCTAGGCCATTAATCTAACTTGTTTTTAACTTTTTTCTTAAATCGTTGTCGTTTATTGTTTTAGAGATTTGAGAAACTATAAGTGAGCTTTATAAACTCAACGAGAATTATAATAAAAGAATTAATTAAAGTAAATTGATATTACATTTAATCACGTATTAACACCCAATATAATTAGTCCTCACAACTTTATTTACAATTGGCGAGATATATTTGGTTCATATGTAATTAATAATATCTCCTGCAACACTCTTAGTATAAAAAAAATCATGATTAATTATTTAAACATTATTCTATACATACATTGAATATATATACACACACTAATAATGCATTTAATTATAATCACAAAACTTTTATTATTAACAAGCAAAATGATGCTCGAATTATGTTCATATGTCTATCTAGGGATCTTCTATTCACGTCCCAAGTTTTATGAAAAATCGATTCAAACATTACTCGAAAATACATTTTTACACAAAATTGTCTGTTTGGTCGTAGTAACTCTTCCACACAATGTCCCAATTGTGTTCATTTAAGCACTAGAGCGCTCCGTTGTGTTTTTCACTCAAATTTAGTGCTAGCACACTGACTTTGCTTTTCGCAATTCTAAACATTGTTTCCACTTAAAATTCCATGTAAGACCATAATTATGACATATAAGCCTCAAAATAGACATTTTCACTTTATCTTAATCAAAACAAAACATTATGCACTCTTAGTAATTTACCAATTATGCAATATATAACATTGTTAACAATAATCAAATTTACATTCTACTAACAACACTATACCTATTTCACGTCTTCAATCAAGTAATTTCGCAAAATCTATTCCTCATTCTTTTAATTACCAATTCATAGTTTAATTATATTTGTTTATGGTTTGTAAATATACGGTCAATTGGTTGGTTAACTTCTTTCTCAAAAACATCTCATAGAATCACTTTCCAATGTAGTGGAGTAACTTCTTCGTATTTTCAGATTCATAGTTTATTACTATTTTAATCACATTTAATTATTCTAATCGTAATTATTATAATTAGTTTTAACTCGTACCATCACAAATTTTATCCAAAAAATATTATGACATGTTAAGAAGAAAATTTTACTAATAACCTATTCATGTCTATCTCTGTCAAACGACGTAAGATTGTGTAACTGCTCTTATATAAGCTAAACCTTCACAATAGACTACTTTTAAGTTGTTACTATCTTCATAAAGCGAGTTGCCAAAAATATAATTGATACGATAATCTATATACATTGTTATAATATGTAATTTTTTTGAGTCGTGAAATTGGAAAATTCTTGTAAAAAAATATTTTCCTTTTTAAAAAAAATAATATTACTATAGAAAGAGAGAGAATAAGGAGAAGTTACCATACATTGTTTGACTGGAACTAATTTAAATATAAGAGTAATGATACGTTTATTCTCTTATTATACTCTAATTAAAAAATTTTGTTGATGTGTCAAATCATAATTGATGTAATTAATATAATAAATTAAAAATAAGTAATTTTTACAGTAATTATACTTTAATTGCACCAATCACTGTTTGATACATCAATAAATTTTTAAGAGACTAAACGTATCATTATTTTGAACATAACGGTAATTGTTCAAAGGTGCTTAGATTTCTGAGGCATTACTTAATAAATAATTGATCTATTTAATATTTTTAAATTAAGATGGGAGATCCCTTTATGAACGGAAGAAACAACTGAAAAAGGACATAAAGCATTAGTTCAAGGATGGGAGTTTAAAAAAAGACAAAACAGTTGCATGAAATGAAGTAACTTGTGTTTGAGTTTTATTTATTTTTAAATAATTTATGGAGATTATAAAAAAAATAATTAGTAAGAATTATTGGAGAGAGAGAAAAATGTGTAACGTTTATCATCGACGGTAGTGAAACCTTATTTAAGAAAGATTAATCTTTTAAATTTATTGATATTACGTTGTTTATATAATAAAATATTTTTTAAATCCAATAAAACCATTTATCTTCTTTATATAAAGTCAATTAGTTTCTGTTTTTGAATTTCCTTTTATTTGTTTCTTTAAATAACATAAACATCTTCAAAAAAAAAAGTAACAAAAAATAAATAAAAAAATTCACAAAATCAACTACTAACACACTTAGCTCTATTCTCAATACTCTTAATATAATATTATAGGATTTACGTAGAAATCTACGTAATTTTATTCTTGAGTCTTATTTTTAAAATACAATGTATTAAATTGAGAATAAAACTTTACATATAAATCTTTCATCTCTGTCTCTCTGAAATAATATGAGAATATGCAACTCTATTGTTACAGACTCTACCGTCGCAATTATTTCATACCGTTCTTGTAATCCCAAAGATGAGTTGCCAAGTATTTTCCAATTAGATTCATTTTATCCCCTTGAGGAGTAAAATAAGCCCATTTGTGGATGAGAAGTGTGTAGGCATTATGCAATCTAAAAAGCATTTTCTAATATGGGAATGATTTTAAATTGAAAAAATTAATAGAAAAATTTATTTTTTATTTTTATATTTATTTTGTCTTTGAAGAACATCACCACCTGCTTCTGAATTTGTTCCGGAATTCCTTGGAATTGTTCATATTTTGTTTTAAAAAATAAAATAATAATAGTAAACTAAAAAATAAAGAAATCAAAGGACGACAGAAAGACAATTTTTCTAAGATTTTTTTTTTTTAAAACACAAACCAATATTTGTGGGTCTAAATTAAAGAAGAAGTCTAATCAAAAACAGTGGATAAAACCTAAATATTTATTTAAATTATAATTTTGATATTAAAATCTGCAATTATTTTCAATTATTTTTGCTACCATTTGGTACCTAGTCTTTCAATGGGTCTCTACTCAATAATATTGTTCCCAATTATTTCTATTTTTATTTTTATTTTCCAACTTAAATACAAAGAAACTATACGTGTCCTGTGAGAAATGACAATATTTTATAATTTGAACATTATTTGAAATCTATTGATTTTTTCAAGTATTTGTAATTTAATGTTGCTTTGATGCAATGAACATTTTTGTTCTTAATTTTAAAATAATTCCTGTCGTCCACTTCCACAGAGTTTTAGACAGCACATTTGAGATCCAATTTTATTATTATTAGTTTGCATATTTTAGTAAGTTATTTCCGAATTATTTTGAAGAATCATTTCTCTTTTCTTCCAAAATTTTTTAGGGTTTATCTTATTTTAAAGTAATATTGTGTTTATATTCTAATTTTATCTTCTACTTCTTATCTCTTAATAGACACACTTATTATAATATATTACAATTGGTTAAAAAAAGTCATTAATTTTATCGATCAACAAGTGTCAGGTTAAGAGATAAACACGACATTATTATTTATTTTAACATATTTATTGTCTTCGTAACTTAATTTACCCTAACTCGTTCACACTTTTTCTCTTGAAATTATAATTGACATGAATCAGTCAGTAAAACATAACATATATTACCCTATTCGTCAAACTTAAATGAACAAATGTTTTGGGAAGAGAGAGAGAGAGAGAGAGAGATTAGGGTTTGTTCATGGGGAAAGGAAATGTGATACACATAAAATGGGTTAACGAAAAGGCCAGTGACTACATCAGCTGCTAACCCCATATTGCGAAAAATGACAAATTCTACTTAACACTTTCCCCACAAGCTTTGCAAATTTGTTAGCCTTCTTCCCTTTTTAATGCTATAGTTCCTTCTATCATGCCTCAAATACCTCAACTTTTAATTTATTTTATTTAATATTTAAGAAAATTAAAACTCTGATAACATTTTTTGTATAAAATTAATTTTATAAAACCCGAATTGGGTGCTATGCGAGTATTATATGTCACATTTTTTATGAACTATATTTCCAGCTTCTCAAAATCGTTGCATCTTTTAAAAAATCACTTTTATTTTTGTAATAAAACACTTTACAGTGATTTAAATTAGGAAATAAGCACTTATAAGAAAAGTAATCCCCCAAAAGAAGAGGCTTAGAGTCACAAACTCGAAAATACTCGCGAAAAAAGGGATCAGGAATGGGCTTAAATTGTAAAGGTTAGAGTTTTATGTTGGTAGCACGTAGACCCAAGATGTCTTGGGTGTATTAGGACCAGATTAGGGCTGGTTGCCTTTGCGTGGGCGCCCTTTTGCTGGGTCAACTAGGGCATATTACCCCACCTTAACCACGCTTACAAACCCTAAAATAGACCCTTGTTTTCATGTGCACTAATTTAAGGGCATCATTCCAAACGACAACCCACTCTCTGCTCTCTCTCTCTGCGATCATCTTTTTTCGGACAGAGAGAAAGAAGGTTGGAAGAACAACACTCTTCTTCATTTTGTCCTCCCTAATTTCATTGAAAAGCTCAACAAACATAGATATTTATATATTCCGAGTAATAGTTTATTTATATATATTATTGTTACTCAATTATCACCGGCTTTTTATTCGATTAATTATTCAGAAATGATAAGCTAGATGATCAATAAGTCTTCATTTGCTTATCTGTATTGAAAGACTGATATAAATTATGTAACATTAGGTGGGGTTTTTATTTAGTTACAAGAACAATCGAGTTGACGCAATAATTATCTTAAATATCTTCATCTATTTATCATGCAAATCTCATACCAAAATGTTGTTTTATTTTCTCCAAATTGTCTTACCAATTGCTACAAAAATATATCCTGTTTGCAAAAAGTGTATCGTTTGTTGATTTATTTTACATAAAAATAATTATAATAACAAATGAATGACATGTCATTATTTTGATTAACAACATCTTCGTAAATTAGAAAATAATTATAATAACAAATGAATAACACGTTATGGTTTTGATTAACAACATCCTCGTAAATTAGTGTCAGATAGACAATTTATCTAACTGTTCTATTCATAACGGTTGATTTTTGGTTAGAACACACTAAGTTGAAACATAATTCGAGAGAGAAATACTTTATTTTTTTATTATACTCTCTCAACTTATTTGCTTTTAACAAGCAAGATAGAAACTCCAATTTTTTGGTATAAAAGTATATCAAGTGTTGTACACCTCATGCTCTTCTGTTGTCCTCCAATCATTCCTTATTTTTAAGATGTGAAGAGATCTCCTCCCTAACTTATTGGGCACGTAGAATCTTCATCAAAAATACAATAACACTGTTATTAATTAAGGTTGAATTCTATTAATTACCTTAATTTCAAACCAGAATGTCCACATAGTTAAATAAACATATGGAACATCTACTTGATCTAGCTTTGTCTCATGTGGAAAGCAGATTAATTATTTCTAATTGCTATTACGACACGATTAAGGCCATTTAATTATTAATTTGTTGGAATTATTGTTATTCTTTGTCAGTAATTAATATTATTGAGGGTAAAGATGTCCTTAAAAAATTATAAGGTACCCTTCTTCGTTGACCCTTGGAATTCCAATGGCGGCCCCTCCGCCGATGGCCTTGCTCTCTCTCTCTCTCTCTCTCTCTCTCTCTCTCTGTTTTCTCCTTTTTGTATTAAAATGCAAGCCCGTATCTCTCTTTCTCTCTGTGCATTTAAATAGGAGAACAGATATAGTAACCACCATCAGCGAAGCAGATACGGAGCAGAACAAAACAAAGGGAGCACTGCTCTGAGATAATCAAGAAGAGAGCTGCACAAGTTCTGTTAATGGAGTTTCTTAAGTTTCCATTCTTCTCTTTCTTCTTCTTCTTCTTCTTACTTTTGAAAATGGTAGTTTTGCTTTGGTGGAGACCCAGAAAAATTGAATCCCATTTCTCCAAACAAGAAATCAGAGGACCCCCTTACCGGTTTTTCATCGGAAATGTCAAGGAAATCGTCGGAATGATGACGACGGCCTCTTCTCAGCCCATGCCTCTCTCCCACAACATTCTTCCTCGGGTTCTTCCTTTCTTTCATCACTGGAGAAAAATCTATGGTAACGAATTCCCACTCTTCGTCTTCTCCCCTACTGCAATTTTTGTCCTATTTTCTTTCTTCTTTCATCCTTCTTTCTTTTTTGTTCAGGTTCAAAACTTTGTGAGTTTTAATGGCTTCTTTTTAGTTATTGGTACTTCTTTACAAGGCTTTTCAGGCTTTTCTGAGGTTTGATGCTCGATGTTGAAAGCTTTTGCAATTTTTCACTCATTTTCTTACAGCTTTTTCCTGATATTTCTTCTCATTTTCTTCCTTTTTCTCCTCGTGCATTATTAATCAATCTTATTTCGAGAAATTAGACCTCTAACTTGAAAGTGGATAATATATCTGTTGTTTTACTTACTTTTTTTTTTCTGGTTTCCATGCATTTTGTTTTTCTGGGGGCTTGAATTTTGATAATGAACTTGTATCTGTTTGTATTGGCAACAGTCACAGTTGTCCTCTCTCTCTCTCTCTCTCTCTCTCTCTCTCTCTCTCTCTCTCTCTC
>CM039518.1:21944284-21999736 GCA_022433055.1 Begonia peltatifolia | reverse complement strand
TCTCTCTCTCTCTCTCTCTCTCTCTCTCTCTCTCTCTCTCTCTCTCTGTAGGGTCTACACTATCCATGCTTTTTCTGAGTTAATGGCTATCTTGTTTATTTCTGCATCGAACTTCTTTTTATAAACTTGATACATACAACTCTACTCTACGAGCCAGTTGCCATCTTAGTATAAGGCATTGCCCTTCATTTTTTTTTTCACGGAAAATTTTTTAATTTTCCGACAGGTTCCACATTTCTGGTGTGGTTTGGACCCAATTATCGACTGGCAGTCTCTGATCCAGACCTAATCCGTGAAATCTTCACCTCAAAAGCTGAATTTTACGAGAAAAACGAAGCTCACCCGCTGATCAAACAGCTTGAAGGCGATGGCTTATTGAACCTCAAGGGTGAAAAATGGGCGCACCATAGAAAACTCATCTCCCCCACTTTCCACATGGAAAATCTCAAAGTAATTTGATTTTCATCTTTCTGCAAACCCATCAAATTCATCTAGTTTTTTGTTTAAAATCTCACTCGATTTTTGTTTTTTCTGTAGCTATCAATGCCAGTGATCGCGAAAAGTGTCGTTGAAATGGCCGACAAGTGGTCGGAAATGGCGGATTCTGGCGAGGTGGAAATCGATGTATCGAAGTGGTTCCAAACCCTAACCGAAGATGTCATTACAAGAACCGCCTTTGGTAGTAGCTATGAAGATGGAAAAGCCATTTTCAAGCTCCAAGCTCTGCAAATGGAGATTGTTTCTCAAGCATTGCAGAAGGTTCATATTCCCGGTTACAGGTAACTAATAAAAACCGGATTACTCGAAAATACCAGCTTAATCTTAGTACTTTACGATATTCTATCGCTATCGATGTGATTCGAACTAATAATACTTTGTCTATAGGTTTCTACCCACTAGAACAAACTGGAAATCGAGGAAGTTGGATCGGAAAATCAAGAAATCGTTGTCGAAGTTGATCGATCGTCGTAGAGAAGACTCGAGTTCCGGCAAGGGTCTAAATTCCGACAAAAAGGGCTCGAAGGATTTATTAGGGTTGATGATCCAAGCTTCAAATTCAAGCGCTTCTCCAACTATCACTGTCAATGACATAGTTGATGAGTGCAAGAGCTTTTTCTTTGCTAGCAAACAGACAACATCCAATTTGCTGACGTGGACAGTTGTTCTCATGGCAATGCATCCACGGTGGCAGGATCTGGCACGTGAGGAAGTGGTGACTATGTGTGGATCACGTGATGTGCCCACCAAGGATAATATTATAAAGCTTAAGACGGTGAGTTAATGTGTGACATTTTTTTGATAAAATATCTTAACGTTGTCATTTCAATTCGACATAATAATAGTTATACTCTTTGGGTGTGCAGCTTAGAATGATATTGAATGAGTCGTTGAGATTATACCCGCCCATAGTTGCAATGATCAGACGCGCCAAAACCGACACAGAACTCGGAGGATATAAAATTCTAAGTGGGACTGAGATTTTGATTCCAATCATAGCCATTCATCATGATCACGCGATATGGGGAAATGACGCCAATGAATTCAACCCGAGTAGATTCTCCGAAGGCGTCGCACATGCGGCTAACCATCCGATGGGGTTTTTCCCCTTTGGTCTCGGAGTTCGCACGTGCATAGGCCAAAACTTGGCCATTCTCCAAGCAAAACTAGCCCTTGCAATGATTCTCCAACGATTTTCATTGCGGTTGGGGGCCACCTATCAACATGCACCAACGGTTGAGATGCTACTTTACCCTCAATACGGAGCACCCATAATTTTCCAGGGACTACCCGATCGTCATGTGGTGCATCCAGATCAAGGGTCCTGATTCATTCTATGTTTAGTCTTGTGTGCACCCTAGTATGCGAAGTTAAATGACCAAAACACCCTCATCTCTTCCTTGGACTAACATTTTTACACTGACATGTCTTCTTCATCATGTATGTAACTTTTATTCTGTATTAGGATTTTGATTAAAAAAAACAAAGTTATCATATTATTTACATTTCTGCCCATCTCTCTCTCTCTCTCTCTCTCTCTCTCTCTCTCTCTCTCTCTCTCTCTCATCTCTCTAAAAAGTGAGAATTTAGGGTCTCTTGAGCCTCTCAAAAACAGGGTAATCCCAATAATCAAGTAGATGAAGTGAATTTTCAAAATAAATTTCAATTGCCAAAGCATGTAGGTGTCCACAATTTATGCATAGATAATGAGTTTTTATTATTCCAAGTTAATCTTGCAAAACCCATATACGTAATTTCCCATCTTCCTTTTTCGCAATACTATCACTTTACTTCTTTTTGTGGGGAACAACAAAAACTAAAAGAGCAGCACTAGTGAGATATTTAGATGCATTGCTTTTAAACGAACAATACAAGAAGATATTTTTGCAAACGTAGAGAGAAGGTTTTTTTTTTTTAATTTTTTAAAATACCTAGTGATATATTGTAATATTCATAGTTCTCTTAATACAATATTGTGCGTTTTAGGTCAAAGCATGCACGATTTTGTTCTTGAAGTTATTCTAAACGTATTGTAACAGATAGGAGTGAAAACTCTACTTATAAATCATTCTTTTTCTGCTTTCTGCTGTCTCAAATGATTTGAGATTGTGCACTATTATTATTATTAACTAAACTCTCACACTAAGTCTTGCTGGTCTTCACATGACAGACTGCGACGGAGAATATAATAAATTGTTGAAATCAAAGTTATAATATTTATATTGAAAAAAAAAACTTTAAAAGATAAAACAGAATGATGTGCCTTTAAAAAAAGAGATAAGTCACAACGCTAAGAAACCGGACATGATCTATGCTGTCTTCTTTCTCCATTTCTCACTAAGGAAAAAGGTCCAATTTTTGGTCTCTTTACCAATGAAATTTGCACTAAAGAAACACACTCAATCCAACTGTGTCTTTTCTTGGTTCGTGACACTGCATATAAAGATCAAAAGCAACGACAAATAAACAGTGCTCAAGGCATCAAATGTGGGTGTTTATTCCAACATGAAGCAGCCCCTTTTATTTTCTTTATTGGGTTTTGCAACTATTTTGTTGTATTCTATGTCAAGATTTAAACCAATTTGGAGCTATTTAAAAATAAATAAATAAATAAATGATTTAATTGTTGCTCCAGAGATCAGCCCAGTGGCTGCCTGATTTTACGCGTCATTTTAATTAAGTTTAAGTATATGCATTCGTTTAAGGGAGATAAGATTTCATGGCGACATCCTATCTGTTTGTACTACTTTTAGGGTTCTTCTCATGCTTCTGTAAAAAGATATAGTTTTAGGGTTTTTGTTTATGGTTTCAAGGAAGCATGAGGTTAGGGATAAAGATGATATTTTTATATTTTATTTGTATGTTTCTTTTTGGATCTTTTTTTGTTGAAGGAATCAAGAGCATGCTTCTTACCATGTGATCTTCTCTTTCATTTACAACTTTTTGTTACCTAAATAAATTCTCTCTCTCTCTCTCTCTCTCTCTCTCTCTCTCTCTCTCTCTCTCTCGGGAGACACTCATTAGTATCTATTTAAACTTCCCTTTATTCTTCCTCATCACTATTGGACGTTGTGGTACAAAAGGACCACACTCGTTTTGCCCATGCAACGAGATTGATTTGGATGATTAATCTTTAACGAATAGAACAAAATGATATTAAGAACTAAATTTGAATCAAAACTAATTAAATTATATCAATTATTGGAACTATAATCAAGATTAGTGTGTGTTGTTTTGTTTAAGACTAAGCTTACTAGAAGACAAAGTTAACATTCCAATGGATTCATCTCTGGAGAGAAGGATAAGGCTTTTTTTATTTTAATAAATTAAAAAAATAAAAAAGAAAGTAGAAATATCATTTGGGTCCTGATCTGAACGAAGACAGAAACAACCAATCACAGTCCAATCTGCCCAACCTGACGATAACTCAGCATATTTCAACGCGACTCAGGTGTAGTCATTTCGACGGAAACTTCTTGAGAGATGTTGGAAACAATAACCTTAGATTCTTCATACTGAAAACAGCTCATGAATTTATCACTCTCTCTCTCTCTCTCTCTCTCTCTCTCTCCTCGCTTTCTCTCTCATCACTCTGTAACTCTCTGTCTGAGTCGCTCTCCTACTCCCTCCCACTCTATTACTTTCTCTCTCTGAAAAAACCCACGTTAAAATAAGCAGTGTATTTCCTTATTTTGTGCTGAAGAGCCAAAGAAAATGAGCTGGCTAATGGCTCTCCACACATGATTAATGGGAGCTTGTCGGTCTAGCAAATGCCCCTCGCAGTTTTTATAATAAAATCTCAGTCTCCTTCTCTGCCATTTGATTATTACTCAGTAACTACTAAGCGCAGTGATGGACAATCTGGCAGCCTTTATTTCTGTTGGGTTCTTTTAATCCACACAGAGAGATAGACAGATGGCCAGAGAGAGAAATTACGAATAATGGCCATTTTTTTCAGTCGCGTTCACAACAATAATCCAATAAAGACAGAGAGCTTTTGTCATTCATCGAGTGTTTTTAAGAGAGATAAATCTTATCGCAAATGAGAGAATCTTGCTTTTAGGAAGACATCTCCTCAGCATGAAGAACTACGTGCAAACCTTCTATAACATCATCATCATCATCCTGATTCTTCAATTATCTCGACACCATTAAAAGAAAAACACTAAACCTCCAAAAAAATTATATGAAAACCAGAGGGGGAGAGCAACTAGATGGCGACGTTGGGAGATAACTTTGCGGAACCACAAAAATGGAATGCATATTTGCAGCCTTTTTTCAGGTCAATTTACACCCTCAATTGTAGCATTTAAAGGACATCTACAGTTAAATGGTCTGGTCCAAAATTATTGGACAGAACTTTGTGGTGCTTGACTAACAAGAACTCCCATCCAAGGCTATTTCCTTTTCTCCATATGACTGCCAAATGTTCGCAGCCAGTTCATCTACAAGGGACCCAAAAAGTCTCGGGCTGTTAGCTTCACCAGAGAGAGAGAGAGAGAGAGAGAGAGAGAGACAAATCAGATAATTATGAAAATTAGTGATCTGATACTCGTGATATCCAACATTGGGGGATGACTATAGACGTTATCAACCAAAATATTTCTACGAATGATACCCAAAAACAACTTTAACAATTCGTAGAACACAAAAATAGGTCATGGTGATAAGTAATAAAAAAATAAGATCAGAAAAAAAAAAATCATGAAATGAGAGATTTGAAGGGAACAATAGCAGGAATTTGCTCCTTTGGGGGTAAGGAGAAAAACCGGCAAAGTAAAGGCTGTGTCTGATTAGCCAGTTGGTAAGATAATACCTTACCAATGAGAAGTTAGTAATTGCTCAAAGAGGATGAACCACATCAGAACTGAAACACGAACCACATACAAGGGCCAGTTTGATCCAATTCCACATTGGAACCAAACAATGGCCGAACAGTTCCAAATAATTGAAACTGGCCCAGAACCATCAGGTTCTGGATTCGAATCGGCTTCATGGCTCAGTTCCAAAATTCAAATAAAAATTTATTTTCGGTTGGTTGGGCAATGGGCCGAGCTGGGGTTGGTTTAGTTTAATAAATATGTTGTCAATGTGTCGTTAATCTTTAGTTTCTTCTTGAGCCTTATCTCAGCAGCAAAACAGTTCTATATATATGACAGAAAATGGTAGAAAGAAGTCAACAGCAACTCCCTAAATACTAAGTTCTTCATAAGGAGCCTAGAAAAAACATCTTGCTTGCATTGTAGAGGAGGTAATATAACTAATATCCAGCAGTTTTCTCTTCTTAGCTTTTATCAGACGGATGTAGAGATTACATCTGATTAAAAATGACAACCAATGGGTCCTAACTCAATTTATCCTACATTTTAAGCTTCCTTCCAACCAATCAGGCAAGTCAAGAACAATCAGAGCACGAAGACACTAGGTTGTAAGACTTTTTACTATACAATCTCAAGTTAACAATTTGTGAAGATAGGAGGATGATAGCATTCATTCCATTTTGTGTGAAAGAATTCTCAACAAAGATACAATTCAGAATGAATATCAACAAATAAATTTTGTTTGGGAAATTAGAAGGAGAATGGTAATGAAGTGAAGTTTGAGAACATCATTAGGTTTTGAAGCCAAGTATCCTTGAAGATACTGACGATGCGCCGCTGCCATTCATTGCTTGCCCCTCCCAAAAATATGTAAGAACCATAATTTGAAAGATGGGCGATTAAACAACAATGAGCAAATGTACATTCATACTCTCAACAACTCCATTTTATTGTTGAGAAGCATTAGTCAATTGTGATGTAAACCAACACAAGCAAACAACCACAAATCTAGAGAAACCACCCGACTCAAAAACCACAAATCTAGTATAGACTCAGCAACTTTCGAGAGAGATAGAAACATTCTTTTGATAATAGATGATTGATTCTTCCTTCATTACCTTTCCTCAACTATGTAATTATTAGCATGGTCACACGTTTCTTTCGCCACACACCCCTGTTCAGCACTAACTTTGCCCACACTATCCAATTGCATTTATGTCCCATAATCTCCTAAAATACATATTCCCAAATAATCCTCTCCTCTATCTATTCTCACGCACCAGTATGCATGGACCATACCTCATTTTTTGGCAAAAAAAAATTTGAAACATTCATGATTAACTATGATTGTATCTTACTCATTGGTTGGAAAGTAGGAAAAACACTGCACATACTTGTTTCAAAAGAAAGAGACGAGTCACACTGACATAGTCATCAATGAAAGAAACAAAATATCAAGATCCATAAACATTTGAAAAACGATAGAGTCTCACACATCAGTAAAGTACAATTAAGGAAAGAAAATAACTAGGTATTATATTTAGCTAAAATACAATTAAAGCAGCAACATCATCTAACAACCTTGTTACTGCAAAAGTATAAGTAAATGTAATTTGTTGATTGTATGGTTTTCCCCCCTATGTATTTGCTGGCATTGTAGTTCGATTGTGGATTTTCTTTTTCATGTATTTCCGGAATATGAGTGTGTGTGATTTGTTATAATTGATCTTATGGTACTACAGAAACAAAATTTGTCATCTTGATCAAACTGGTTTGATTTCATTGGATATTCAGTCTAGTCTAGGATATGTAGCAAGCAATATATGAAATAAATTCAAAAATATTATATCTAGCGCCTCGGTTTGATGACCATTTGAGGTTTTCTATTATAAGCATGATCAAACAACACCATGCCACTGGATTAAGAAGATGACTACTATATGAATCAATAGCAAAAATCCTAAAGAAAATCCCCTGAGCAACATAGTGATTAAATCAATTGATATGTTTTCAGAGGTTTAGATATGAGCTTCAAATCAAACAGAGCCGAATGTTCTCACGAAGAAATTAATTCAATGGCTGAAATGTAGCATTTGACAACTTATGGGAGCAAAGATATGGATCTAGTTAACAAAGAAATCAAAATGTGCCTTCAAATCAATAATATAAGAAAGTTCTTTTTCTCTAATTTTGTAAGACATAGCTAATGACGTTCAAAAAGCAGTAAGGAAAATTACAAAGAACCAGTCTACAAGTACTCAAAACAAAGGATAACGAGACTTGCGAAGACAGGACACAACAGGTATTGGAGTCAAAAATTTATCAAAATATGTCAACTTAGTTGGACACAAAAATGATGTTATGATTTATGGTCTTTCTTCTTCGCATCTTACATTGGATTTTCTACCCAAGTTTTTCCTCAATTAATTATTTAATTTGAAGAGTTATCATGCAGAAATGTCAATCATAGGACTATTGCTCCAACCAACTTTTAGATGATAGTCCATGTACTAAGGAAAAATAATTCAATGCCAAACTACATCAAAGGGTATAATTGAATTGAGATTCTAAGTCGATTTTATGTAATTTTGTTCCTTTCTCACAAATTAATCAAGGACAGCTATGGCATAAATCCAGCTATTACAATACAATCATGATAAAAAAAAAAAGACTGATAAAATTGAGATATAATGATTCGCAAGACCAATGTTAGACTCGGAAAACTCGTTCCTACCCAATAAACTAATTAATTGCGGGAGTTCAAAAGATGAGTGAAAAACATATTCATCCATCTAAAACTTATTTGGCAGTGATAAAACAACTGAATCGATAAATAGAGGTCCCAATAAGACGGTGTAGAAATTTTGGGATGCCATTATATTTCTCCCAAAACATTCTCTATGAAAAGAAACAAACTTTCAAGGTGATGATAAACTAAACATGAAGGTCAAAGCAAAGCTAGAACCAATGACTTACATCGTCTTCCTCGTTTTGTTGAAATTAAAGGTCAGTCATATCCCTTCCCCAAACAGTTTAGACATCGTTGCACCCTGTAAAACCATGAGAAGAATAAAAAAAAAAACATAAAAAAGTTCAAACAAAGCAAAACACCCACTCACATTGCTTCAATTTAAGTATTACAATTATGAAATTAGACTACGAGACCAATAACTAGTATTGAAGCTTATAAAAACACAAAAACTAACCGGTTTCCCTCACAAGTAGGACACACACAAGGGTTAATAGCAATAGGATCATGTAAAGGCGACCATTCAATGTTTGCATTCCCTTTGCACAGTTTGCAAATATAAAACCCTTTTCCCCTGCAAGAAGTGCAAGACGAAGCAATTTTTTTCTGCAACAAACGACAACAGATGAGACAAAAATAGCTGAAGAAATCAAATTTTAGAAAGACCCAGAAGAAAAACACACCCGTTGAGCTTCTGCGAGGAATCGGAGAGTTCGGATAGTAAGGTAGGAAGCAACGTTTAGAGTGCAGAAGCCCCCGACGATGATGGCAGCGCCCGTGAAGAATGTCCGCAATTGGCTCGGAATCATTTTGGCCGACTCTGCTCTCACATGCTTTTTTTGGAACAAGTGGAGTGCGATGTAATATCCCTAAATATTAAACATCAAATTTAATATTTGAATTATAATAAGGTTAAAAAAATAATAATAATCTGGCCAAATATATTTATAAATACACCGCTACTTATAAGTAAATTCACAACCACTCTTGAAACTCAAATCTTATTCTACAAATTGATTATGTTTGTGCCTACACATTACAATAATAATCCGGTCTACACCTTCAGAAGTTCCAAAAGAAATATTCGATATATTTCCCGCTACCCTCTTCCAAATACAGAGAAATACCACGAGACAAAGAGAAAAACTTACAGACTCTAAATCATCAGCCAAAAATCTCAATATGCTTATGCAAAATCGGATCAAAAGCTAAAACTTTTACGAAGTCCTCGGTAATCAACCACAACCCAACTTACTCTCAACATCTTCAACCTCAACTTGGACGAAACTCCCCAAGAAGAAGAAATGGATTTGGACCTCCGTAATCAGTCGAGCACCAATAACAAAGGTCAAAGTACTTTTATACAATAGAGTCTTTTACAAAACATATGAGATAACTAATAAAATTTTATGAGCGTAAAAAATTATTGATTTTTTTGAAATGGTAAACACATAATTAGAAAATGAGTTCAAACTATATATAACTTTTAAAATATGTAACTTGATAAAGTGAATTATTGAAGATTTATTAATATTAATGCAATGGTTCAATTATAATATTTTAAAATTATTAAATCAAAATTTATGCAAAATCTTTGAACAAGGATCTATGAATGTAGCAAAATAAAAGTTTAGAAACAACTTAATCAAATTTAATTTGATGATTAAATTGAGAAAAAAATTTTAAAATTTGAAATTTCAATAATTAAATTTTTAGGGTCGTTACATGTGGCGTTACTCAGCTATTTCGCTTGCCTTTGCTTTGTCTACGAGAAATAGCACTCTTAGAAGTGAAAATGATTTCATATGATATTTAAAACTTGAGCAATTTTCCAATCAAAAGTCTAATTTACCCTCATCGTCTCATGCATTCCTCGTGAGTTGCATTATTTATAACAAGCAATCTTGAATTCTAATTCTACTCATTTGTTTGGTTTAATTTGAAATTGGTATAACTTTTTTAAATAATCATTGTTAGTTGTATTTTAAAAAAATTCTTTCATAAAATAATTAATTAATTTTAATATTGTAAAACTTACATAAAAATACATTAAAATTGAGATAGAAAACTAAATAAAGTAGGAGAGAAAATGAATTAAACGTACCTAAAGGATTAAAATTAAAATTAAAATTGACATACAATTTTTGATAAAGCACTTTTATTTTTTCTTATTAAATATTTTATGCGGTTTAAGATAAAAAAAGATTTTACTTTTTAAGTCTAAAAGGCAACTGTGACGCGCTTGCTCTTCTCTTTTATCTCTTCATTCCACCTAATTGCTTGGTCCAGACCAAGAAGCCATTTTCATCGATATGTGATTGCTTAATCTTCAGAAGAAGAAAACACTCGTTTACCAGCCCCAAGAATAACCAGATTTTTTGGGACAGTGAGAACTAGAAAAAAATGTAGACATGATTTAAAAAAATACCCTGAATGAGAATAACGTAGACAGAATTCACCCCAGTTCATAGCATTGGCCCGCGACGTATGTCTTGTACAAGTAATCGTTACAAGTAATTCAAAAATTTGATCTTTGAATTAGGGAGAAAAGAAACTAACTCTTTGTACGAATTTTGTAAAATCTATCACATAATGCAAATATATAAAATAATTATTTATTCATTACCTATTATATTCATAACATTTATTGAGAAAAATACTAAGATAGGGTAATAGATTAAGATGTCTCCCAAATGTCAACAAAAATGTGATTAGAGTCTGATCGTACATTTAAAACACGCGCGGACACACACTCTCTCTCTAAAGTAAATGTAATTCAGGCTTGATAATTTTTTGAGCAAAATATTCTTTGTTTTTTGGGTCATTAGCAAAATATCTTATGCATGCTAAATCCTTTTAAATCAAGTGAATTATGATAATTAGAATAAATCAAAATTATATTCTCGCACACGAAGGTAATTTTGACCTATTATAGTTATCATAAATCACTTGATTTTTCATACATACTAAAATTTGCACTAATTTAAATTAAATATATAAATTGAATTGTCTTACATTTTTTGAAATCAACAGAATGCAGAACATCGAGTGATTCATAGTACTAAGTTAAAATAACCATTATAAGCAAAATGCAAGATATTTGATACATTTTATCTCGACAGAGGCCATTTTGGTAATAATTCAAAAGTATGCGTACAATTTTATTAAAAAAAAATTGTTCAGAATATCATTTGTCACTTAATCCTAATTACAAGAATTATATTGCATTTTACCATAAATATTAATATAAGATCAAGGATTATGATTTTGCATTTTACATGATTAGACAAAAATATTATAAAGTTTTTATATAATCTATAGCATTCTTGAAATTTATATTTAATCCTTTCTTTATAATTTAAATAATTTTAGAGAGTGTTAAAATTTTATAACAAGACAAAAGAATTTCAAGCTAATAAGTGTAGATTAATACAAATAAAATAATAAAAGAAATGAAATATGTTTTTTAATTAAATGAAAAGGAAGTGGCACGTGTAGGGGCATGGGTTTTTTACCAAAGGCAAATAGAGAGGTCCCCTAAATGGGATCACATGCTTTCAGAATAAAAATAGAATTAGGCGGCACAGGTTCTCCGTGTCCCCACCCACCTTATACGCTGCACCCCCGCTCCATATGTCGACAGCTGTTTCTAAAATTATCTTCTCAGCCTCCGTTTTTAAGGAAATTACGGTTCCGCAAGAAAAAATACGACGTCGTTGAATCACTACGAGGGAATTTATTCCCACTCTGTTGCTTAGGATACGATTTTTCAAAGTATGCCATTTGCTTTGAACAGTAAAAGAGAGTATACTTACCTTTTGACCATGCTCTTCAGCGTTACCCGTTTTCTGAGAGATAATAACAGAACTGCCACTTGAATTTATTTTTTGGTCAAGAAAGGGTTATTTTTTTCTTTTTTATTTTACTCTCCATAATTGTTTAGACATTAAATAATTATTAGTGTAAATAATTTAATAATTTAAATTTATTACATTAATTATATGATAAATATATTAATTAATAATTGATATGTCTGTTTAACTACGTACTTATTTAAGATTAAATAATAATAAAAAGGTTAATAAAAATGAAGAACTTTCCCTTGTATAGTACAATCAAAAGTGTCAACTTTTTGTAAAAACCTTCTCCGATCAAACATTACAAAATATTTATAATTAAACACATAAATTCTCCATTATAAAACCAAGTTTGAGACATCAAATACAGAACCTCAGAACCTTTTTCTCTTCTGTCCCAAGCTCTCCAAAAATGGCTACCATATCAAGGGAAGATCACTCCGACGACTATGATAGTAGCTGCTCCTCCATCACCGTCCCGGACTCTAGCCGGAGCTGGATGAGCAACCTTAGCTTTGGTAGCAGACGGCTCAGCTCGGCCTCCTGCGAAGTTTCTCCTCACAAGCCCCACAAGGCTAACCATGCCGCATGGGAGTCCATGAGATGGCTGAGAGGGGCTGCGGGATGCGTCGGGCTCGACCATTTTCGGCTGCTTCGCCGGCTCGGAAGTGGCGATATAGGAAATGTGTATCTTTGTCAGATAAGAAATCCATTGGTGGGTTTGCCTCAGAGCTTTTATGCCATGAAAGTGGTGGATAGAGAAGCTCTGGCTATAAGGAAGAAATTGAAAAGAGCAGAAATGGAGAAGGAGATTCTTGGTTTGCTTGATCATCCTTTTCTGCCAACTCTTTACGCCGCTTTTGAGGCTTCTCACTACTCTTGTTTGGTCATGGAGTTTTGTCCCGGCGGTGACTTGTACGCCGCCCGGCAACGGCAGTCAGGAAGACGGTTTAGCATTTCTTCTGCTAAGTAAGTTTATTATCATAAACCTTTTTTTTTTTTCACCTCATTTCTGTCATCGAAAGTAAGTTTCCGTAGTTTAGATTATCTTTAAAGCACAAAAAATAGTGGGTTCCCCCCATTTTTCGGATTGGAAGTAAGTTTTTAAGTTTCTTTTAGTATTTGATGATAAAATAATTACTAATTAATTGGAAAATTTGCAGGTTTTACGCAGCAGAAGTGATCTTAGCGATAGAATATCTGCACATGATGGGAATTGTTTACAGAGATTTAAAGCCTGAAAATGTACTAATCAGAGAAGACGGCCACATAATGTTGTCCGATTTCGATCTCTGTCTCAAATGCGATGTCGTTCCGAGACTCGTCCGGCCAAGAAGAACAGCCAGTGAAGTCCGGTCCGCCGGTAAAGGCTCCGACAGAAGTTCTTCTGCTTCTTGCGTGGGTCCGTTAAAGCCAGTCTTGTCTTGCTTCTCAAAACGAACCAAACCAACAAAAACAACCACCATCATAGAGCAGGCTGATCATCTTCTTCCAGAGCCCGAACCAGAGTTAGTAGCGGAGCCAAGTGGGGCCCGCTCGAAATCTTTCGTCGGCACCCACGAATACCTAGCCCCGGAGATCATCTCCGGCGAGGGCCACGGAAGTGCGGTCGATTGGTGGACATTAGGAGTGTTTTTATACGAAATGCTGTACGGAAAAACTCCGTTTAAAGGTGAAAACAACGAGAAAACCCTAGTAAACATTCTGAAGAAGCCATTAACGTTTCCAAGAATAGGAGTAAGTAGCAGCAAAGAGTACGAAGAAATGGTGAAAGTTCAAGATTTGATAATAAAACTGCTGGCGAAGAATCAGAAGAAGAGAATCGGAAGCGTAAAGGGTTCGGCAGAAATCAAGAGGCACGAATTTTTCAAAGGAGTCAACTGGGCTTTGATTCGTTCCGTAAAACCACCTGAAATTCCTCGAGATTTGCAGAATATCAGACGGAGAAGCTACGTTCCAAAGCTGACCAAGAAGGAGAGAGCCGAACCTTACCAAATTCCTCACCACCATGTTGATTACTTCTAAAACTTCGAAAAAATCACAAAAAAATGTAGATAAGCGAAACAGCCAAAAGAAGAAGAAGAAGAAGAAGAAGAAGAAGAAGAAAGCAAATCAATGGTCAGATAGAAGAAAGAAAGAGTTGTTTTTCCCTACTTCTGAGTTATCATGATTATGAGTGATTAACTTAGAAAAATTAACTATTTTTTTTTTTATTTTGTTTGAGATTTTATGCTTGTACGATATTTTTATGACAGTATTGAATGATATCTCATCATTTCACTGGATTTGAAATCAAAGGTCAAAAAATTCTTTTAATTATGTAAATATTATTCATTTTCATAACTAAAGATGAATCCAAAACTAGGATTTTTGTCCACATGTTTGGTAACTATCATCATTGAGAATATATTTCATATTTTATAATAAGTAGTTTGATCATTGATGTAGCAATCAAACACGAATATAAAAAAAAAAAAAAAATAGACACTAAAATTAAAAGAAAAAAAAATCAATATAGAGAAATTTTATTTCGTAGAATTTAAAAAATGTCGAGACGATTAGTCTGATCCTTTTGCAACCACCCAAAATTATCAAGAACAAATTCATAATTTTGTTCCATTGTATTCGTCGATGCACCAGTTCTGTGTTTCGACTAAAATCAGATTGGACCTAACTTGAATTATATAAATATATACTGTAGGATTAAAGGCACAAAAAGAAAGGGATCCCATAATTGTTCCAATGTGGTTTTCATGAGAAGTAGAACAAGTCATGTGATGACAATAATTACTTCTCTTAATCATGGAAACTATATTATAATAAAGCAGAAAATACTATATTATTATATTTTTTATTCTCTCTATTTGCCTTTTTGAGATTGTCTTTTTTTTTTTCAAAAATAAAAAAATAAAAAATAAAAATATATTGATCCGCCCACTCCATTTCACGCATTCACATGTCTTTGTCACCGAACAAAGAAAAGAACCATAAAATCCATCATGTCTCCTTGCTCCTTTTTGTTGTTTTTCTGTTTTTTTTTTTTTTTGTAAAAATCAAATTACGATTTAATTATCCATTATTCCATTTTACTGTAACGAAAAATGTTAATTAATTTATTGAAAATGTTTGCATGCATAGCTTAATCTTTCTATATCAAAGTTTGTGCGGTCATTTGGGTCCATCGTTACATGGTAATGGTGAGTTTGAGGGTGTCTCTAACAATCTTTGGCTGTTGTTCAAGCAAGTAAAATGTTCGAAGTAATATCATTAATCACGGTGATTAAGCAAGTAATTATGAATTTAATACAACTTTTGTGAAAGTTAGTGCCCTTATTGGTTGGTTGGTAATAAGTGAGTCTAGAAGTAGATAAAAGCTTTTGCAAGTCTGACTGGTAGATAGTGTTAGTTATTGGAGAGTTTTAATGGTATATTATGAATTTATTCATTTAATTACAGTATTGAAACTGAAAGCAGAGATAGAAATGGAGTAGACATAGTCAAGAAAGGAAAAGGTGAAAAAAAGGAACTTGTGTAATCCTTGAATTGATGAAATATTGGAAGTGTGGCAGCCAGGATTCAGCTTGCAGAAGCACGCGAGGGTTGATTCCCATCAAGAATTTAGCACTCTTTTTCAAGAAAGAAATTGACAGCTTTCTCTCTCTCTCTCTCTCTCTCTCTCTCTCTCTCCTTCTCTCTCTCTCTAACTCTGTCTCTCTCTCCCAGGATGGGGAACGGAAAGAATTCAACTTTGACAAGAAAAAGAGGAGTGGGAAATCATGACATGCATCAGAAGTTTTATAGGAAAGATGAATGAGATCACTAAAGAAATGGAAGAACATCATAACAAGATGTCAAATTATAATCAACTCATCTCCATGAGATGATTGAAAGACATTGGATCTCTCTCTATCTCACGAGAGTAGAGATGCTTTAATGGAACTCCGTTTAAGTTCCTGTCAACAAAATATTTGTCAAAGACATTTACTCTTCAGTCTTGTCTCGAGATAATCTCATTAGTACATGGAGAAGATATCACTTTTGTATTGATTTTCTCTTACAAATATGATATTGCGAAACACTTTTGGTATTGACATTAGTTCAAGAAATTATCTTCGGAAGATGGGTTGTAGCAATATTCTTTTTTTAGGGTTTAATTGTTATATTTCTTGTTAAATTTTAACTGAATATCATATGAATAATCTTATTTTTTATAATTAAATATTATATCTTTTGTGTTGAAGTTCACGTAGATTTGTTTTTAAATTTTAATTTATAACACGTCTGGTTAGTAGAATGTCAGAACTCTATTTATGTATTAAACTCTTTCTATTTTTTCAAAGCAATATAAGATTGTGTAAACTTTTTTTTTACTGGCTAGGTCCACAATCATTCTTACCGGAATTTAATGGGTTCCCACAATTTTTTACCGCAATGTTTTTGCATAGACCTATAGCCAATTCTAATAAATTTTTTTTAAAAAATTGAAAAATTAATTAAGGAACACCAACACATGCTTCAATAATCATGTTACATCTTAGGATTGGTTTTAACTTAGTTTATAATTACCAATTTCAAAAAGAGAATTCCAAAACATGCATGCAAGGGAAATATTCTTAGCAGCAACTAAAGAATACAAGAATAAAACAAAGAATGTGGAACATGAAAGGGACAAAACTCAAGCACAAAGAATCCAACATTACAAACAGCCAGAATCCACCCACTGAATTAGTACTAACAGATCGCCCCACTTGAGCAATTAAAACTACGAACCAAAAGATAAACCCTACAACATGCTTCCCCTACTTTGAATACTACTTTGTCTGCAAACTAACACCTAAGACGATAATATTATCAACCGTCAATCTAGTCCCCGTGTCTACATCTCGCTCATTGGAATTTTCTCCTCAATACACGATAATAAAAGGTCTTCATCACCAAAGCTGATCCTTCCTTTTCAATTTCGTTGCATTTGGACCCTCTCGAGATGCATCTTTCTCGATTTGATTAATGGGTTTGAGAAATCAGAGTTGAAGTCGAGAAGGTACAAACCTTTCGACCATTAATTTTGAATATGTTTTGTAATGTTTGGAATATTTTCTTAACTTTAATTCTACCATCTTTATATTTTAAAGTATATCCTATTTTGAAATTATGTTTAATAACACGTTGATTAAATTTTAAAAAATAGCCTTCGTTCAATGTTCATATCCCAAAAAAGCAAAAGAGAAAAGGTCTTCTTTGATTGAAGGGGACCATAAGTCTAGTCCAGTCTGCAGATTCACCACCACCTTTTCCAATTACATTTACTCAGTATTACAACTTTTTATACAACTTTTAATAGACATATTTGTCACCTTTTTATTGGATAATAAATAGATAATCTTCCTATTACTCTCTGACACGTCAGTCTATGTTAACATGTCTATGAAAGTGTCAGTTTAGCATTAATGTATTGAGTTTCCAAAGATAAACAATGCATTTTCTTGGATTAACCAGGTGACACGACGCATAAAACAAAAAATATAAACAACAGTTTTTTCTTAATTTAAATATTGTGAATTTTTTTTTTTAAATTTACTATTTATCTATTCAAATTTTAAAATTTAAAAATAGACAAAATTAACTTCTTTGGAGTGCCGGTCTACCATCAAGTCACTGTTCATGTACATTATACCGGCCAGTCTAATTTTTTATTATTTTTAACAATTTAATTTTATAAAAATACTAAACGATATTAGAATTATTTGAAATTTTTATCGCATGTTTATCACACCATTTGAAGACAATCTAGAAATTTTCAAGTAAATCTAATAGCGTTTGATTTTTTTATAAAATTAATTTGTTATAACATATAATGTACGTTTGTTTTATGATTTAATTCACTAAAATAGTAATAAATTGTACAAGTGTTATAAAATGACGATAACTTATAGATTATCTTTTCATAATATGATGAACATGCGGTAAAATTTTCAAGTAAATTCAATATCGTTTATTATTTTTATAAAATTAATTTGTTATAACATATAATGTATGTCTGTTTCATGATATAATTCACTAAAATAGTAATAAATTTTACAAAATGACGATAATTTATAGATTATCTTCTCATGATGTGATGAACATCTGATAAAATTTTCAAGTAAATCTATTATCGTTTGATATTTTTATGAAATTAATTTGTTATAATATGTAATGTACGTCTATTTTATGATTTAATTCACTAAAATATTAATAAATCGTATAAGTGTTAGTGTTAGAAAAAGATAAAAATTTATAGATTATCTTGTCATGGTGTAATGGACATGTAGTAAAATTTTCAAGTATACTAAATATTGTTTGGTATTTAAAAAGAAAAATAATTAGACTGGATAGTGGACAGGTAGTCCGGCGAAATTTATTTCGCTTATTCTTAATACTTTGAAGTTCGAACCAATAAATAATAAATTTATGGAATTTAAATTTAAAAAAAAACCTTAAACAATATAAATAAATTTATAGTTTGTCATAAATATCGCAATATTTTGTGAGAGTAATTTTAATTTTTAATTATTATTTAATGATTTGATAAATAATAAGTAATGTAATTAATTAATCAAATATAAATATTTAAAATAAGATGTTAATTAAATAATAAAAATAAAAAATATGAATAGAGTTCAACCAAATTTTATTTTTTTTATAATATAATATTTTAAAATATAAATCATTTAATTTGAGTCTTCTTCGCCGCTATCTTGACTTACAGTTGATAAGAGAGCTTTTTCACAAGATCTTTGAGTCAGTGTTCGCCCGGTTATGGACATCAACTAAGTTTTTTACAATATTGAAACCCTATTGATGTTGATACATGTGTTAGTTACTAAAAATTGACTTATTTATTGGATTGTTATTCTCGTTTTAGTAGATCTGATTGAAATAATAATTTATATCTATTTCTAGTATTACGTTATATTTCTGAAAAAATATTTTTGAGAAGTGTTCTCAGATAAAATGACGTGTTTTTGAGAAGTTTTTATGTTATATATATAATTTACAATGAACAAGTTTTTTTAATTACGCACATTATTTTATTGGGCATCTTAATTGTGTAAATCGAGTTTGATCGACCTGCGTGGAGGTCCCGCTTTGTTACTCATATTTGACTCGTTGGAGAATGAGTTTGCTTGTGAACTACGATAATGAGTCGTGTCTTTAGAAGTATCTTTTTTGTTGTTGTATATTTCTATGACCATGGAGTTTGTGAGCTTTTATATTTTCACTAAAATTTTCATATCAAGTAGTAACTCATTTTATGAATGCACCACATAAACAGTGAAAGATTATCTATCTAATGCTATTAAGATTTTATATAAAATATTTTAAATTGACATATTCATTGTTGAATATAAAACATTAATCCTTATTTAGTTTCTGTTTAGCCGACTCAGACTCAGCCTAACGACAAGTTTTAGAAATAGGGATTTACAGCAGTTGATGCCGGAGTAAACTCAGCCACTTCATTGTTTAGGCAACTATACCTCTTTTACTTTCTAGTTAATATTCTTTTCACTCATAAAAATCACAATTTTTTTATCACTCTTCAAAATAGAAATTTAAATTGGTTTTGGGAGAAACTCTTTTAAACTGTTCTTTGTGAATTTTGACACTTTGATCTCAGTAATTACTTTACTCGATAGATAGTGTAGACTTGCGCTTGGGTATAATATTCACAACAATTAGAGATGATAAACGTGTTGGCCGAGCCGATCCGAGTCAAAAATAATCTGACTTACCGAGTCTAACAAGTCAGTCTTAAAAAATTTCAACTCGACCTGATTCGCTAGCCACGAGTTAAACAACTCGAGCCGAGCCTGCTCAATGAGCCTAACGAGTTTTAACGAGCCGAGTCTAACGAGTCGAACATACATAAATATTTTCAACTTATATTAATATAATATAAATTTTAAAAAAAAATTATTTAAAATTATAATAAATATTAAAAATTATATACTAATAATATTTACTCATTTAATTTAAAAATTAATTATGTTAATGCATATTAAATTGAATGTATTTATAAAAAAATTATTTAAAATTATCTAATTAAAAATTTTAAATAAATATCATTAAAAATATTTTTACATATAAAAAAATTACATATTTAAAAAATAATTAATTAAAAATAATTTAACATATTATATAATATAATATATTAAATTAAAAAAAAAAAAAAAAAACAGAAGAAAGTAAAACCTTTTTCTGTTTGTCTAGAGAGCGCTACGAAGAGAGCAGCAAGGAGAGAGGGGTCGCGACTGTGAGGGAGGAGAAAGAGATTTTTGATTGTTCGACTTCCGTTTTTGACAAAACTAGTTCCATTGTGTTCTTCTCAAAATGCTCTACCTTTTCGTTAAGAAATTTCGAAAGTTAGTTGATTATTTTTCCTCGATTTTTTGTTGAATGTTTATGGTTTGTTTTGCCAAAAAAAAATGATCAACCAATCGAAAATCAAAGGGAGGGCTGAGGGCTGGGTGCTAGGCAGACGAACTAGCTGGTGAACCTCGCTTGCCGGGCCGATGAGCCAGCCTGTTGGTTGGCTCGATCTCTGGCGAACTCGCGAACCCAATTCCTAGACTCGGCTCGGTTCGGCTCGTCTCTGAAGACCAGGTCAAGCTCGGTTCGCTACAGTAATGAGCCGAGTCAAGCTCAGCTCACTACAATAGCGGGTCAAGTGTTAGTCTGTCCGTTAAACATTTCTAACGACAACTACATATTCAATAATCAATCTCTCTATTTTGCTACGCAAAACATTAAATTAATTAAAAATATTTTAATTCTAAAAAATATTTGTCTTTAAGAAACCAACTTCCATGCTGTGCATTAAAATGTCTAGATGAAATGAGGAGTAGCATTAAAGAACATTTTGAGTATTATAATCTTCGAATTGCCAAGTTTCTTCTCAATAAGTCACAATTCAAGTGTCATGACCCAAACAGTCCAATCCAAATAGGCCCATTTGCATAAATACAAGTTTAGAACTTGGCATTTATTACTTCCAACAGAAAAAAAAAATCAAAATTTCAAAAGATGAGGAAATTTGTAATATTTTTCCAAAATCAATAGTCACGTAATGAGTTTCAAGTTTGGTGACCGATTTCCTCTTGACAAGGATGATTAGTCGGTATTACGGATATTTTGCAATATTACAATACGAGAACGATGGATGGTTCGTAACGCCTTAACTCAATATAGCGTATTCGCTTATTAATCCTTTAGTCCTCTTTTTAAAATTTTTTAAGATATGATTTTTCTAGTGACTAATCATAACTTACCCTATTGAGATCAATCAGACGTATCAAAATTTGCTTTTCACATGCGCACATATTTTCGGATAATGTGGCGAATCAATCTAAATTTACTAGCAATAAAAGAAAATAATTCGAGATGGTTTGAATAAGCAATCTCAAAAATAAAAATAAAAAAAATCAAAATTAAATTTTAATGACGTGGTCTGTGGTGGAACCTATTACATAGGCGAGACCCAAATGGAATATTCATGCAAGTTTGTTTCTTTTTTGCTACGTAAAGTCATTCAGATTGAGATTCTCTAGTATTATTGAAGAGAGTGGTTCTTCTTTTAAGTGCAGTCGCTCTTGCGGAATAAAGATCGGGAATTTTTACGTTCACTTTCGTGACGACGACACCTCCTTGTCAAAATGATAGTCAATATACAATCATCTTTACACCTTACTGAAATTTAAACGTAGGTATATACGAGTAATATAATTTATTACATTAACGATATCTTAATTCTTTCAATAATTATTTGTCAAGGATAAAAATGAATAAAATTAGTATAGACCATTGAAACAACTCAGAGTGAATTTCGGCTCTAAATTATATTTTATTTTATTTATATAAATGTTTATTTTTCAAATGGGGTTTCCATTTTCTTCAGCAACCAACTGTATTTTAATCCAAATGTTTGACTCTTTCGAGGGCTAATGGACACCCAGCGTCGGCTCGCTGCAGTTCTTGTCCTGTCAAGTGTACAGTTCTTGTTCTTGTCCTTTCCCATTTTTCTTTTAATAATTAAGAGGATATGTTGGTTCCAGTGACGTTTGAAACTGATTATCCTAAACACTTTACTCGCGAATGCAACATGTCAATCTTATCTCTCTGTTTATGACCTTAAAATTGGTAGTACAAGTGTTATATCCTTCGTTTCAAAAACAATTGTCCAAAAACACGTTTGAGGAAGTATTGGTGGAGCCACATGAAAAGAATCCATTATTAGTGTTATAAATAATAAAAATGATGAGACTCAAATGACAACTCGTCTGGTGAAAATTTAAAAGTCTTCTAGTAATTTATATTCAAGGGTTGGGCCATTTACCTCTCTTTTTCGGAGCAGATCACTACTCGTTTCGTTTCAAACCTTGTTTGGGTCGTGATATGTCTCCTTAGCACAAACTTTGCAATTGTTTATCGCGTCATTTCGGCTTGAGTTCTCACGGAAGTCTCGACAGTCTAAGCCATAGATAGCAGCATCGCTGCAATTCAGTGCGTACTGAGTTGCAATTTTGGGGTCACCCTCTGGCATCGAATGATTTCCTTATGAAGGCTGGTAATTCTTCTGGCAGAATGGTTACAACAAAGAGGGAGGAAGGGAAGAATTAAGAAAATTTATTCTCTTACCTTGAAAGGGAAAATTGCAGCCGTTTTCCCTTATCTTTTTCCTTTTAGAATGTTTATTTTTCTTGTAGTGAGAACCTTATCATTTCTTCTTTTTGTAGACTACATAATTTATTTGGTTTTATTTTTCATTCATAGTAATCTTCGAATTTTAATTCATTAAACCACTATCTCTAATTCTTGGAATCACTACGTAGAATTTGATCCATTTCGTTTGAGCTATGACTTTGAAATTTGGTTTTAATCATTCCACCGCGAGGTATGAATTATGTCTTTTGTCAACCAATCAAGTCTTCTCCAAAAATCAAGTTGTTCAACATTGTATTTTTGCCTTGACATGCCACCATGGAGTGAAAATCTCGGTAACAAAAGAACTGAATTCATTCCCTAAAATAATGTTTACCCAAAATCAAATAACTTTCTTTGCTCAATTCCGAACTATAAATTTTCAATAACTTCATGAGTAGTTGATTTGCCAGCTACTCTGTGTTATGCTAAGATATCCATGGCTACAAAATTTAACAATGCTCCCTTTCCTCAAAATATATAGGATAAAAATAATTTTAAACATCAAACTATCAATTTTTTTGAAAAAAAAATCATTAAAATAATAATCGTAACAAAACAAAATTCAAAATATCAAAAACCCAGGGAGACGATCGATAGCTCTATGTTTTCATTTTACAAATAGAACCGGGGGCTGTGTGAAGGTTAACGCCTCCCATACCCTCATTTTAGTTAATTGTTTTATAAAATAATTATAATAAATCATACAAGTATTAGAAAATAATAAAAATTTTCAGATTATCTTCTCATGATGCAGTAAACACGTGCTAAAATTCAAATAAATTGAATATTGTCTGTTATTTTTCAAAAATTAATTTATAAGGAACCTCCGCTCCTTCTTCACTTTATAAATTAATTTTTAAAAAAATATGAAACTGTAAATGCAAATATGGTTGACATTAATTTTTTGACAAATAACAATTAAGGAAATTCAGATTTTATTCTAAATATGAGATTTCATATTTAGAAGACGGTTTCTTAAAAATCAAGAAATTATCTAATTATATTTAAAAGGTAGTTTCTTGGAGATCAAGAAGATATTAATGAAAGTTAAAATTGGATCTTTTTGAATTTTAGAAGTTTATTATTTTTGGAAGATCAAATCTTTTAGAAAGGTTGTTACTTGAAGACCAAATTAAATATTTGAAAGATTGTTTCTTGAAAAACAATGTATTATCTAAGTTCATCTTATGGAAGGTCAATTAATGAAGATTGAGAAATGATATTTCTTGGAGATCAAAAATTGATTGAAAATAATATTTGAAGAATTAATTTGAAGATAAAAATAATATTTTGGAAAGCCGATTTGAATATTGCAGTGCTGTCAGGATAGATTATGACAAGATATGAAATCACGACATTTGTGGGATCAATTCCTAAATTTTTGGGATCCGTTTCTATAAAGTTTGTAGCACTTTCCTAAAGTGTAGAAGCAAGTGTCGCAGATCTAAATTTCGTGAGAGTTGGTTTCATTCTTCTATGGTTCTTGTTAGGATATGATTTTTGAATTGAATCACAACAAACGATATTTAAGCATTCTCATCTCACAGAATGGATGAGCGGATTAATTATTCTTTTTGTATTTTTCTTGTGCCGCTAGCTGCCATTTATTCTCTCTGAACGCTTTTACGTGTGAGTTTGTTATTATTCATTTTGTCAGTAAATGACTGTATACACACTCTGTTCGTGGTGGATTTCGTAATATTCTGAGTGTGTTGGCTGATTTTATCCTAAGACATTGTCAAGTGTCACTGACAGTGTCATAGGAGTTTATTCTTGATATTTTTCATTGAAGCTCAGTCTCGGGAGGAGGCTGCCTTGGAACTTGGGAGGAATTCTGTTTATTGACAAGGGGAGCTTGTCATTCTGATCGTGGACAAGGGCATCTTGCCATACACAGATTTTGGGTGGAGTCATCATCGACAAGGGGAGTTTGTCACACATGGATTCCGGGAGGAGTCGTCATTGATAAGGGAGGCTTGTTACATTTGGATTTCGGAAGGAGTCATCATCAACAAGAGGATCTTGTTACGTTCAGATTCGGGGAGGGATCGATTTCAAGACGAGGAGAGCTCGCAAAAACAGATTCATTGAGGGAGTTAGGAAGAGGCAGCGACAAAGAAAAGAGAGAGTCTTATTTTGTGCTAGACCGGGTGTCTTGTAACTTTGTTAACTCTGTGAATTGTTTTTAAATCTAGACATGACCCTACAAGCGTAGGCTAATTGCCGAACTGTGTTACCAATCTACTATCTTTTTACTTTCTGCAGTTTAATATTGTTTAATATCGCATTAATTATTGATGTCACACGAAGTGTTACAACCTTTGTAATACAGAGTTGTTAACCAAGTTTGAAAATTTATTTAAAAAAAATTTAATACTTCCAAGTTTAAAATGATTTTTACCAAACGTACACAACAACTGAAGATTCGATCAATTAGTTAAAGGTATCAATGCAAAAAGTAAAACTAAAACACCATATTTAATTTGTTGGGAGCATATTTAAGAGAAGCCTGAGTGCTGCAGATAAAGCAGTACTGGGAGGATAGAAAAGGTTGAATTATTGGTGAAATGGAATCGAAAACGAGGAAGAATTTGAGAGTGGACATGCATTTTTTGGAGACCAAGGAATTTATTCCAACCAAATCAGTGAAAAAAAATTCTGCGTATTTTCTTTTCAATCCCTTTCTTTAAAATTTGGATATAAATGGAGAAGGTCTTATTTGCCAGGTTCCATTTTTTGAAGGTGACAAAACCATGCATGCACTGCTTCACTACGTTAATCTTTCCAAATTAAGTCTAAGCATTATAATTATTAGAATTATTGAATTTAATAACATTTTATGATATGCCCATCCACGATAATCACTCTGAAAAAGTTGTCTTCGAATTCCAATCCATAGAACCCTATTCACACTTTGATATTCTAGAAAACAACGAAAGGAGATGGAACATGTCTCATTCTGATATGAATTCAATATTTTATTGATTATGAGAGCCTAACCTATAACAATGGAGATCACAATCTCATATTGCTTTGGAATGTAAAAATTAAATGATTTATAAGTAAAATTTTCATTCATATTAAGTACAACACATTTTTAGCAAATTTCAAAAACAAATTCGTACAGGCTCTTACTTAAAACGGACATATTGAACCCAAAAAATAGTATTATAGTCAAAACCCAACTGGAAATGTAGCCGACGAAGACGTCGGGTACTTAAGAAGAGAAGATTGCGATAACCTGCTCTATGAAGGCAAGGCCAATCAAATACCAATATGGGTGCACAATTCCACGTTGTGTAAAAGAATAAAAAGTAAATGATTGATAAGTAAAGTCTTTTTTCCTACAAAGTATAACACATTTTGAATTAATTCCAAAAACAAATCAATGTGGGATTCGACTCGAAGCGAACAATATTATATTAAGAGTATTGAGGACTCCGCAAATAGTATGAGAGTTGAAACCCAATCGGAAGTATAGTCAACGAAGATGTCAGGATCTGAGGAGATTGTGACAAGTCGCCTTATGAAGATAAGGTCAAATCAAAATTTTGTTGATTGTGAGAATTCAATCTATATCAGTGAGAATGTACAATCTCACTTCGTTTGTAAGAGTTAAAAGTGAATGTTTATAAGTAAAGTTCCCTCATCTACCTATTATAATGTATTATGGGCTAACTTCAAAAACAAATAAGTGTAGTCTCCGACTCAAAACGAATAATATTGTACTAATAACACCGAGAAATATAAAGAACATTGAAAAGTAACCAATTAAGAAAAGTAAAAAGGTATTAAAAGAAAGGAACATATCTTTCGTGGCTCGGCAACTATAAAAACCCTCATAAACACAACAAACGAATTCACTAGCTCATCCACCGTATCAAACCAAGAAGAAAACACAAAACAGAAGGAACGCTCATTTTACTGTACTTCTTCCTCTTCTTCTCAAGGTCAGCAGCTTTCTTCCTTACTTCCATCTCTGTTTTCTTAACTTTATATTAAACAATGAATCAGACCCTTTTTTAATGATTGATTTCCAGTCAAAGCAGAATTTTTTCAAGCTTAGTTTCGAACTTATAACAGCGTTTTCATCAGACCAAGAACAAATAAGCAATTTTCTTTATTTTTGTTTTCTTAAGTTTTTAAAATTTAGACAATCATAATCGTTGAATTTCAATATTCTGCAACAGAGTGAATGAGCTGGTCAGGAGGAGACTGGATGTGTGGAGCTTGCCAACACGTGAATTTCAAAAGGAGAGAAGCTTGCCAACTTTGCGGGTATCCTAAGAGTGGAGGTCCGGATCCGTCTCTCTACAGCGCCAATCGGAGCTTAGTTTTGCCCGGAGACTGGTATTGCATGACCGAGAACTGCAGAGTTCATAATTTTGCGAGCCGATCAAGCTGCTACAGATGTGGCGCAATGAAAAACAATGGTTCCAACGCTTCTTTGCCTCCTGGATGGAAAGAAGGTGACTGGATTTGTACAAGGTAAGTTCCTTCAATTTTTTTTTTTTTTGGGTTTTACAAAGGTTTTTAGTAAGATTCAAACCCAAGAAGTTAGCTTAATTTCTTTTTTTTTTTTTTTTATGTAAAGTTTTAGAACATATTATATGTATTTTCATAAGTCTATATTGCTATTTCTATGAATATTCTTTATTTTATTGTTTAATTGGAGTTTTTTTTTTTCAAAATCTTCTTCTTCCTTGTTCTTTCTAAAACTAGATATCAATGGAGGCATCAGCCATTTTTTTAATTTTGTTAAAGTTTCTCGTGTGAATTGTGCAGAGGGGATTGCAGAGTTCACAACTATGCTTGTAGGATTGAGTGCTATAAATGCAAAGCACCAAGGCAGTTTGGTAAGAAAGCTAAAAGTCAAATATAATATTACTGAATTTTGAAAATCGTTTGTTGAATTTCAAGTCTGTAACACGTTTTGTTTTTCATTTCAGGTGCTTGATTGAAGAAAATATCCTATTTTTGAAGATTAATCTTCGAGAATATTATCAATTATCTAAATATTTCGTTATCCTCTTCACTAATAAGAATTATATGGCTATGTATTAGTATTAAGAAGAGGTTTCCCAACTTTACTGTACTTGCATTGTTCATGCATGAAGCAAATAAAACCCTAATAATCTTCCCTTTTCAATTCTTCCTTTTGCAGACCACAATGCTCTCTCTCTCTCTATCTCCTCCAAAAATGATTCTATTGGGGAGAGCATTGGGAAACGAAGCAAGAGGCTAAACACGGGGGATGGTTCGAAGAAATGTTTATTATTTCCTCATCGTGTTTCGAAGATGAAAAACAATCATAAACAAAACAAAAATGGCGGAAGATTCAAGAATCTAGGTCAACTCTACAGAAGCTACAGACTCGCGTTCAAAAACTAAAAAGAAGCATTAATAATTGAAGTTTTATAATCTCGATACTTAAACCAGATGAGAACCTGATTCTTTTTCTTCCTTTAGTGGAAACCAGTGAATTCCTGATTCCCTCTGTTGATTCCAAAATTTGTTGGGTTAAATCCAATTTAACCCTTAAACCATAATTGTTTTTAAAAGAAATCCTCTTACACTAATAACCTTAACCAATCAAGCTTTAAACTATCTAAAATTAACAAAATAATCCCTAATAAGAGTTGGTTCTAGAGAACGTGGGGCCGGTGCTGGAGAACAGGAGCCGCGGGCCGTTCTCTAGCATGCCAGAATTGAGTGGCCGGTCTAGAAGAATGGCCTCGCATTTCTTATTCATTTTTTATAAATTAATTTTAAAAAAATATAAAATAATATTATATTTATTTAAAAATTTTATCACATGTTCACTACATCATAGTAAAATAAAATAAATTTTTTCGTGATTTTATAATACTTGTATAGTTTATTATAATTTTAATGAAATATTTTATAAAACAGAGATAAAACAATTATAATAAATCATACAAGTTTACATACATGTCGTAAAATTTTCAAGTAAATATAATATCATTTAATTTATAAAATAAATAAGGAACGAGAGGTATTTAAAAAACAAATATCAAACGATATTGAATTTATTTGAAAATTTTATTACATATTTACCACATCATGATAAGATAATATAGAAATTTTCGTCATTTTCTAACACTTATATGATTTATTATAATTATTTTATGTATATTTTATAAAATAATTCACTAAAATTATAATAAATCGTGCAAGTGTTATAAAAATACGAAAATTTTCAAATTATTTTATCATGATATGTTGAAATATGGTAAAATCTTCAAGTAAATTTAATATCGTTTGATATTTTTTTAAAATACCTTTTCTTCCATCTTCATTTTAAAAATTAAATTTAAAAAACTATTAAACGATATTGGATTTATTTAAAAATTTTACCATGTATTTTTCACATCATGAGAAAATAATATGAAGTTTTTTGTGATTTTATAACACTTGTAAGATTTATTGCAATTTTAGTGGATTATTTTATAAAACAAAACTAAAAATATTATAATAAATCATAAAAGGGTTAAAAAATCAAGAAATGTTTTTTAAATTATTCTATCATTATGTGATGAACATGTGACAAAATTTTCAAGTAAATTCAATGTCATTTGATATTTTTTTAAAATACGCCTAGTTCTTTCTTTATTTTATAAATTAATTTTTTTAAAAAATACCAAATGATATTGAATTTACTTGAACATTTCACCACATGACGGTAAAGATAATTTAAAAATTTTTGTAATTTTCTAAAGCTTGTATGATTTATTATAATTGTTTTATATTTTTTTTATAAAATATTTTACTAAAATTACAATAAATCGTACAAGTATTAAAAAATTACGAAAATTTTCAAATTATCTTACATATTATAGTGAACATGTAGTAAATTTTTTAAGTAAATCTAATATCGTTTGATATATTTTTCAAAAACTAATTTGTAAAAAATAAAGAGAACGGAGGGCGGGTCTGGGAGAACGGCCCCTGTTCTCCCGAACTGGCCCCCATCAAGGATTGTTTTGTAAATTTTTGATAGTTTAAATTTTACTTTATTAGGATTGTAAGTTTAACGAGGATTTTAAAAAAAAATCATTAAATTGAATTTTACCCAAATTTATATTATTAATACTTTTCAGACTTTAAGCTCAAGGTTATTCCAAATAACTCACTCAATCCACGTTCAGTTTTGTTGAAAAAAATTCGTAGACATAAGAAAAATATTCTTATCATAATGAATACAATAGTTCGTTCGCCCGTACTTAGACTTGAGTATGGTTTGCTACGCTTAAATTAATCATATGTTTGCCAAAAATGGCAAAACAAGCCTTGTCTACAAAGCATAGTGACCTCGGTCTTGCTAGCTTTTGGTGAAGCTTCTAACACGAAATAATAAATAGGCATTAGAGTATGGTCGAAACTAGAGACGCAACTTATTGTTTCAGCGATTTATATGATCAGACTAACTAGGATTTGAAGACGTGAGAATTCACATCAATATCAGCAACAAGAAGGGAACAGAAGTTCCCAATTCAAGAATGCAAGTAAGGTAGCGTGTTTGCTCTCCTACTAGCGTACATTAGAGTCAAGGAGAGAGGCAATCGAGAATTGACTTAGTTGCTTGAGCGAAGAGAAGGTTGACCACTACATAAATAAAAATATCCATATATGAACTATATAAAGGGGAGCGATCGTGAAGCCTAAAGATGCAAAAGCACTTCATCATCCACGAAATTAGAATGAATTTGAAAGAAATGGATTGAGAAGTCATTTGTACGGGAAGTCGTGGAGCGTATATTTACGTCAAGGGTCATGGATACGTAACGGCTCAAAAAGTCATCTTACCACCTTCTATGGAAATCTAGCCCGGACATCCTTTTTTAGTTTTGGTTGACAACGAGACAACATTGACTTAAAATTAAAAAGAAAATCAGTGAGTTTAGTTGCATCCACATGGCTTTTCAATTGATCATACATTTACATGATCTCTCCTGTAAATAACATGCTATTTTCACTTTTAAATGTCTAAAAAATAAGAGTTTTTACCGAGAGAACGCATGGCCTTTCAGAGAGATCAAAGTTTTTTGATAGTTCTGTGTATTTAGGGTCATTTGAACCTTGGGTTGTGAGGAGTCTTTGCCAAAGACTTTTGTAAAATTATTTTCCATCCCTTATCTTCCGGCTCTTTAATCGTGAACTCAATCTAATTGTCGAACCACAAAATTCTTGCGCCTCATTTTGATTTTTTTTTTTTCTCGTTAATAAATTTTTACATTAGTGATATAGTGGTACTTTGTAAGTAGTTGTGCGTGAATTCTTTAATTTTTTTTTTTAATTTATTTAGAAATGTAATTTTGTATAAGAAAATTGTCAGAATCTTATTATTTGTTAATAAAACTGAAGTTTCAATGAATTCACAAGATCCATATTATTTACACTGTCGGATCTCATAATTAAACGAAAAAATTAAATCATGAAAGAGTGAAGTTTGGAATTTATGGTAATATTTTTTTATACCATTTAGCGACAAATCAATGTCTCGATTAAATATTATCATCTAAGCACCATATAAAATCAAATTCAACCCGGTTCACTAGTTTTTTGTCCAATATCACTAAAACCGAAGCCGAACTAGCGACTTAGGGAAGTCGGTTCGATTAACAGCCCTGACCTAAACCCCAAACTACCGCAAAAATCACCCAGTTCCCACCCTCCCTCGCTCTCCCTCCCTCTATATATCTATCTCCTCTCTGATTGCGAGCGCAACGCCGCCCACCGCCGCGAACCGTTGATTCCGACGGTTCATGGATTAGCAGTTGATTCTTGGTCGGGTGGTTTCTATTTCACTTCTCCGGTACTTCTCCCTCCAAAAATGGACGAAGAATTGCTGAAACGGAACACTGATTGCATCTATCTTTCGCCCTCCCCCCTTGCCTCACACAAGGTTATATTTCGAGTTCGCCCTATTCTTTATTCTGAACTTTTAGTGGGACGTTTTCTTTTTTTTGGCTGTTTTGTGTGAGGATTTTTTTTTATTTGTACGAATATTACTTCCAATTTGTTGTTTTAGTGTTATATTTAATGGGTTTTTAGGGTTTATTAATGTTTGGACCATGTGAAAACTAAATTTTAATTAGAATCGACCTTGTGCTAAAATTTTGAATGCTAAAGTTTGGGGTCAATGATATTTTTCTTGTTGAGTTGTTACGATAGATGAGATGTTAGGATTTCAGTTTAATGGATTGATTATTTTTTCGATGATATTGAGTGTTCATGATCTTCAACCCCAAGTTATGACACTGCAGCCTCCCTCTTATGGTGACGCATCCATTGGTTGGGCTCAATTCCCAATTAATGATCAATGTGACTCATTTTCACAGTTTGAACAACAGCCTCCATTAAAGAGAGCAAGAAGTTCTGAAGAAAATCTTTTGAATTCTACGCCTATGAGTTCCAGAATTCACACTCCTAATGCCCCAATGAACAAAGGGATGAACAATATTTTTTTCAAGACCCGGATGTGCGTAAAATTTAAAGCTGGAATGTGCAGAAATGGTGAGAATTGCAACTTTGCACATGGTATGGAGGATATGCGTCAACCACCGTCAAATTGGCAAGAACTTGTTGGTGCTCGTGATGACGATCAATCGATGGGTGGCTGGAATGATGATCAGAAAATAATCCAAAAAATGAAGCTCTGTAGGAAGTTTTATAATGGGGAAGAATGCCCATATGGCGAAAGGTGTAATTTTCTTCATGAAGATCCTGCAAAGTTCAGAGATGATTCTGGACGATTCAGGGAGAGCTCGGCAATAAGTATTGGAACTACAGGAACTCCATTGATGAATGGAAGCAACTCTGTTTATTCTGAAGAGAAGAGGGCAGGTTGCTCTAGTTCGGACACTTTCAGAAGCAATGTAAAGCCTACATATTGGAAAACAAAGTTATGCACTAAGTGGGAAATCACGGGTCACTGCCCCTTTGGCGAAAAATGCCATTTTGCTCATGGGCAAGCAGGTAGTCTTCTATATCCTTCTGCTGAAGATGAACTTAATGATTTCTATTCACACTTGCTAGTTTTTTAACTGATATAACTTTTAGGGTTCCATCTTTTTCAACACTTTTTTGTTGGTGGATTGTCATCTCAATTAGTATAATCTTAACTGATTTTTCTACTTATTTTTCAATCAAGTCTTTAGATTAAAATAATGAATCTAATTTTGTCTTTATCCTAATTTCTTTATTACACTTAACTGCTGCATATTCTTATGTGAATGTCAATGGCAAAGATAATCAAAGTTGGCTTTGTGATAACATCAATGTAAGTTATATAAAACCCGCAGTAAACTTCGTAGGAAATGTGTGAAAGTGATTTAGTTCATCTGAACGACACTTGTACTGTCATGGATTTGCTGTTAAATTTAAATAAATAAGGGGAAGAAGTTTTGATGATAACTCCTTGAAATGTTTGGCCAAAATCATAATTGTAGAACATACAACAATTCCTACTCTGCTACTTATATTCTTCAACGGATTTCCTAGTTGTTTAATTTCTCTACTGTTTTCTGTATTTATTTAAAAGATTTAATTTGGATTAATTGATTCTGGGTTTTGTTCATAAATTAGAATTGGCAGCGTTTGGAGGAAGTGATGGAGAGGTGATAAATCCAGTTTCCATATCGACAAAACCTCAAGTAACTCAGACAATGGATCAAACGCTAAATAAGGTCGGTAATTTTGGTGGGCAAAAAGATGAATCTTGCTTACTGAAATGGAAAGGAACTAAGAAGATTAATCGCATATATGCTGACTGGCTTGATGATATGCCTCTGAGTCACAATTTTATGAAACCCGAATCGAGTTGACTTCATTATCATTTTTGACCTTCAACCAAGCAAAGATCTGAAGTTTATGACTGGGAAAAGTGATTTTAGAAAGAAGGATTTTGACGTATGAAGAGTTTTAGATCTTCCATTTGGGTTTTGTTCTTTACAGTCTTTCGATCTGTCCTTCCAATTCCTTGAAAATTTAGATTTCATTTGCACAGGAGAAGAGTTGAGAGACAGCTATTGGTTCCCACATGTAATGTTCTCGTGAAATTTTCAATTTGTTTGGTTTTTTAAATTTTTGTACATATTGGCTTTTTCAGCTTGAACATGTGATAATTGACATTACATAAATAAAGATGTAAAATTCATTTTAAACCTTAAAATTTAAGTTCATTTACAATCTGAATTTTGAACTAAATTTTTCGACAAATCTATCCTCGCTGAATCCGCCTTTGCGCGAATTGCAATTTAGACTTTGAGCTTTTGAATCAAATACAATTGGTATGATAAACTATTTTCTTGAGTGAAAATTCTCAATTTTTTTCTTAATTGATGATCAAAATAAAATAGTAGTTAATTTTGCTCTTGTTTCGAAAATACTCTGATTGGATTGTCTAGCAACCTTCAAAGATTTGTGATACTAAGTATGAGCTGGAAATCAAGTTAATCAACGCATCACGACCCATAAGAGACAGAAAACAAAAAAAACGATCTAACCCGCAATAAACTAAAATGAATTAATTATTTTAAAAATAATATTATATTTACTTTCTAAACTATTTACTAACATATCAAACAATCACAATCACGAAAATATATTTATATAGTAAAATAAGAAAAAAGACAATATTATTATTTTTATATTAAATACAAGTGAAAAACTTACACGAGATTATTGGATAAGGTCCAAAGCAACTGTATTAAGAAAGAGGTCCAATAAATGACATCGAAGATAAAAAAAACAATACAAGTCCAAATTAAATGTGCCGAAATAAAGCGAAAATAAAAATTTTAATAGGGTTATAAAAAAAATTTAGATGCAACCTATGTCTCTCAAAGGATGAGATAATAAAACTAAAAATGAAGATTCATCGAGTTTAGTCATGTGTGGGTTCAATGAGTGTCTCCTTGACAATAACCTAAAAAGAGGAGTCTTCTGGGGTGAATCGATTAAACTCAATAGTAAAAATTTTTACATTTAACATTTAAAGTTAGTACATGCTAAAAATAAAATATTTTTATGAAACTGGTGTTTCAACAAGCAGTTGAGCAAACACTAAAATCAATTTACTATAACGTGATACATACATAAAATAAGTTTTACTGGACATTATGAAAACCTCAGTGAAAATACAATAACTCAGAGACTATAGGCACACCATACCATAAGCATATGCAATAATAATGACAATACTCAATGATCAGTAAATTAACAAAAATATACAACTATCTCATTACACTAATTAATATTAACAAACACATTATTCAATTATCAAATGTACATAAAGAAAACAAGATCATTTCATGGGTCGATCAAATTTTAGTTCATAAGAATATGATTATTAATAATATAATGCGCATGCTCAAAATATGTTTACGTAGAATCCATTTCGGCTCAACCACTTGGACAATGGAAGTTCATCTGCAATTCAACTTCATACTATTTTGCTCGACTCACGCCCATTTAGTTCAATCACATGGCCTCATTCTTGAGCAACTTTAGTCTAGCTCATTCGCTTCACTCTCCATCTTTCCAGTCAAGTTAGGAAGGATTGGCTAATTTGGCTCCTTCCTTGGCCTAGCAATGAAAACTCATCCAATATCTAAGTTCTTAGAAATTGAAGGGGAGACTTCTAGCCTCCTTCCAAGTTCACCAATCAGTCACTTCAGTCTGATTAAGTCTGTTTGAACAGCTTTTAACGTATTATTTCAAGTATATATAAAATTGCACTAATGATTATTTATTTGATTAACAAAGTGGAGGGATTGAACCCTCGACCTAGGGCCTCTGGAAGTAGTGTTAAAAAAACAATTAATTAATAACTTAAATTTGATGAATTTCTTGGACCAATAAAATTTGCAACTCTAATTGAGAATATTAAGAGAGTCTATTGTCAAAGTTTCAAAAATTTTGAATGACATACATGTTTATAGTGAATTATTGTGTAAAGATTGCGTAACAAATTATAATAAATCGTATGAATGTTAAAATTTTTTATAAAATATGTTTTTAAGATACAAATTCTAAAATAATATAATATTATTATCATTATGTTTTTCTGAAATAGTCAACCTTGAACAAGCCGATGGACATTTGTAAGATTTATAATATCGGTCCTCCGGTTCTTCCGGAGCTGGCGCCTAGTTTAAAACTTTTTTAGTTCATGTACAAATCTGACAACGTGTGCATGTTGTATAAAATAATTAAAAGAAATGTCGAAAAGACGTAAATGATTTATAATTTGAGAACCTAACCCACCAAAAAATGGGACGACCTCACTCACCATTCACCAACACACTCCAAGTGAAGTTTGAGTAGATTTGGACGGTTGATTTCCATCATCCCCAAAGCGAGGCTTCCCTCCTACTACCCCAAAACTACCACCACTTCTATGAAAAAACCCAACCCAATCCAGATCTCATAATCTCTCTCCCTGTTACTGCTCATCACCGGAGCTTCGACCGCCATGGCAGTGCTTCCTTGACCTTCCGTTTCACTTCTCCTTCACTTATCCCCTCTCAAAATGGACGACGAGTCCTTGAAGTGGAACACCGATTGTGTCTATTTTTTGGCCTCACCTCTTACCTGCAAGAAGGTTCCTTTTCGTGCTCCCCCTATTCTTTATTTGTGATAGTTTAGTTGGGTGTCTTTTTCTTTTTGATGTGCGAATAGGCTCTGAGAATTGCTGGTTAACCTACGTTTGACGGATTTTGAGGTTTATGAAATATTCCGAGCGTGGGTATTGTAACTCTCAGTTCTAATTGTTGATCTTGTGATGAAAATTTAAACATTTAAGCTCGGATATCGATGAATTGTTGAATAGTTGTGATGGACGAGATGGTAAAATTTCATTGCTGTTAAAGTTGTAATTTATGCTTTGGATGTTTATGTAGTTATTTTTTCTTCTCCAATCTAACAGAAGATAATGCCGTTGTTTCTCATTGTCAGGGAGCAGAGTGTGAGTATCGGCACAGTGACATTGCAAGGCTTAATCCAAGGGATTGCTGGTACTGGTTGGCTGGGAATTGCCTTAACCCAACATGTGGTTTCAGACATCCTGTTAGTTAACAATTCATTCAGATTACTCCTATTTTCAGTACTAAACTGCTTCTTTATTATACAAATCATTTTTTGGGTTTTATCTGTAGAGTAAAGATATGTAAATTATGGTGTTATTAGTGTTTTGCCCCCTTAGTCTTGAATGATTTTCCAAACATTGGCATGGAAAATTCATCCAGGTTTCTGATGGTTTTAATAAGGCTATGTTAAAGTACTGTGAGGTGACAAAGCTTTGGTTGAGATAAAAATGGAGTCTCTTGGTCCCTTTGGGTCTGTACAGCTGCTCCAAGTGACTCAGTACTCAGACGATGAGAAATAGTGATTTCAAATTCTAGGTGGATTATAAAATGGGAAGGACAGATTAATTTTGCATGGGGAATCATAATCATTATCTTTTTCCATCATCATATGGGTTTTCCTATGATTTATCCTTCTGTCATCTGACGATGGAAGAAGTTTTACAAAGTAGGCTTGTATTGGGAAATAATCGTAGCAATAGATTGAGAAATACAATTAAAGAAAATCATATAAATAGCATGAAGGGGAGTAAGTTAAGGGAGATTATTGAATATTGTGTCGCAGAATACTCTCTAGAGTAATCTCTTTTTCAAGTGTGAAAACTCGTGGTTGTTTTCCAGATCGGTGTTTTGCTGGACTTGTGGCGTTTTATTTTACGTTTGTATGTTGTTTCAGTCGTTTTATTTCAACTGAGCAGATTTATCCTCATCAGCTTACTCCTTTAATCTAATCAAAATTGTGAAATTTCTTGTCGTAGAGAATTGCCATGCCTCCAAAGGAATTTAGGCTAATTTGTCTTTACTCAAAGTTATACCTGAAACTTAGTTCGGTCTTATATTCTATATATCTTCATCCCGAAAATTTTCTTTGACACCTCTTCTATTCCTCCTTGTCTACAAAAGCTTTTCAATTCTCTAAAGCTTCTTATATTGACGGTTTTATTCTTTTGTTTGACATGACAAGATAATACGGTGAACTGTCATTTTCTCTCTACATATTTCTTTTTTTGATGGTCATTTATTATCATTTTCGTTCTATATATTATTTTTGTATCTTGTGATTGGTTATTTATATTTGTGCTGAAAATGAAAATGTCTCGGCCCTTTATTTGTATGCTTAGACAATAACGTCTGGTAACCTGACTACAAATTTTGTTTCTATTTCATAGCCATTGGACGGGCTTGCTGGAAAAACATCTGAATCTGCCCAAGGTTCTGCTTCTGTGAGTGTGAGTAAGACTGGTGTACCTTGTTACTTCTACATGAACGGACACTGCAGCAAAGGTGAGAGATGTTCTTTTTTGCATGGAAATGATGGTGGTATAGGTTCTGGGAGATCTACAATGATGGCTTCAGCAAACATTGAATCAATTCCTTCAGATACCAAGGTAGTTTCAGAAAATGATAAGGATTATGCATCTGATAAAAATCTAGATTCATCGAAAAATTCCCTACGAGAAACAATACACGTTAAACTTCAGCCTAAAGAGGAAATCCGGCAACCAATTCAAGAAACTATTGTACAGCAAAGCATCTATACGCCTACCCCTGTATCCCAGCTTAAAGAGGTAGCTGTTACCAGATCAGAACCCTTGCTTGCAGAAGAAGGATACCCAGAATATGATGATGGTTTGGGAGAGCAAGTTGTCGACCATATCGAGCCAGAGGAGCGGTGGGAATCATCTCCTGGCTTTGATGTTCTGGTGGATGATGATATGGAGAATTTGGGTTATGAGGATAATCCAGAGTACTATTTGGCCATAGAGAGAGAGCGCAAGGATCTGAACAGCCACTTTTTGGGGCATGATTTTGAAGGTCCAATGGAGTGCGAATCGAAATATCACAACAAAGATGACTCTTATGCTCGTGTAGAGAATGGACCTACCTATGTTAATGACAAAAACAATCATCGAGTGGATTCTATGGAGTCCAGAAAGAGGAAGCTCATTCGAATGGAACCAACATTAAATGATAGAATCTTTGTGGATCTGAGAGACCATCTAAGAAGACGTCGACTGGCCAATGATAGTTCATTTACTGGTTTATCCAGAAGGCACGAGTCTTCCTATCAGACCAGCGAATTTCACAAAGAGCCTAGAAGGGATGGTATTAGTCACCGACTTGGTGGAAGATTGTCCTCAACCGAGGAGAATGGGAATCATCCTTATTCTACAAACATAAAAGAATCATCTGGGCTCTATAATCAGTACAATTCTCGGAAGCATCTGAGGGAAAAGAGACACAGTCGACGACAATTCTTATCAGAAGTCTCGAGGAAAACAGATTCAAGAGATCGTGCATTCACTCCGGAGGCTTCTACCTTCAACGGACCCAAATCCCTTGCCCAGATAAGAGAAGAGAAGAGAAGAGAAGAGCCAAAGAAAATGGAGATTATGATGGGGAAAATCATTCAAGCAAATCGATCACAGCCGACTGAGATTCCCAAGGGCAAGCAGGGAGTAAATTCAGTAGCCGAAGAAGAATGAAAGCGAGGATTTAAACCGAGGCAAGTCCATACTCATCTTTGGCGGGATTCTAATTGTCAATTAGTTAGATGTTAATATATCATTTTGTTATAAGAATGAGGATTGAAGCCTTCTGTTGGGAAACTTGAGTGTATAGGCCACTACTGACTGAGAAATATTAAGAACTTCACTCTTCATTGAAACACCCACTTTGACCCTGTTGGAGCCTTCATCATATCTTTTCCCACATCGATTGAACACCCTTTTCTTATCTTGAGCAAATTATTTGATGCATGAACCATGTTATGATCCAAGGCAAGTCTGATAATTTACAAAATATCTAGATACATGAAAAAATATCTGAAACTATAATAATATAATAAGAAAATGCTGCCCTAGATATATTCAACAGCTTTCTGAATTTGTGTTTTGAATAATAAAATATATAATTTCTCCATGGAAAAATAAATGAAGCAGCCTGTGGAATGGGTCACGAACGACCCGAAATTGGAGCCGACGATGCAGTGCCACGCTGGTCCATATATTTTGTCAAACTCCTGCATTAAAGTTCGTACAATTGATTAAATTATATTAATTCATGATTAATGTTATGAGGAGGAACTCTGGATATTGTGATTTAGTTATTAAATAAAAATAAAAATAAAATATGAATTTAATCTCGCGAAGGAAATTGAATAAGTTGTTCGTTTAAATACTGTAAGCTGGGGCTACTGCATGAGATTGACAAAACTATTGTTCATGTGGCCCCACTGCACCAACAACAACGACAACACATACACATACAGTGAGAGAGAGAGAGAGAGACTCTTTTGAGTCCGGAGAGAACTAAAAGAAAGAGATGATCAAAGAACTTCATTAGGCTTGCTACTTAGCCTTTCATAAGTGGCGTTTTCTTCGACAGTAATAATCATTTAGAGAGAGAGAGAGAGAGAGAGAGAGAGAGAGAGAGAGAGAGAGAGTCATATGCTGTATCCTTTTTCATGATCTCGTCTTTTAAACTACAAAGAAAGTAACAATTCATAGTGGGGTTTTAGAAATCATTAGGAGAGAGAGAGAGAGAGAGAGAGAGAGAGAGAGAGGGAGAGAGAGAGAGAGAGCATCAGTTTCTTTCCCAAGACCGATCTTTTGCGTGAAGCTTGGAAGCCAAATAGTTAAAAAATGGAAATCCAACATTAAAATCAAGAATCAAAGATACCTTTTTGATGTTATAAGCCATGTGCTTTCCATTAAACTTCTCCAAACTATCGAAAGTTCTTCTCGCACACCTAAAAGCGTGAATCTGCACGAACTCAGGCATATCACAAGCCAACACTTTCACTTGCAGAAACGAAGCCACTGAATTCAAATTCGTTTCAACTTGAGAAACGGATTTTCTAGCCTCCACCTTCCTCACCCCGTTGTCATCGCCTTCTCTTTTCGATTTCTTTGGACCCGACTGACCATACTTAACCGGCAATATCTCAACCAACATCGGCAACCTCCGGCTTCCAACACTGACCTTGTTCATAGATTTCAACCCTTTAATCTGGGCAGCCATTATTTCTTCAAGTTTCTAAAGAGCAGAAGGACAAGATATAAAGGGTGAGAAGGGGGGGACTTTTTGGCATATTAAAATAGGGTTGGTGATGATAAAATTACAGGAACAAACCATGTGTTATTGCCTGTGATGAAGGATAAATGAAGGGTTGGCTAATTTGTTAAGGATTTGATACATTTTGTTCTTTCCCACCAAATAATTGATGTGGTGTGGTATAGTCTCATTATTAGGGTTCGTGGCCTTTTATTTTTTATTTTTTATTATATTATTTGCCTCTTGACACACCAGCACTTTAGGACCCCCTACCCTTCACCCTCTATTTTGGTAGGGTTGTCTGATTAAATTAGGATTTTTTTGGCTTAGATATTTGTTGCTAAAAGTAGGGTTTTCGTTTGAATACTCAACATGTCTAGCACCACAGGAGACTCGAGACAGAACAAGATTCAAAAACCAGACCGAACCATCTTCCTCTTAAACTTAAGCACCATAAAAATATATATAATACACTAATCCGCTAAGAACACGTGTCAATGTCTTTGGACATGTATGTTAATGATAGGATTATAGATTCATTGACATTTATTAATTTATAAAAACTTATTTGGCAACGTATTAATTTTAATTTATTTAACGTAACACTTCAGACGAACAGTTACATTGTTCTGTTCACTTGAAAAAAATAAAATTCTCAATTTAATAAACTACTATTTATAGGTTACGTCTTGAATAAAAACTACAGAAATTTCTTTTGGTTCATTATTCTGGCTAGTCAATTCAATATCACGTAAAACCATTGTCGTTTAATCCACATACTGTTGATCGAAAGACAAATCATAAATTGCTTGTTTCTAAATATTAAATTTCACGAGTTAAATAAATAATAATATTTTAGTTTTTGTATTTTGAATATAAAGCTCAAAGCTGTAGGTGAACACAAACAAATACAGCACAAGAACCCAGGGATTAAGCATCTTCTTTCACATTATTTTAACCCAACATGCAAGAAGATTGATTGATTGTCTAAAAAAAAAACATTCTCTAAGAATGGAACTTTCGATCAATTTAATTGTAAATATTAAAAGTTTAACCTAATATTCTCTCTCTCTCTCTCTCTCTCTCTCTCTCTCTCTCTCTCTCTCTCTCTCTCTCTCTCTCTCTCTCTCTCTCTCTCTCTCTCTCTCTCTCTCTCTATTTGTTTTTTAATGCAAGTAGATTGCTAATTCAGAATTAGTCGTGGAGCAGCTCTTAAGAAAGCGTGTTATGTTTCTAATATATTTGGTAGTGCGATAATTTAATGTTTATCTTATTTTAAAAATAACATATGCTATTTTTAATATTTTTTTTGCCAGAAACATGTGTATTCTGACATTTATTGAAATGGTCAAGGAAATTAAATGGCGGATAAATACCTTAGCTGTGTTATTTATTGTCACCAATGCTCCAGCCTTTTTATGTTTATGTTCATTTATTAATTCGTTTTTTAATTTGATAAAGATACTTAATGACATACGAATAATAATTGATGTAATTAATATAATAAGCTATAAATATTTGATTTATTACATTAATTATATCTTAATTGTAGCGATGACATATTAACAATTTGTGTTTAAATAGTAGAATAAAAGTGTAAACTTAGTATTACTCGAAAAAAAAAATCTTGATAAAGTCTTAGGGAGGAGATGATCAGCATTGTATTTTTCTAGTAGAAAACATATTGAGTAGAGCGATGAGAAATGAGATTATCAATGAGCGTTTAACATGCTTCAAATTCTCGATATTAATTATTATTCTTAAAGTAAGGTTAAATAGTTGGCTTCTTGCACTAAAAGTTGTAACAACTATAGATATAACACGAATGAAAATGTTCAAATAAATATGAGAATAAAAACTGAAAAATGCCAAGAAAATATTGTCTCCAATTTTCATTAAGTAGCATTTGTTATCTTCATGTTCTATACGTTGAACCATCCTTCTCAATTACCCCACATGCATTCTTCTTTTCAAAAAGCCAAGAGATTGAATATTTAAATTATTTCCAACAAAATGTCTACATTATACACAAATAATAATAATTCTACTGTCACCCAAGTACTTTTAATATATAATTATGGCTAATGTACTTGTATAAAAAAAAGCGTTACTTATGTCATTCTGTTTCTTAAATTAATTTCACTCTTATAGTAAGTTGATATATATATATAGTATTATATCATATAATGGTGGGTTTCTAGAGAGAGACAATGATAGTTTATTTTATTAGTGTAGTAGACCTCCTATTCCTTTGGACAATTTTAGAACTGTTGGATAATTTTTGGAGATTGAGGAATTTCAATGGCTATCCCTATTTGTAAGGTTTGTGTGGACTAAATATAGAGAAATGGCTTTCTAACGGAAACTATGTCGAGTAATGTAATATGGATATTTTATTGGTGGGAACGGGAAGTGGTTAAAAATTCAGTTTGATGGAGTGTTGGAGTTGGCTGATTGTTTTCAATGTATTCATTTAAGGGTGTTTGTTAAAAAACAAGTAGTCGATTCATTACGTTGAAATTGAGTAATAATACTAAAAAAGAAAATAAGAAAAAAATTGAATCCCGAACTGAGATGACTTATTCTTGTGAGGGCTCGAGCCTTAAAATCAAGTACTTGTATCACAATCTCACTTTTTTTTTTTTCGTATAGTTGTTAGACATACTTTATGAGTAAAATTTCATGTTCAATTAATATAAGATTTTTTTAGGGTAAAATTCAAAAACAAAATAAGCGTAAAATATTGTATTATTTAGTGGAATTAGAAATATATAAATGGTATTAAAGTCAAAATCTAATTAAAAATATGAAATTTTACTTATAAAGTATTCATTGTCTTTAGGGTTCAAAACCAACTAATGATATCACAATCTAATAATGTAATTATAAGACATGGTTTATAAGTAACATCTTTTCTTCAACTAATGTAAAATATTTTAGGATAAAACTCGATAACAAAAGAATGGTGGGTCTGGCTTAAAAACAGATCGAATTGTATTGTTTGGTGAAAGCTTTATAATTTTTTTAAAATTTACATGAAAAACCCTAAGGGCAAAAAAAAAAATCATAGGTAAAAGCAGAAAATCCACTATTGAAAAATCAAATTGCAATTGAGTTTGATAAATTAAGTAAAATTTTGTAATTACTATAAAAAATCGTAATACCGAATATGTGTCTAAATCGGCTAAAATGAAATCAAAATATTAAAATCTAACACATTCCACTTTCTTTAAAAAAAAATGACACTTAATCACATTGCTCGTCTTACAAAATATTTGATTGGTGATGGAAACTATCACTCTTTAGTTCTTAAATGTTATTGTAATTTCAGAACTTTTAAGGTCTTAAATTTTAAAAGTGGAGTTGTTTTTAGAGTTAGCAAAATATGAATGTGATTGGTAACAGGTTGTTTAGATTTTCCATTAGCTAAATTGCATTAATCAATCGGGAAGTGAAAATGCATCATTACCTTTGAAAAAAGTTTGTTAAATCTACTTCAACTTAATTAATGGTAATCGTTCTTCCAGGATTAATATTAATTTCGATAATAAATGCTAATTTATTAAAATAAAAATCTAGCTGGGCTACATTTTGTAAAATTGTAAGTTTTGCACTTGTCATTGCTACTAAATCTGAAGCGGAGATTGAATCTGGTGCTGGTGATGCACATTCATGTCGATGCAGGAGCATGATCGGAGAGTGTCGGCGGCGAGAGGAATGACGGGAAGGTTGTCGCAGTTGCAGATCTCAATCATGGACCCATCTGGGTCGTGGAAGAACAGCTGATCGACGTAGATTCCACTCTCTTCCACTCTTGCTTTCACGTACTTTATCCCCATTTCCTTCAACTTATTCTCCACTGCCACCATGCTCTCGCACTGTTCATATAACTCCACGTCAGTTTCCGGCTACCCATTCCGATCGTGATAATCATGAACTAGAGGGAGAGAGAGAGAGAGAGAGAGAGAGAGAGAGAGAGAGAGGGCATACTTGGAAAGAAATGTGGTCGTCCTTGGTGTTAATACAGGTTTTAATGGCGGGCATGTTATCAGGGTTTTCTGCTTGGAGAAGATGAATGCCAATGCCGTAATTAAACAACCTGAAACAAGAGATAACAATTCAGATTTCAAGAATTCAAACAGAAAAAGTCATCGGCGCCATTAATGTTCTGATCTTGCAACTCACCAGGCGCCGTCAAAACCGAAAGAATCAGGCCGTCTAATGGGGAAGAACCCAAGAACAGACTGATAGAAATCGATCGATTTCTTCAACGATCTGCAAACTACAGAAATGTGATTCAAAGACTTCAAACGCAGAGGATTTCCCATTTTTTCTGCAATTCTTTTCACGTCAAGAAGAGAGAGAGAGAGAGAGAGAGAGAGCTTAGAAGAAGAGTAAACAAGCTGCTTCAGAAGAGCGGTGAGGTTTCCATCAATGGCCGATCCTTCCACCTTTATATACAGCTCAAAAAGATAATTTATTCCTCCAATTTGCAGACCTGTTTCGGATGCATATGTTCCACGTTGGATACACGTCCCTAATTTTGGGTTGAGGTCGAGACTACTCGCTTCGTTCGTCAACGCGGTTGGTCAAATTTTCAAGCTTGTTTGTGTGTCTGTTTGTAGATGACGAGGACGATTGTCAATGACATGTTTTTTGCTTCAAAAACACGTGCACAATTTGAATTTTCCATTGAAATTCTTCTTAAGAATTGAGAAAATGTACGATGGGATGTGACAGGCTCATCTTCCGACACAGTAATCTCAAATGTTGGTCGAAGCAATGCTCGATATTTCCTGAACATTCACCCGTTTCTTAGTCCAAAAGCTTCTTCATTTTGAAATTATCAAAGTTTTATCTTCTCAGTTACATTCATTTCTTTATTTTGCCAAGAAACTTCAACTCATAGAAGCTTCCATCTGACTTCCTCTGATGATTTTGCAGCACTCCCAAGTCCCAGCCAGCTCAGATATATTTAAATGACTTTTACTTGGTTGTTTTTTGTCCAAATATAATTAATTATGGTCTATTTACAGCACCGGATTAATAACCATGTGAATGAAATGCCCTCCTTCAAAACGTGTCCTTTCTATTTTAATCAACTTTTTCAAAGTGAAGAAACTTGTAATAGTAGTAGGTGCCGACTGTATTGGACCGCCCAGACACGCCGTAAGAGTGGATGACTTTGGGCGTCCGTCCCAGCGACGGAGACATCATTTATTTTTGCATGCACTCTGACGAACTATGTCGTCTGAGAAGATGAGTCTGGATTTTGTGGGGGGTGAACATTTGGACTCAGCGTTTCAGAATTTGGGGGGCTGCCTTTCTTTTTGCGCTGCCATGTCGGCCAACTTCTGTTCCTGCCTTGCCAAACCTCTAATTGTCTCCCTTTTTTCAATTACTTGCATTGCATTTAATATTTTTTATATCAAATTATAAAATGTTTGTTACTTGATAGTACTAACATATAAACAGTTGGTTATATATATAGCCTTACAAGGTAATGAAAAATAAGTTAAATATTTAAGTTTATTTGGAAACTATTTAAATTACAAAATTCTAACAAATCCCAAACAAATTACTGATTCTTACATAATGAATTTACTTGAATCAGAAAAACAAATTCTATCTTATTTGAAAGAGTGACAAAATTGTTTCCGGGACAGACTTTCGGGGTTCACAGTTACGCCCGAAAATAGAAGAATGAGAAAAGTGTCTTGGAAGCGGACTCTTGGGGTTCAAGATGGACAATCGAAAATAGAATAGTAGAAAAATGTATTGGGAGCGAAGGCAAACAAAATAAATTTTAGATCAAAAAAATACACCAAAACAAACAATCTCAAGGAGCGCTCAGGCAGCCTATGTGGACACCCTCTCTTATTTCCAGACGTCTGCTCACAATTTTAACAAGAAAATGAACTAAGATGATTAGTTTGTTAATAAAGAATAGAACTTATCATTACTCCGATACAAAACAATGAGAAAACAAACAAACAACAATTGAAAAACAAATGTAAGAACAACAAATTGAGACCAAAATAATTATTTTTTGAACCTAATTCCGTGTTACAAGTCAAACGCGCAGACTACGGTCTATATTATAAAAAAAAAAAGTAAAGCCCCTTGCACATGTTAGTTTAATTTTATGGTCTAAATTGTTTAAAAAACAAAAAAGAAAAGTTTAAAATATCAGTTAGTTGTCTGAGTTTTTTTATTTCTTCGACTTTTACGATGGATTTGGTTCAAAATATGCACTAGATGGATTGAATGATACAACATTGCATTAAAAAAAAAAAAAAGACATAATTATTTTCAAAATCGTGCTAAAGAACTGTGAAAAATCTACACAAAAAAAAAAAGATCTCTATAATATTTGGGACATGAAAGCAAAAAGTAATTAAGCTGGAATCAATCTTAAATAAGATACTGACTGAACCTCAGAACCAAACATAAACCGAGCCAATTCTTTTTTATTAGTTTTGTTTGATTCCAGTTGGGTTTTGATTTTAATTCCTTTTTATTTGGAGTCGGAACTCAGTTTGAAGTCGATTTTATTAAATTCATGCTCAATTTGGGTCTAAGTTTGGATTTTGTAATTTAAAAAATAAAAAATAAAAAAATTATAATATCAATTTTTTGAAAATTAAAACAGAACCAGACCTTATGATCGGGTTCAGGTTCAACCTGACCCGACTCCATACTTAGAAGTAAAGACAATATCCAATATAAGAAAGTTTTATGGAAGGATTTGGAGGAGGTTTGTTTCTTAAATCCTTGCCCTTTTGGCTCCATCAAGTACTTTTATGGAAATAGCATGAGAATTTTCGGACCACGATCAATAAAATGGTCTATATTTAGCTTTGTGTATAAATTACAGTCGTAGAACAAAATTGGTGACCATTTAATAACAATAACTATCTCGTATAAATTCACCACCAATAAACTTTTGGTTCTTCTTAAAAGCTTATACAACTTACCAAATTGTTTATAATAAACAATTCTGACTTACTACAACAAATGCCATGGGCTTGAAAATTGAATTGCAACAAATCTATGTTATACAAGAATATGAAGCAGAGAACTCGGTACAAATCTTTGAAAAAAGGACACTATATTCAAGAGAAATGTGGAAGAGTTTACCCTTTTAGGGTTCTGGAAAGGAAAGAAGTTGCCAATGAGAATGAAGTTTCCTTCTGTCTTTTGTATTCGTTGTATCGCAGGAAGAAATAAGCTAGATAATCGAAGTCAATCGGAGAAACGTTTGCCTGCAAACAATGAAAATAATTTGTCACAGCTAATATGTTTTGATATTTGGAGGCTTACGGTGTAAGTGTAGAGCTACTATCACCTGTATCAATGCCCATAAAGCCCAATATAAGTGCGACGCTAACATGTATGTGTTTGACTCAACATAAAGAGATTCCAGATCTTTTGGAGAAACCTTGGGGCCAGAAAACTTTCTATTAGAATTCTTAAAAATGACTCAATTCATTGCAGAATACTTGTAACTCTATTTATAAGTCCAAAATTGAAAATAGAATTTAATAAATAAAATTTACAATCAAGCTATTTGAAAGATTATCAACCAATTCAAGCGAAACTTTACCACCCGCTTAGGCTGCACGCTCATTTTTGCAAGAACAAAATATGATAAGTTACATAAATACCTCGTTCGGTTTGTCAGGTTGCAAATAGTGGCGGAAAAAGTGATATTGTTCATCCTTACTTGGATACCTGCACAAATTATTCGCTACTAAATTCCAACGGCATTAAATGGAAAAGAAAACAAAAGGAAGATTGAACACCTACATGCTGTAGTCACAGTCATAGCCTGCATATTCATTGAAGTGATTTCCAATGTCGAATCCCCTATAACTGTACGATCCATACTCAAAATCAATCAAGTAAAGTTTCTCTGCATATCAGATGATCACAAGGGACAAAATTAATAAATTTAAGTTTATTCACATGCCAAGTATATTATACATTTTCTAAGGGCATTAATGATTATAGGAATTTTCTCCTTTCAATGTCAAAAGCACAACGTTATCCACCAAATAGTGTTTAGACATATCTCAATTTACTAAAATGGTACTCAATCACTGCCTTCATCTGAAAGTGTAAAAAATTCTGAAATGCCAATTAGCAGGCATAGTTACTGTCACTTTTAGGTAACATTTGTAAGAAGAAAACCATCTAAAAATTCTGGAATGGATCCGATTGAGATTCTGTGAAACGTATTGTGGACGAGGAATATACCTTTTTCATCACTAAGCATTAGATTGCCCGATAGAAGGTCATTGTGAGCAAATACCACAGGGGCATTAAGAAGGCCAGTCAATTCCTGTTTCATTAGCACGAGTCATCATATTGAATATAAATTGTCTTGAAGAGGCAAAAAAATAAATTAAGCTTTTTGCATTGACAAAAAAAACTTTTTGAAAATCACAGAAACATTACGAAGAATAAGCACATCAATCTTTATTTAGAGTGATACCTTGGTCTGAAGAATTTCATCATGTAATTCCTCAAATGATATTGTCTCATATATACTTTGCTTCCCAGTATCATCAAATTTAAGAACAGAAGCTGCAACAGAGGAAATCAAGACTGATAAATAATTTAGAGTAAACAGAAATAGTTTCTGAAATTCTTTGGCTTTTGTTAGAGTTCAAACCTTAAAATTCAATGTCAACCAATGTTTATTTGGGTCGGACCGGAGACCCACATTTTCAAACTCATTTAAGGTTTTGTTTCTCTATAAATTTTATATAAATTATAGTTGCAAAACTCGCAGTTGTATTTCGGTATTTACATAGTGATATTTCCTTTGTCCATGTTTTTTTACCTTAAAAGGTTTTTCCATGTAAATTTAGTGTCTTACTTTAAAAATTTCTTTTTCTAGTTGTCGTTCGATTTCTATTAGAACTTGGTTGTGAGAAATTATAGAGCCCTGGTTTCGAAATTCGTCAAAACATTAATGCTCTCCGGTCATTCTGTATTGAACAAGGTTTTTGTAATTTCTCAAAAAAATTAAAATTTTTGAGAAAAAAAAAAAAATTTGTTCCCTCTGCTATTTGTCTTCTTCACGAAGATTTGTTATTTTCTACCGCACAGAAATAGCCTCCACCGATCGTTCTCGATCAGCTCGACCATTTGTTTGCCTATTGAAGATTGACGCCATTTTGTCTACTATCTACCATCTCCGGTCAAAGCTCTCCTTCTGCATGTCATCTTTCTCATGGAGAATAAACCCATCAACTCGACCTAAGTGATTTTGAGCATAATTTCATTCTCAAAATTTTGATTTTTTAACGTCAATTTTATATTCATAGTTTCGTTTTGTCTGCAGGTGTTTTGTTGGAGAAGTATGGAATTTTCCTGGATTATCTGGAATTTTTTGAATTACTTTTGGTTAAAAATTCAAACTTTGTTTGTTTAGATCTCTAAGAGACTTATGAATTTTTGGACAGATTTGTTTTGGTATCTCATACTATATTTAGAATTGCAGGAATATCTTACTCTTCAAAATTATCTCTAGTTTGAAATTCAACTAGTTTTGAATTTTATTATATTTGTGTGGGCAATTAGATTTTATTTGATTTTGAGACCAATTAATTATAATAAAAATATTTGAAATTTGATAATATTTTTTGGAATTTTGTAATATCTGTTATTTTTTACTTCAATATTCGGTGCAAATATGCTATTGAAGCCTGTGATTTGTGTCAGATCTTTTGTCGAAAATTGTGTCCACTTTTGGATTGAGACTCTCAGAGGATAGCGACAATAAAATTGTAAAGGGTTTTGAAGGACGAATTTAATATGGCAAGTCAAAAGGCAACATATGCTCGCACATCTTTGGATGACGCTTTGTGAGATTAGAAGTTTAAATGTCTTAAAACCTGGTCAGCATCAATTGCTGAATGTACGCTTAAGGACTTTTATAGATTAGTGATTTGTATTTTTCTTTGTGACGGCTAGGTGGACTAGTGTTGTAGATCTGCATGAGGGTTTGTGGAAGAGGAAGATCTTTCGAAGTTTTGAAGATTTAGTCTTTGCATCAGAATTAGTTTCCATGTGGAAATTGTCGGAATCTGTATTATGGATTTGAGTTATGGATCTCTACTATGAAATTCGTGTCAAATTGATGTTGTTAAAATTTGCTGTGATCTGAATTCTATTTAAATTAGACTAGTGGATCTGTATTGTAGATATCATATAGTATTTTTTTCTATAAATTCATATGAACTATAATTTCAAAACTCGCAGTTATATTTTAGTTTTCACATGGTTATATTTCTTCTACTACGTGTTTTTTTCTCTTAAATAATTTTTTCAAATCAATTTAGTATCTCGTTTTAGTATTTTATTTTTCGGTTATCATTAAAAGAGAGATTAAAAAAAAACGGAAAGCCAAACTCCAGAGCGGTGAAAATGACAAACAAGGAAAAAAAAACATTACCTTTCTCAAAGAATTTGAAGATGTCACTCCATAACTGGGGCTCTTTACAACCAGGAATTGCCACTTCATGGAATTTACGAAGCTGCTTGGCTATTTCTGCAGCCAATTTTGGTTGTCTCATATCTACCAATGTGAGGGCAAAAGATTAAAGTATGTCATCAGACAGGCTGCATGAAATTATTTTCACACATGAGAATGACAGCGAAAAGGTTAAATTATTGATTGATTGTTATTATAATACAACATGGAGATAAATAGTGTCTTCGAGATTTAAAAGTGACAATAATGATGTCAGAGAATGAGAAAATCCCACCCAGTTGAAATGAGGGAAACTAGCGACAAAACACTTTATTATTGTTAAGCTGTAAAGGTAGTAGGTTCCAATTTGCATTATCAAAATCATTGCAGGAAAATTTGGTTGAACATGTAAGAATATAGGATAATGGAGACAAAATTCTTGGCTGAGATGAAGTTAGCGGAAGTTTAAATACACTGAAACATTCTACATTAAGCAATGCAAACAAATCCATAACTAATATCTTCATTGGACTGATTTTATCAGTAAGAATTCATGTTCTCACCTAATGGAGTCAATGTGCGCGCATTAATAAATGACTGCACCATTCCATTTTCAAAAACTCCAAGTAGTTTGGCACCAAATCCTGCAGCTGAGAGGTATTTGATGGCCTAACAAAAATTTGACAAGCATGCAAAGTGAAATCACAGAGTAATACATTCTCTGTATATTAATGGAAAATCGGTAAAAGGCAAAAGCAATAACAGTATATTTATACTGAAATAAGAGAAGTGGCGTTAGAATGCAAGAGCAGAGTTTCTATATTCCATGATAGTTTTATTATATTTCTCAAAATTTTCAGTGATCAAGGCCGTGATAGTTTGAAATGTTGGTTATGCACTGATTAGATGCTGCTAAGAGGGTAAAGTAACGAAAGCCCTGCTGGATATTTCTAACAACTAATTCACTGCATAGACCAGAACAAAAATATAGCGTCTACAACCAGCAGTACCATAAATTCGACGTTTGCAATAATATATTCAACATAGAACTTACCATTCTTATTTGTGCATTGCCAACAATCCATTAAACGTGTGATGACAGTGCTGCTTATTCATATTCCAGTATAATTATTATAATAAAGAAATTGCTGGAGAAAAGAATAATAATATGCTTTTCCAAGGAAAATAAACTCAATATAATAGACCGAAATCAATCAGTACCCATAACATGATTGCATAAAAACATGATACTCTTCCACTTCAGAATCGTAAGAATCACCTTAAGTTCTCGCTCACGATTAATAACATATTCCGTTTTAGGCCCATATAATCTGACGGTAACAGAATCTTCTATCCCATTTTGTTGCATCGCAGAAACTTTCAGCACTGCAAAGCTCAGAACATTCGGTCATACTAAAACATACATATAATCCAATATATATGCTCATTACTTCAAAGCAAAAAACTCACGTAGATTAGTAATGCCGCCAGAAACAGTCTCCACAGAGAAGCAAGAATCATCAAACTTCGACCAATTCTCAAACAGATCCTTGCACAACTTTCTGCAAAGTACGCAGGAGAAGATTACTCGGATTCAAAGCTAAACAAGCAAAAAAACATCAGAAGCCAATAGATACAAATTTTCACAAATTGCCCCTGATTTCCAGAAATATTTCGAAGAACGTAATACACACACAGAAATTCAACAGCCAAACAATGAAAGAGAAACAAAGAACGAAACCGAAACGAACATGACGCGAGGAGAAATGACGGAGAGAGAAAGAGAAGGATCGATAGAGAACGAAGAGGAGTGAATCGTGGCAGAAGAATTCCCGTTAGCTTCCCCAGCTGCTCCCCCGGCGGTCGAGATCCTCTCCACTCCCATATTTTTCGTTCTCACCAGCGTTGAAAATGCCGTTAATTCGAACGAAACGCGTTTGGGCATTCCATTTATACCGGGAAATGGAAAAGGACCAACTTGCTTAAGTTGATGACCGTTTTGTTCATTGATATTTCCATTATTGACGATTGTATCCTTTTCCGCACAGGTCACACCCAAATATTTACCTCAGTTTTTTTACCTAAAAATATTACAAAGTAAAATGATGATATTACAATTCGATACGACTTGAATTCTAGTTAGATCTGGTCGGATATATATTTAATGTTAAAGTTTTATTGTTTTTCTATGTATTGGCATATTGAATTTTTCCATTTCTTGTATTTTTTTTTTTTTCAAAATAATTTTTCGTGCAAATCTCAATATTTCTGATTCTATATTTTTTTTTTTTTCGATTCGGGTTCAATTTTTAACATTTCTTATGACACAATGTGCAATAGTTTATTTGTCTTGATAATTGCAATTTATATTGTAAGTTTAACTAAATTTGTCATTATTCTCACTTTGAAAATATTTCACAAACTAATCTTTTAAAATAAGAATTAAAAGTATTTCGTGTTTAATTTGAATTCATGACTTTTACATTGCAATTTTGAATAATTAAATATGCCATAGCTATCAATTTATTTTGAATTGCATTAAAAATTTTCAAGATAAGATAAAAAAATTTCCCAAAAATGCAATCGGAAGAACACAAGCTTTCAACTTATTGTCAATTGCATGCCAAAAGTTTTGATCTGAATTTAAAAACATCATAAAAATTACAATACAAAAATAACAAAAAATTAGAATCAATACTTGAATTTGATTTGTAAACATAGATCTAGTCGACTTGCAATATCATTCTTTTAAGAGTAATTGTACGTTTATTTTCTTAGTTTATGATTTTAAAATACGCTCTGACGTGTAAAACAATAATTAATATATTAAATTATAAATAATTATTATTTTTAATAATAATAATAATTAATTCAAAGAAAAAATATCAATTACACTACCACATTGAAGTTTTTGACCAAATTTTTGGAAAATTAGGGTAGGTAGGAAGTACAGTCCCAACCCTTTACACGCAATTAATATTTGACTGAGAATTGTGAAGATCAACCTCAACAACTATAATACTTGTTAAAATAAAAATATACGCATATTTTTAATTAAATATGTGTCTCAATCATATGATCGAGTTTGGGGGGTTGTTTGAAATATCGTATACACTAATCCAAAGTTGAACTAATGTATCCCTAGTCTCCTTATGTTACTATGGCCAACAAAGTAGGCTACCTTAGGAACATGCAAAAAGTAAACAAATTTATAATATTTTTTTCCTTCTAATTCTTATTTTCTAGTACTTATTAATCAATATAAGTAATAAATTTCTTTTATTATTTCTGATAGAGCATCCCGGGACTTTCTTGAATATTTTTTATTTAGAAATTAGAAGAATGATTGATTTCAGGACATTTAATAATATGAGAGTCTCGTGAATTTGCCTTATGTTTTTTTAAATGACTTCTTTTTTAGAACAATTTATGAGAGAAGAATTAAACGCGAATAGAATGACTTTATTTGTACTGTAGCCCACCATGTATTAAAGAACACCTCGTTGAATTTAAATTTATTGTAATTATTTATAATTAATCACATTATACGTAAAATATCACGTTAAGAGATAAAAAATATAAATAAAATTAGATAATACACGTTGTTATCGATGAAGAAGTTAACATTTGCATAGCAACTTAATAATTAACTTGAGTTCTAAACGACGACACGTTCAATTATCAATAATTAATATCTATACACGTGTTATTCTACAAATACAGAGAAAAGTATTAAATATATTTGTTGACTAATAAGATGAAAAATCAAAACAAAAGTTTGACCAAATAATCAAAGACTTGAGCTATTCTCTAATGACTACCTGTAGCTCTAAACCTACATTACCTAAACAATTAGACCCTACCATATAATTCAATATTTGCTGTTTTAAATTCTAAATGTAAATATAAATAAAGGGTCTTTTTCAAAAAAACCCATAAACTTTGGTTTTTTTTTAAAAAAACCCGTAAATTTTACTATTCATAAAAAAAAACTAAAAACTATCTTAAATCCGCAAAAAACCCTTCCTGGCCGGCCGGTGGGTGGACAGACCCGTTGAGGCCGGCCGGTTCGCTTGAACCGGCCGGCCTCTATTTTTTTATACGAAAATAATAAAGAGGCCGGCCGGTTCAACTGAAC
>CM039518.1:21644844-21939284 GCA_022433055.1 Begonia peltatifolia | reverse complement strand
TCTCGTTTACATCAACTGATCTACTAGAATCTGAATCCATCGTCGTTGCAAATATGTTGTCAAACCTGCCGTTGGAAAATAATAAAACGGTTAGAATGATCATTGTAAAAAATAGTTATACAGCGTGGAGAGTACTGATCAGGATAATTCCCAGGAAAGATTGTAATGGACAATCTCCTTAGACAGAATTACCTTTCCAAGTAAGTTCCCAGGAAAGACTGGAGGGTCACAAACGGTCCCACTTAAATTCCAGCCTCCTTAGACAGAACTTACTTACACAGTACAATTATACGACTGCGAAAATAAATAACTTACCTAAAAAAAAAAGGGGTTACCTCGTTTAAATATTAAATTACCGAAAAATCGTAACAAATAACATCTTTAATCCTAAAAAAATTCAATTAAATATTTTCAAAATCAATGTAAGCAAAAATCAAAGTGCCTAAATATCGTAACTGATAAATAAATAAAATATAGAAAAATTAAATTACCTGAACAGCGTACCTAATAAATAAATCAAATAAAAACAACTATGTTAGATCTTTTAAAAATAAATGCTAGAAAAAATTAAAATATCTAAGCATCGTAATTGATAAATGATTAAATAAATAAAAATTTACGCTTTTCGTTCGGAACGAGCCGAAATACCGTCGGATAATGAAAACGATCGAAAGAAAGTATTTGGAAGGTTTGAAGAGGTGTGGGTTGATGAATGGAAGGGGAACCCCTATTTATAGGGTGGGGGAGGCCGGCCGGTTCAAGTTAACCGGCCGGCTTCCCTATTTTTTTTTTCAATTTTTTATTAGAGATCGAACCGGCCGGCCTCAATTAATATTTTTTTAATGGAGGCCGGCCGGTTCAACTGAACCGGCCGGCCTCTTTATTATTTTCGTATAAAAAAATGGAGGCCGACCGGTTCAAGCGAACCGGCCGGCCTCCACGGGTCTGTCCACCCACCGGCCGGCCAGGAAGGGTTTTTTTGCGGATTTAAGATAGTTTTTGATTTTTTTTGGTGAATAGTAAAGTTTACGGGTTTTTTTAAAAAAAAATCAAAGTTTATGGGTTTTTTTGAAAAAGACCCATAAATAAATGATCAAATATGAATTTTAGTTCTTTTAATTATTATCTCTAGCACACATTGTTGTTTCGCTTTCTACCTTTAAATAATTTTTCAATTTATTTAGTCTAAAATATGTATATTTGAATAAAATAATTGAGATTGGTTTAATTATTTCTAAATTAAATCAAAATTTTAAATTAATTTAGCTCTAAATGACACAAATTAAGGGTCGGGTTTTTCCAAAAAAGTATTTCGACTGATATAAATAGATGAGAAGAATATAAAATTGTCACGTAAATTTTTAAGTTAAATTTAACAACGAAAATAAAATAATTATTTCAAAATAAACTTGAAACTACGAGAGTTTTAAGGAGGAAAATTAAAGTTAAGTGATTGTATTGGAAGATTTATATAAAGGATGTAAAACATATGTTATCTATAAATAAAATTATATTACTAATATTTGACATATTATAAAATCGAAAGACCAACTATAAAGATTTTAAAAGAAAAAATTAAATTATAAAAATGATATTGAAATTAGTTTTTAATAGAGTAAAATGCACCTTAAATTCTAACATTTTGGTTACTTACGTGTTACAATTTAAACTATTATTTTTTTGTCAAATTGAACTTCTATTTTTTAGCTATTATTAATTTAAATTTTATCATGAATTCGTCAATTAAATTCAATATATATACATTTCATTTTTAATTTAATAAAGAGTTTTAACTTGATTTTTGATTATTCAAGATCATTGAATAACCAACTGATAAATTTCAAAATCAAATTAAAAATCATAAAAAAATTAAAAATTAAGTTAAAATATTTTATTAAGTAGAAAACGTAGTACATGTTGAATTTAACGAATAAATTGATGACAATGTTTAAATCACTAATTTCAAAATTAAAAAAAAAATTATTTTGTACCAAAAAAAATTAACTTGTAATTTGAATTTAGATCTTAAATTATATTTTATCTTTGTAATAAATTCATTAACAGTGGATAAAACCAGACCGGAATTGGTTTTAATCAAACTGTGCGGTTCTACCACCTACAATTCCAAATCTGGATTTTTAAGAACCGTGCGGTATGTTCCGGTTCCGATTCTACGTTTTCAAAAACTATGAAAACTGAATCAAACAGTAGATCAAATATTCGACTCAAAAATCAGTTAAAACTCAACCCAAAAGTTTAAAAACCAGCTCATACTTGAAAACCGGCATAAAGACCCATACTCGCCAAAAAATATAAATAATTAAAAAAAAAATTGGTACCGAACTGGGAAATATGGTTCGGTACTGGTCGGACCCATAAACCACGGTTTGGATTCCCATTTTATCAATGGATGGATCCCGGTTCGATCGCGCTGCCTTAAAATTCATAGATGAGTTGGCGACGTGGTTCGAACAAGGAGTTAGCGACGTCCTTAAACCCTAAATTTCAGTTATTGTACTTCATCGTCAAAACCCTAGCGGACTAGCTCTCTGCTTTCATCACAGAAATGGTATTCCCTCTGTTTCTCGTAATTCTTTATATGTGATTGATTATCTATATTCTTAGAAATTAAGTGATGATTTATTTTTCCTCTCGTTTTCTCTTATTTTTCACGTATTGCAGACCGGAGAGGCGGTGAATCCGAAAGCATATCCCCTCGCTGACTCACAGCTCACAATCACCATACTTGATCTTATTCAACAAGCTGCTAACTATAAGCAGCTCAAAAAAGGTGCCAATGAAGGTACTTCCTCATCGCGTATGAGTTTTGTTTTCAGAAATTGGAATTCCTGTTTGGCTGTTTAGTTAATACGCTGAATTTTTAAACGAATGTTATTCCAGCAACCAAGACGCTGAATCGGGGTATATCTGAGTTTGTTGTTATGGCTGCGGATGCAGAGCCGATTGAGATTCTTCTTCATCTCCCCCTATTGGCTGAAGATAAGGTAGTCTTTGTATTTTGAGATGTTTTGGCTGAAATAGATAATGCTCTTTGAGTCTTTCTTAGGAGGATGATATTAGTAGGTTTTCTTTGCTTGGCTTTCAAATTTGAATACATGAATTTTTCGGTAATGTAAAAAAAAACTTTAAACTATGAGGTAATTAACAAACTCGTCTTTAAACTATGTTCATTAATAAAATCGGTCTTAAACTATAGTCAGTTAACAAATCAACTTTCGTTGTCCAGTTTTTCGTTAAAAAGTTCTTCTAGTGGAAGATCGCATGTAAGGTGCAAGAGCTCACATCAGAGCATATTTTAGATTACTGGCTGCCGAGAGTAGAGCCTGCACTTAAGGAGTGAGAGCCCGCTCCCGAAAGCATTTCAGCTGACCATTTATGCTAAATAAACCTTAGTTTAATGGTAATTTTGTTAACGAATATAGTTTAAGAGCAAGTTTGCTAATGACTTCACAGTTTAAGGTTTTTATGTTAATTATGCTAAATTTTTTGTTTGTTATTATCTTCGTCCTAAATCTCTAAGATTATGGTAAACACCCTTCTATGATTAGATAGCAGAATCCACAATATAGTGTCAGTAGTCACAATGCAATTCACTCTAAGTCTCAATTCTCATTTAGTGATTTGATATTGACAGTGGATTTAACGGGTTGCATGAATTATATTTTGGGAAATTTCATGTTATCTCCACGTTGGTTGAGCTCCAAATTACAGAAGACTTGGCTGTTTGTAAACTTTTTACCATTTATGCTGCACTCCCTATCCCAACAGTTTTCTCAAAAAAGAGTGCTAATTGAACATTAAAGAGTTCAACAAAATTTGAATAATATTTCAAAATTAGAATCTAGGAGGAAGGTAAATTTGTCTTAGGTACCACTTTTATGACCTGCTAAATATCTTATTGCGGGATGTTTGTTTCTGGTGGAATGAAGCTGTATGATTACACTTTAAACAGAAGAAAAGACTGATTTGATTCTTTATTTAATACAAATTGTTCAACACTTGTTCAAAACGAACTGCCAATTATTCTCTTTTGGTTATTTTGACGTGTTATTCTTCGAAATTTTCAGAATGTTCCATACGTGTTTGTCCCTTCGAAGCAAGCACTTGGAAGAGCATGTGGGGTGACAAGAGCCGTCATCTCATGTTCGGTGACAACAAACGAAGGAAGCCAATTGAAATCTCAGATACAACAACTGAAGGTACATGATGTTATTTTAATTGTGGGATTTCATCCTTAGCGTTGTGTAAAACTATTGTATAATTTTGCATTCTAAATTCAGTTTTTTGACACGTAGGATGCAATAGAGAAGCTATTGATCTAAAGTTGTCCTCGATGTGGATTCGGAATGATGGGCAATGGAGGTCATCCCCGCGGAGGCTTTGACTGAAGGTTGTGTTGTTATCTGTTGTAGGAATCTTTCCACTAATATAACTATGGAATGTAATGCATCAGCTATGATAACCCTTTCTATTATCATTGTTTACCACCGTATGGAATTGCTTCTGAATGATCATGAACTGCAATTTTTCTAAATTTTTGAAGGAAACTACTTGATGACACATTAATTTTATGGTTTTACCGAGCATTTGATCGGATTTAGTGGTCTAATATGTAAGAAAGTTGTAATTTAGGCCTCCTTTTTAAACAAAGAAACCTTGTCCAAATAATAAAAATAGAAAAGGATGTCTTTTGACTTACAGCAATCTGAAAAGGGCTCTTTCAGGGTTACATACAAGGAATCAAACTTTTGGTGTATGTCATGTAAAATGTGTTCTAACACTTGTTACTTAAATTAATAAATCTTTTGACTACAAAAGTTAATGTGTGATAGAATTACAAACACGTGCATTTGCAAAGGATATCTCAACAAGAGAGACGTGATGGAATACAATGTCGGACACGTGGATTCAATTCATAAATTCTTTCCCTGCTTCACAGTTGAATTAACACTTAATATTAGAAATAATTTTTATTTTTATTTTTATTTTTTGGTCTTCTGTGTAGATAATTTGAAATTGCAATAAAGTACACTTGTGTCGACGTGGGCGTGCCGGAGTGGTTATCGGGCATGACTAGAAATCATGTGGGCTCTGCCCGCGCAGGTTCGAATCCTGCCGCTCACGTATTAACAATTTTTTTTATTTTTTGAGAAATAATTATACCTATCTGTATATAGCATTTATATTATTTCACGCGCGCCCACACACATATTTGTTTGACTTGTTTAGAATTATTGTTGAAAAGCCCCCAAGATTTAGAGATTCACAGAGTTCAAAAGTCAAATCAAATGAAGTGGTTGGTTATGGGGGTTTCTAACTTTCTACTGCTGGGGATCCAAATGAACGTCTCAATTCTATGCTTGAAAAGAAACTAAGCAAATGGCAGACAATCTCTAGTGGATCATTTCAATTATTTCCATCTCCTATTCCCTCTTCTCTTCTTTGACTTCTCTCCCTTTCATTGTCACTTCAACCACCAACCATTTCTCCCATAGCCTTTCTGGACGTCCATCCCCAGGAAAAACGAGTCAAGTTCCTTTCGTTCCGTTACGTGTCAGAATGACCCAAGATCAAAATAACCTTGAAAAACCTAATCCATAGCAGGAGGGTGTATAATCATTTATCATTTGTACAAGTTGAAGTGAGTAGTTTATGTGTAAGATATCATCTTCAACTGTTCCTAAGTGTTATTAGATGAAACTCAAGAACAAACCCGCGATGACAAAGGCCATTTTTGGTGAATCTAGTACGGGTTCTTCCCCCTTGTTTGCATCAGTGTTTATGCTTCATGTTGCTTGTCCCTTTAATGGAGGAGGGTTATGATAAACATCCATTATTTGTTGTCTACTTCTGTTAATTTCGTTTCTTCCCACGTTTGCATTTGTAAGAAAGAGAACACATCACATGAGCGTGTGCATGGTCGATTACTGAATAACGGGAGCAACTGTTGGAAAATGAAACCCTTTTCCAACTGTGTCAGCTCTTTTGACCCCATCCATTGTTCATGCTTCATCAAAATCTGTTGATATTGTGATGTGTAAGTTTTCTATTGGTCCATTGTAGACTGACAAATCGGAGTTCTTCATGGCCTTCGAGTAGTTCATTTCATTTCAGTAATTACCCTCCTCTATATCTACTACTCACAGTAAAAGACCTATTTTATGATTTTAAGTAAAAAAGATACAATCTTTAACATCTTGAAAGTTTCTTCCTTTCTTCTTTGTTTTTTCCGACATGTGTTGCGATCATTCCCAGTATTACGATATAATTCACTTTCGTAAAATGATTCGAGCCTTGCAGATATTTCGCTGCTTTGTTTTTGGAATTCTCCGTTTCTCAGGACATCTCTGCCAGTCAAAGCGATGCGTCAATAGTTACCCCCTCTGCACTGATGAAGTGTTGTCAAGATCACATTGTTTTATCGTTAAATTTTATCTGAAAACGTGTCGAATTAAGTTAGATAGCAATATTATCATGAATCGTTCAGTCTCGACCACAATCAAGCGAGTTGACATCTTCCTAATAAGGGTTAGGCATCCCAGTTTTAGGTCATTGTGACTTTCACATAACCGGTGCCACAATGTGAATGCTATATTTTTTTGTTTTGATCCATTCGTGGATAGGACCACATTACAAATTTGGAAGATTTCAAAATAAAGATTTGAGAAGATGAGAATCTAAATCTGACCAAGTTCACTGAAAATAACTTGGCAGGATTGCACATGATATTGAAGTGAGCTTTATCAACGTATGAGAGTGATGGGAAAAAGGAAAAAGCTGAGGATAGAACTTATAAACCTTCTTCCTCCGGAAATCAATAAAAAATAGAACACACAGACAATGGCATTTTCAAGACAAAAAACACCTGTTTTAACCATCATTTTACATATTTCTACTAAGGAAAAACAAAAACAAAATCCATTAAAAGGTTTATCTTTTTTGTAGAATAGTTTATCGTTAGATTTTGATGTGATCCGAATTCTATATAAACCAGATCGGTTAAGTCCATATTGAAAATCTCATTACATTTTTATTTTCTCTTTAAATTAATGCAGAATGAAGTTTCAAAATCGCAGTTATATTTCAATTTTTATAGTAGATTTGTTACACTGTTCATGATTTTTTTCGAAAGATTTTTTTCAAATAAATCAAGTGTCCCACGTCATGCTTTTTTTTCCCGTTATCTTTTCATCTCTAACATTATTGTAATAGGTATTATTTTGGGAGATTCACGTGATGCAAAGAAAGATCCACATAAAATAAATAAAGAGAAAAGCTTGCTTGCTTTTGAAAGTGATGACAAAAACAGAAGACAAAGAATATTCCCCGAGCTACTAAAAGCTGCATAAAAGGTGTTAAATTTATGGCAGTGGAATGGAGACTGAAGAGACCACAAGAAATTGGCAATGCTTGTAGTATTCTGTGCTTCTCCATCACTCTTTCTTAGCTGTCAAGAACATGGAGGAAGCTGATTGAATTTGAAAGATCCAATTCTACCAGTAACTAGTAAATACCCAAATCTTTGAAGATTAAAAGGTAAAAACTCATTCGATTGTTTTGGTCGGAAACTTGCTCGATTTTTTGTTACTAGATTTTAAACCAAACCGTGCTATACTAATATAAAGAGGGATGTTACTTATGACTTACCTGCCTCAACTACACTCGAGACGTGAAATTTTACTCGCTTGATATGGACTAGGGATTCATAGATTATCTTAATCTTATATTATTATAGTCTCCGCAGAACGGGCAACGAGACGAATTTTTCTCTAAAATCATTAATCTTATGTCTCGACCTCACAAATGCCTGGTAAGAGGTTATGCCTCGATGATTGTAGTCAGGAGTAACGCGTATTAGCCGTTGTGCGTGCTTTGATTGGTACATGCAAGATATCTGTCACAGTAAGAGCATAATCTGAAAACATGTCTGAGAAAACTGCAGAAAGCTATGTGTATTCCAAACATGTAACTCAATAACGAGGCAGCCTATGCAATACTTACCTACCAAATCCATAATTTTACTCTAAAAACATTGATTTGGACATCAGAAGATCTTGATTGAAACAGTTTAACATCGCTTCCATTAAGAGAATTGTTTCCATGCATCTAATAAAATTAAGAAGACAGTAATAAGATTTCACAGGAGAAGTTCTTAGCTAAACTTGGTAGGAAATATTTCATCAATCTATGCTCATTTAATGACAAGTATGCTAGATAATATATTCAAAAACAATCCAAAGTGGAAACTTTTTGTTGGTGGGGTTGGAAACCCACTCAAAGGATAATCTTTGGTTTATAGATTATTTAATCAACCAGTAAATTTAATCCTTCCACTAATCAAAACAATATTCACTTGAATTCTTTGTATACTAGATTTCAATTATATAGAGTCATCTAGCTCTCCAAATACAATATTTGACCCTTCTGGGTCGAATCTCATATGAATTTGTTCTTGATATTAACTCAAAACGCGTTATGTAAGGTAAAGATAAGAACTCTACTTATAAACCATTCAATTTTTAATTTTTCAAGCAATGTGAGATTGTACACCCTTATTAATATAGAGTGGACCCTCACAATCAATAAAATATTGGACTCTTGCAATCAATAAAATATTGAGTCGTTATTGTCTTTACAGGACAGGTTAGGCAGCCACAAAATAACCTTCCAACAAATTGATCATCCTTGTACATTTTTTTCTAATTCATATAACCAAGAAAAGTTTAGTTTCAATCAGTCCTAGCTCCCCCCTCTGATGTGTGATAGAATTAGTCAAAATCTTTAATGATAACACTTAATGATCTGTCCCATTCTTATGAGTGAAAGGTCACGTTAAGCTCTAAGAATTTGTCTATAAAAAAGGTTTCCCCCCAAGAGAGAATTGGAAGCAGTTGCAGAAAGTTTCTCAGCTTTATTTCCTCAAAAAATGGTAAACTACAGATCTTCGTTGTTTTTTTTGTTGTTGGGTTGTCTATTTTTCGTTAAAATTGATAAAAAAAAATTATATTATTATAGAATGAAAAACAGAGGTTTATCGTTTCTGATGCTGTCGACTACCAAGGTCTTCCTGCAGATAGGTCTAAAACTGGTGGTTGGATTCCTGCAGCTTTTATTCTTGGTATTTCTTTTTTTTTTTTCTCTTTTTATTTTGAATGTTAGATTAATATTGTTCTAAACAGCTTTGCACGTTCGAAAGTTGTGTTGTTTACCCCTTGAAAAGCTGTTTTTTTACTTGAAAAACTAGGTTTCTGATGAGGTTTAAGATTGATTTCATGAAATAGTTTTATGATCACATATTCTTAAAAAACTGTTCTTTAACTTCAAAAACTACTGGCGTCTGATAACTTTTCTTCAAGATTATGTTCATGAAATGGTAAAAGCTGTTCTTTAACTTCAAAAACTACTGGCGCCTGATAAGTTATTCTTGGAAAAACAAGAAAGGCCACGTTTGAATAACCAATATCCAAGCATGCATCTAGTTGTATTACGTAACTTCAAGGAAATATTAATTCTGTATAATTACTGTCTTATTGGAGAAATTAATATTATTATCTGTATATTTATTCAAAATAGAAATGATAAGAATTTATGTTATTATTCTGTCTGGTGTAGCTTGTGAAAAGCCAGAATATATTTCCAAAGTTACTGTTTTTTCACAATCTTTCACTGTTCTTGCGTCAAGTTTCTCAATCTTCATCGTCTTCCTTTTTTGAATAATTATTAAGTCCACTTTAGGGAAAAGTAGAACTTAAGCACGTGAAACTATGTCGTGTGTTCTTACCTTCAAAACTTTTTTCAAACAACAATCAACTAAAAATTAAAAAAAAAAAAAAAAATCTTTTAGATTTATTTCTGTTTTTTCATAAATTATTCTTTAATTTTATAATTCAATTTTATTTATTGACATATTAATTAATTATAATTTATTTTTCCAATCTAAGAAGAGATAATAAAGACAGATGAAAAATTAGAAGATAAATTATATTAGCGTGTAGATTAACGCGTAATAAATAATCAAAATTTTCAAAGGTAATTTCCAAAGAGTTAAAAGAAAAAAAGTGATATAATTTGTAATTTGTGGGAATAGGAATTGAAATATGTGAGAGGCTGTCAACAATGGGTATAGCAGTGAATCTTGTGACATATTTGGTGGGAAGTATGCATTTAGCAAGCTCAACCTCAGCCAACGTGGTCACTGATTTCATGGGCACTTCCTTTCTTCTTTGCCTGCTCGGAGGCTTTCTTGCCGACTCTTTTCTCGGCCGATTCAAGACAATTGCCATTTTCTCTGCCATCCAGACTCTGGTACTCAACCCTATTTCCATTTCTTCTTCAATTGCAATGGACTCTTCTTCAATGCTGGTTCTGCAGGGCACGGCTGTGCTAGCAATATCAACCAAATTACCCCAGCTTCGTCCACCCCCTTGCCGTCCGACCTCCACCGGGGACATTGATTGTAGGAAAGCCGGCAGATTTCAAATGGGTATTTTGTACGTGGCTCTGTATCTCATTGCCCTTGGGACGGGTGGCCTGAAATCCAGTGTTTCAGGATTTGGGTCGGACCAATTCGACGAGAACGATGAGAAGGAAAGGGCTCAGATGACCTACTTTTTCAACAGATTCTTCTTCTTTGTTAGCACTGGCACTTTAATGGCTGTCACTGTGCTCGTCTACATACAAGATGAAGTGGGCCGAAGTTGGGCCTATGGGATTTGCTCCATTTCTATGTTTATCGCCATTTGTATTTTTCTGAGTGGTACCAAAAGATATAGGTTCAAGAAAAGTTTGGGAAGTCCCATCGTTCATATTCTTCAAGTGATTTCTGCATCAATATCCAAAAGGAAGGTGAACCTCCCTAACAGTGTAGGCTCACTGTATGAAGATTGTCCGGAGCTGTCAAGAATTAGTCACACTGATCAGTTTCGGTAAGTTGCACACCGATCAGTTCTTCGTCTGTCATCGACAAAAACAAGGTGGTTGAAAATATCGTAAAACGAAACACAGTTTTTGAAAACATCTTAAATCATTTTACAGAAAACAGGATCTACAAACCCCTTTGTTCTCAAGAACTTGATTGATTTCTCTTGACAGATTTTTGAACAAGGCTGCTGTAGTTGTGGAAGGAGATTTTGAGGAGAAACGTCCAAAACCATGGAGATTATGTTCAGTGACAAGAATTGAAGAGGTTAAAATGATGGCCAGACTAATACCAATATGGGCAACAACTATACTATTTTGGACTACATATGCTCAAATGCTTACCTTCTCGGTAGAACAAGCCTCCACCATGAGAAGATCCCTTGGGCATTTCCAGATCCCTGCAGGCTCTCTCACTGTCTTCTTCGTTGCAGCCATTTTGATCAGTCTTGCTCTCTATGATCGCTTCATCATACCCCTGTGGAAGGCCTTTAGAGGCAAACCGGGTAAAAAAACAAAAACAACGCTGATGTCAGACAAGCATAAATTTTCAATAATTGTAAAAAGAAAAACACTTATCTTGTTTTTGTGCATAAACAGGTTTTACAAACCTGCAGAGAATAGGTATTGGCCTTGCTCTGTCGACTCTCGGGATGGCAGCTGCAGCTCTAGCCGAGAGAAAACGACTATCAGTGGCCAAATCAGAGCCCTTTACTTCATCTACCTTGCCTCTTAGTGTCTCCCTATTGATCCCCCAATTTCTATTGGTGGGTTCAGGTGAAGCATTCATTTACACAGGCCAGCTTGATTTCTTCATAACTCAGTCCCCAAAAGGAATGAAAACTATGAGCACTGGCCTCTTCCTGACTACTCTTTCATTAGGGTTCTTCGTGAGCAGCTTTCTTGTTTCTGTCGTGAAAAATGTGACTGGAAAAAACGGCAGCCAAGGCTGGTTTGCAGATAACATTAACGACGGGAGACTTGATTGTTTCTATGGACTTCTAACTGTAATTTGTCTTATTAACTTCCTAGCGTTTCTTGTTTGTGCAGCTTGGTTTAAGCCGACGAAACCTAGAGTTTTGCAGGCAGGGGGTGTCGGTGATGATTTCGGAGCAGAGAAATGCTAGCAAAAGTTGGTTGTTTTCAATTTGCTTCGTGTAGTGTTGTTGTCGCATATGTGATAAGCTTGAGGTTTCCCTTTTTCTTCAGTGTTTATTTCCATTGAGTTAAAGGGTGTTGCTTATTTATTGCATACTACCACAATAATCCGAGATTGTTTAGTCTGCAACTACGTGACAATTACAAATTTTTCTCGTGTTTGGCTTGTTCCTGAACTAAACACGACTACTTATTTATATCATACTATCTGATAGTTGTTTAGTCCCAAACAAATATGCACCCTAATCTTAAACTAAGCAAAGCAAGCACTATGAAGCAGATCAACTAAATCAATCAGCCTTGTTTCTAATGCTATAAACAAGTAAAGAAGCTTTCTATTGATAAAAGAATTAACCTTAGTCATTCTAAACATTATTGTCATGGTAAAAGCAGCAAGAATATTGTTGTTTTCAAATCCTTAAATAAACAATCGTTTTTCCCAACACTAAAATTTCTAAAGCCATAATATAATGAAGCAGGTAATGAGTCTGAAGATGGAGAGTTTAACGCCATGAAAAAATTTATAAATTCATGTTATATTGTACATGGAACTTGAAAAGGGTGAATAATACATTTTGAAATGACATTTGAAGACCATATTTCGTATGCTGTACAAGAAACCTTCCCTATCTTGGCTAAATCTTGGGCCATTGAATTTAGATCTGAGGGCTTTGATTAAGTCAATTTAAATAATTGTTTCATAATTTTTTAGTTTTAAGCATGACCTAAGAGATGGCCTGAAGTCTTATTATAGGTGAATAGAAGCTTTAAGAGCCTAAGGGTAATAGCTACATTCATCTCCAATGAGGAAAACACAAAACAAAAGATCTTCTCATGTTTTGGTCAACCATATAAACTCAGAGCGATAGCATGACACATCACAAAACAAGAAAAACAAAAAGAATAAGTTGGGTTGATGAACTACCACCATCTGCAAGCATTCTAGGAGATGTTGTTACAAAGCTTCTCAAGTCTTTAAAAAAAACACTAAATAAATTTTTATATATTCAAAAATAGATCATCAACACAAATACTGAGAGAGTGAGAAAGAGAGAGAATGGACAGCAAACCAAAAGAGAGGTGATATCGGGTATTTAAGGGAAACCACTGATGAGCATATCGAAGATGGTGACAAGCTTAGGCTCATGACTGAACTAGGAACTGAGAAAATGAAATAGAACCAATGATTCCACATCCGTAAAACAAAGCCATTTGATGAGGATAAATTAATCAGTCAAGAAGATAGTACTAAATCATTCTCCATTCAAAAGATAGTAATTCAAAAGAGCAATGGAAATCATCCCTTGACATAAATTAGATGGAAATTAACCAAAAAAAAAAACTACAAGACTTCAAAACAGAACCGCATAGATAAGAAGAGGAGTACCATCTCTTATATAATTAATCATAATCTAATATATGATCTTAATAATTTTCTCTCAAAATGAAAGTTGAAATTGGAAACTCACTTAATCTTGATTTTCGCTCCTCATTTCAGTTCCCTCCCCTTCTTTCTGCTCCAACAATCTTCCAGCTTCCTCGTCTGCCGTCTGAGCCTTCTTCTGAGCATCGGCTGCCTTAAGCGCCTGTAACTTTGAATGATTGTAATACGCAACTCCTAAGAAAGCAAGCCCGTAGCCGATCAAATTAATGGGAGTCACTGTATCCTTAATAACTGACCATGAGAATGCGATCAACAGCCAATCTTTCACCACTCCAGCTACATTCATTGTCAAAGCTGATGTCTTTCCGACCAACAAAAACACTGCCAGATTCAATGCGAATGCGCAGAATGAATTTGAACCAAAAATTATAAAATTCATACGGAAGCTCGAATTATCCCTCAACAGTGGATACTCCTTTATCAACCACGGCACTGACAAGAAAAGCAAACAACACGGTGCCACGTAGTACAGAGACGTAATTGGATTCAACGAAATTCCCTTGGCGTTCAACAAAATCTGGATCATAACCAACCTAGTAGCCTCAAAGGCGACGGCCAATAGCTGTAAAGTCACACCCCAGGAGTCAAATTTCGCTTCTCCAAATGCGGCAATAGCAACGCCAAGGGAAATGGAAATCATATTCGCAAATGTCGAAGATTTAAACTTTTCTTTATTGAACATTATCCCGATCGAGTACACCGCTACAGGCATAAGCGCCTTAAGCATCTGAATAAAAGATACGGATAGGTAGATATAAGCGGAATTAGAAAACCAGAGGGAAAGCGAGTACAAAGCACCAATTGGGACCACAGATTTCAAGTAAAGATCTCTGGACATGGAAACAGGCTCGACGACCTTGAAAATACGAACGAGAAGGTAAGCAATGGAGGAACAAAAAGCCATATGGATCATCGTGAGGGAGATGGGATACGGCCAATTGTACATATTCCGATCGAGAATGAACTTGTTATACACGATTACCGTGAAGCTGAGGAAGATCCATATGGCGACATATGCGTAGGAAAGGAGAATCTTTTTCAGAACGCTCTCTGAGATAGCTTCGCCTTTCCCCATACTCCCGAATCGAAATTAAGATTCAGAACGTGAATTATGGAGAGAGGATCGGAATGCACGAAGAGAAGGGTGGAAGAAGAACAACAATGGTGGATTTGGATGGAGTCTCACCGACAATGGGGATGAAGACTATATAATATGGTCGAGCAATTTGGGCTTTTTAATGGGCTTTTCGGATTCAACGTTCCAAATTTTGACTTTTTATTGAGTACTGACGTGAGAGTGGGGGCCGATTATCTTTCCTCAATTATTTATACTTTAATTAATTAATCTTATTTAGATCTTTAATCTTAAGATAAAATAACGATCCATAAAGTTCATAATCTTTCCAGGTGTGTGTATACTCTACGTCAGGCACTAATAATATTAGTTCTTCTACTTTTATCCGATGATAAGTTTATTCTGCTTCGTAATCGAGATAGAAAAATAAAATTAGATCAAATAAATAATTCTCAAAATAAAAAAAATTGTACTAATTATCCAAAAAAGTTTTAATATTCGTCCAACTTTTTTTAATTAGAGTTTCGATTATGATTTGAAATTTTTAATAAAATAAAGTAACTTTTGATCGAAAACTCTTAAAAATAGATAAAATGTCCGAGAATAATACTTATTAATCAAATTTCATAAAAAACTATTTTAATGATACCTAACACAATTTTCACTGCATGGTATTGACTATGATCTTGCAAGAACATGTTACTACTGTTTTTATCTATCTTTTCACGTAAATTTCAAAAACAACGTTTGAAAGGTTCCCTCGTAGTCAATCGACAATGTCTTCAAAAGCGAAACTAATTTGTGCAGACCATACTTGCATCATTGTGTGTTTATATTGTAGATTTCTTCGTAATTGTCTTTCATTGAAGATAACTCTGGATAGACCGAATTGCAATATCCAGTTTTGTCACTCTTATTTGTCAAGTTAGTTATTTATTTAATTGTACTTATATCACAATTTTTAAATACAAATATTATTAATAATAACATTAGGTTATTTCGAAGAGTTTGTTTTCTGTGTGATATAGAATATTGACAATAATTGAAAAAGAACACACATTTGTACGAGAGTTAACCATCTCTTCGCATTAGTTTTAAAATCAAGTTTTGAATATTTCGATCATAGTATGACACCATATTTGTCTAAATGTGTAAATAGCTTTTGTGTTAATGTTATTTATTGAAATTGTATGTCTATTTTTGTAGAATTCTCTATAATCGTTCTTGATGGATACAATCTCAAAATACACTTAACTACGATCTCAAATAAATGTTTTCTTTATTTTTGAATTTTTGTAGTCTGTTATTTTATGCTGCTAATGTTTTTTTTTTTCCTTATTGTCTCCATTACGCTCGTAATCTATTGTCGAGTTATTTTGTTCATACATGTAATTCTTCGTTATTTTCTATAATTCATTATTTGATATTCGCTACTTATCTTAAAAATATTTTTTTTCTTGTTTTTAATAATGTTTGTGGGTTTTTCTCTGACATCTACTTGATTGGATAAATTTAATTTCAACGCATCTTCAAGATCTTGACATATTGTTTGTCTTATCAAATAATTGAGATTTCGTGTGATATTTGACATTTATTTATTGATTATGTGCAAAATTTTGTTTCACTAGATCAAATTAAGAATTATTGTTATTTCTTATGCATGTTTAGCTTGATTGATTGAACGTAACTAAGAAATCTTATGATTTTTAGTTAGTTTTAATAGATTGTACATCTGCCGAAATAATTATGTTTTTCGTCAATATTTACCAATTCTAGTAGATATATAAGTTGGAAAAGCTTTAACAAACCAAATACAAATAATAACTAAATTTTATTCATTTAATTTAAATCACCATTTTAAAACATTTCATTCGACAAAAACCTTGTATATTTACTGTTTATAATAAAATATTATCTTTTTTTATCACGGACTTCTTTATTACCTCATCATTTTCCAATTAACACTAAAAACATTATAAATTTTTTCGTATTCTCTAAATTTTAAATATATCGTCTTTGTCATTCCACTGCCAATTACATAAATTTAATTTTATTCTTTTTTTTATTTTGGATTTTTTGTTTCCTAAAAAATTTGCCTTGGATTTGATGATACTTGCTAACACCCTAAACGACATAAACTTTATACGTCAATTGTAGACTCATTTAATTAATGTATTTGTGAAATACAAATTTTCAATTATCATGAATTTATTTAACATCTTTTCTTATAATAAACTAACTCATTTGGATTTATTTTTCTCTTGAATTGTTGTTTATATTAAATATTTTTTTTATATATTTAATATCTGCATTTTTGACGTAAGAATAAAGAGTTGAGAAAAAGTTAGAGCTCGTATAATTTCTACCAAATTGACAAATAGATGGATGTCGAAACTATTAGTTAATCTTGTATTTTTCCTGATATATTTTTATAATTTTTTTTTTCTTTAGCGACTACGTGAACGTAGAATAGTTTTAATAATTATTTCCTTTTTTTTGTTTGATTTAATTTTTTGGTTATTATTTTATGATTAGATTTAACCCATTTTCAACAACATTTTCATAACAAATATTGTCTTTTTTATAAATTAAATTGTGTCAAAATTGCATGGTATTAAAATAGTATGATGCATCGCTACTGTCTCAATTTAAATTTAAGTTGTCGATGTATAAAAAATTTATGTTTCTTTAATTCCAAAACATTTTTTTCTCCGGTTTTCTCATCGCAACACTTCTACTCATGGGAGAGTACACGCGTATAGTCGAAACAACGAAATTACTTCATTCTATGTTTTTTTTTTTTTTTCAGAACTCAAACAAAGTATATACATTATTTGTTAGATATATAATTTATATTTTTTTAATTAGTTTTTATCTGAATTATAAAAGTTTAGAATTATGAATTGCCTAATAAATGTAATTTTTGACGTATACGTGCCTTGCGCATACCCGAGCCTAGTCTTTTTAAAAAATGATAATAATAATACAAGATATTTATATGTAAATTAATGTTTTAAATTAAAGAGAGCCTTACACGAAGCCCAACACACCATTTAATTGTTGCCCGAGTCATTAGCACACATTCTCGACACAATTTGGGCTTCTGACGCGTGACTACGTAACCTATCCTTGTTTTAACCCAACTAAATTTTCAGCCCAACTCACGACAGCAAAAGTTTCTCTACCCGCATGAGTATTGAGTAGAGACGTCTCGTTTAAATAAGGGCAAAATGTTATTTTACTCCTAACGTACGAGGTAGTATGCCCGTAACACCTTGACATTTGTTTTTATAGTCATAATGCTCTAACGTATCGATTGTTTGTGATCTGCATGGTTTTTTTTGTTAAAATTTACGTGTTAAAAAAATGTAAATCTTCTTAAAATACTTAAAAAAAATTCGCCTCTCTCCCTCTCTCTTGCAAATCAGTGTTAGCAATTACAAGTGGTACACACTTTCATCCGTAGTTCAAAACTATGTTTCATTCTCGAATCTGTTGTGATGATTGAAAATAAAATTAATGAATTAGGCACATCGATGTGCAGTCTAAACTCAACGCCACCCTCTTCACTGCCTTATTCTTTCTCGACCTCTGTAGAACTCAACTCATCCCTCAACATGACCTTTTGTCAACACTGTTGTCACTTATTCTCACTTCGATTGGCTCAACTTTAGTTATGGAAGGCGAAATCTCATCTCTCAGCCCTATAATTTTTTAAAATATTTAAAAAATAAAAAAATAGATAAACATTAACGTGTTGTGGACACATTACCCTATGTGTTAAGGGTAGCTACAATTTTTCATTTAAATAACGAGTAATAATAACAATTTTATAGAAAGAAATTTGATCAACTATTTTGTACCATATTACATATTTTTTTATTTTTTTTGAAAGAAGAAAAACTACGAGGAAAAAATAAAATTAACAAATGTTGAATAATATTATATTTATTGTCTTATTATATTTTTTTAAAATATTTAATAACGTATCAAATATTAATTATATAATTAATAATGACATGCCTATTTTATAAGGGTAACTATTTGATGTCATTTTTCAAAACAATTGATAGATGCCTTTAATTCACCCATTTCCCAGCAGTATATTCTAAGCTATCCGCGCCTAAAACCTAAACCCTTACCTGTTAGGACACACACACAGACAGGGTTTGTCAAAATCAACCCCCTCTCTCTTCCATTTTCCCGCCAAAGATTTTGTTCGGTATTTCTAATTGATAGCTTTCGGCTCTGGGTCGCTAGGGTTTCGACCGTCGGGCTCCGCCACGGTTTGAGTAGTTTTACCGCTTGCCATGATTCCCCCGAAGCAGCTGCTTTCCATAATCGAGGGTGTACTACTCTGCTCCTCGCCTCCGTCTCCGGCTCAAAGGATAGAGCTCATACACGCTATTCGAAGTGCTCTCCCGTCCTTTCAGTCTCTTCTCTCATACCCTGTATGTATGCTTTCTTTCTTTGTGCTTTTCAGGCTTCAAACTCGGTTCCTGGCGATTAAAACAGCTCAATTGCTTCGTTCTTGTTGCTAGTCAGTTAATTTATAGTGAATGTGTTTCCGTTTCTGAATTATAGCCTCCTAGGCCAGCAGACCGAACACAAGTTCAGTCAAAAGAAGTCAGACTGTCGGAATCAACACCAATATCCCTCGACGATCAAGATGTCCAAATCGTAAGTCTTCTCCTGCTAATGTTCAGTTGGCTGTCGAGGATTCAAGGGCAAGGAAGTATACTAATTTCTTAATTCGTATACGTCTTGTTTGAATATTAGATGATACTTGTTTTTTGGGAAAATCGTGTTCTTTTTTGGTTCAGGATACTGGGTGGTACCACTGTTGAAATTAATATATTTATTTACAATGTCTTACATATTGAGCAAAGAGTAATAATTGTTTCATATGTCTGTTGTTTCATTTCTTCAAAACATGATTACGATGTATATTAAAGTAAATAAAAAGAAAATCATCATCAATCTTGGAAACACATGCAATATGGAACTTCAATATAATATACTAATTCTATTATCTTCGCTCAACATAAGAGTTGTATAAGGTTCAATAGCAATTTCCTTTTAATCTCCACTTCAATATTGGATTATAGATTTTGAAACTGAGCGACGACCATCATCTCAATGAAATAGAATGTGTCCGTTTGCTTATTTCTGCAAACCAAGAGGTATGCTTTTCATTCTCTGTTTGTTTCACTAGTTATGTTCATTATATTGATTTAGGTATTGATACTTTAACATTTTCCTCCTCAGTGGGGTTTGATGGGACGAGAACCTTTAGAAATATTGCGCCTTGCAGCTGGGCTTTGGTATACTGAAAGAAGAGATCTTATAACCGCAATTTACACGTTGCTGAGGGTATATCCCCGAACTTCATTCTTTTCCATCTACAATTTTATCAGTTAAATATTCTTCATTTTACTGTACTTTTTTTTGGCCCCTCAAGTGGTTAATATGGTTTCCATTATGATTTAGGCTGTTGTACTTGATCAAGGAGTGGACACTGATCTTATATCTGATATTCAGAAAATCTTGGAAGATCTTATCAATGGTGGTCTTAGGCAACGTTTGATATCGTTAATAAAGGTTTGGACCTTGGTTATTTTTCTGCTGTTTTCCTCCAAGGAGCTTACCATTGCAATTTCGCGAGCGCAACGCAAAGGCTTAGGTTATCTCTAGTTTGAATTTGTCTCACTGCATAAAAGAATATGCTTTTTTTTGCATTTAAAAATTATTTTCGATTATCAGAAATAAACTAACGTAAAAGTATTTCATTTGGGTGTGCCTATAGAACCAATATAAGTTTTCATACGTTGGATTTCATCTCTTGTCTTAGCTGACCCTGCTAAAAGATAGAGTTGAACTTTTAAATATTTAAATTTAGGTTGTTCTAAGTTTATCAATTTTTTTTTTTAATTTACTGAAGGACTCTTGTCCAAAAGAGAACACGAATGGAGATGTGAACTCAAGTAAGAATTCTAGTCTTTATATCTTCTCAGCCAGTCAACGAGCATGCCATTTGATTAGAAGTTTCTTTATCAAACCACCCTTAACCTTCATTCCTAATTTCAAGACATCACTAATAACCATGTATTTTTTAAAAGATAACAAGATTACTATGGTTATGCAACTTGTCATTGCTGTAGTTATTTATTAACCATCAGTTCAAAGTCACTTTCTGTAGGAAGTTTCCTTATTGTTTCACGAAGTTATGTATTTTATCGAATAATGTTATCTGTTTTTTTTTTTCTTCAGGATCTAAATCGGGAAGAACCAGCTGGCTTGGGTGCTCCTCATTGTGAGCAATTTGTTCTTGATTCCAGAGGAACTCTCGTTGAACGGCGAGCAGTGGTTAGTAGAGAAAGACTAATACTTGGGCATTGTCTTGTTCTCTCAGTTCTCGTCGTACGGACTGGTAACAATTAATGATTTATTTTATGAGAAACGTTCTTTAATTACCAAGTAAATAAAATTTATCTAGTGAATCCCTTGGAAGGATAACTACTACAGTGAATTACCAATAAGCATATTCATGAAGGAAAGGAAAATGTATAAAAATATCAACATCTGCATGCAGCCATCCACATACTTAGAAGTCACCGTCTGTTGGACGAAATACATTTTTTAAGATTATTGAAGTCAAAATCCCTAACACTTTGCCTGGAGGGTTCTGCCCTCTCTCTCTCTCTCTCTTGCGCGTTTTCTTTTGTAGCGAAATCATTTGTTATTAACAAAAAAGATTATTTGAAGAACTGTGAATGCAACAAAGTATTTCTTACATAAGATTGTGCATTACATAGAGATGCATGTGTAGGTTTTGAAACTAAATTGTCTAAGAGCGAAGAATGTAAATGCTATCATTTTCAATTGGTTATAACGAAGAAAAACAGGTATGTCCTACTTCATTTCGAAGTATAAGCATATTTTTTTATCCCCAAAAAACTGGTTATACTCCATAAGGTTGTACAATCATAGTATATGTTATCAAGAAGAATAGAATTGGTTCAAACCATTAAGATAAAAAAGTAATGTCATTTTGTCTTTATTCGTTTTTCAAAATAAGTAATGTGAGACTTCTTTGCGAAGAGGAAATTGAGCTAAATAAACTCAAAAACACCTTTATTCATAAATTATTCTCAATATAACCTATACATCTATAACATCAAAAAGATTTTTTTTATAAAGGGAGTTTTCAAGAATAATTACATTGAATATCCTCATCCTATTCTATCTCTAGTATTCCAAATACGTGAAACAAGATATTGAGACATAACCTCCTTAGTTGACCTCTGATTATCGGAATCTTCAGCCCGGTTGTTGTGGCACTATATTACTTTTTGAAAGCTAAACTCCAAATAGTTTTTATTCTAGGTTTTGTTTTTGGTAGAGATTGAGTTTTTAGAAGCTATTCTCATCGAGTATATTCTCTTAAGATTTAATGCTCAATGTAGGGTATAAAATAGAATTTTTCATTAAATTTAGGGCCTAGCTATATTGCAAATAATTTGGTTAAGATACATGATTCTGAACAGAACTAAACTAATTTGCAGGCCCGAAGGATGCCAAGGATATCTTTTTGGTTTTGAAAGACGGTGCTTCGGAGCTCGGCGAGGGAAATGACCTTATAAAACATCAGGCATGTTGTTAATCTCTTAGCGAGAGATTTATATATTTATATTTTTTTGTTATTTTTTTATTGTTGAGCCTTAGAAAAATATGCTGGAGTTAGCCACAGGATGCCTGAAATTGCTTTTCATGTTGCAATGGTTTCATTTTATTTGCTTGCTGAGAATCTCTAGTTACACTTTTTCCCTCTAATATCCTTATTATATTTGCAGATTGCGTATTGCCTTCTATTCTCCCTTGTGATTGCCTTAATCTCTGATGCTCTTAGTGTGGTACCCGATAAAGCTTCTATTCTGTCTCTTGATGCCTCTTTCAGACACGATTTTCATAAAAGTGTAAGAGTCATACTGATCTTTTTTTTTTATTATTCTTTATGGTTCTTTGATTATTTTTGTTGTTTTGCGATGCTGTTAGGTGATGACCTCTGTAAATGATGCAAATATTGAAGGGTTTGTTGATGCTGTTCGGCTTGCTTGGGCTGTACATTTGATGTTAATACATGACATAGGGGCTGCAAGAGAGACTGTTTCAAGTTCCTCTTTGAAAGATCCGGAATACTTGGATTCATGCTTGGAAGTCATTTTCTCTCACAATGTTTTTCAGTTTTTTCTTACGAAAATTCTTCGAACTGGAGCATATCAGGTGTGTTATACAATCTGTTATATTTTGTTTAGTTGATGAATGACTTATAAGTTAGATTGTATTTTGTTTAGTTGATGAATGACTTATAAGTTAGATTGTATGAAGAGAGAGTCAGTGTTTGCATACTTGAATGACTTAATATCTTATATCTTCAGTCATGGTAATTGATGGTTCATTATTATTGTGTTATAACATCTATTAGATCAACATTCTTTTTAATTAGAAATGATCCGTATTGAAAGAGAAAATACAAGAGAAGAGATATGAAGAACTCTTTTAGAAAAGTACAAAGACACTTAGTTTGTAGTAATTTCTGTCTAATTAGAGAAAATTAAACTAGAAGGATTAATCTTAAAAAAACTTAGCCCTATTGTGCAACAAGTGAAACTAATGTTGTTCGAAAGATCAATAATGTATTATGTCTTTTAGGAGAATAACATTACAATGAAGTGAGATAACCCAAAAAATTGCCAAAGCATCTAAGATGAGTATCTCAACATCACGTGTTGCAGATTCACAACATTGGGAGATTTTATTTCTAGAATGAAGTTTTTTTATTTATATTATTTTTCAACTGTAGTTAGAACTGTGGTTGTTTGGTTAGTTTACAATTTTAGAAATCTATATTTACTCAATTTCAGATTCATGTTCGTCACAATTAAATTTGTTCTTATCTTCTCATTCTATTACTTACTATTTTGCAATTTGGCTTCTGTTTTATTTTCATTATTAATTTGGAAGAATGAGGACGAGGATATGACCTACATGTACAATGCCTATTTGCACAAGTTGATAACCTGTTTTTTGTCCCACCCTCTTGCTAGAGACAAGGTCAGTTGAATATTTATTTCCTTCTCAAAGTATATTTTTCTTTTCAACAGTAAAATGTTGTATTAAAGAGAATAATCAAGCTAACAAGTCAAAACTACACTAAATATCCTCTACACCTACCAAAAAAAAAAAACAAATTGAGATTTACTCAATGTAACATACTGTAATATTCCAAATGCACCAAGAAATACAGTTCCATTCTCCCTAATTTTCTAGGAAATTTCTAAGATATCACAGTTGAGAAATCAAAGTGTGAGAACTTTAGTAATTGAGTCTGTTCTATATCCAAATTACCCTGTATATATCATCACTTTATCATGATTGTTATAGAGACCAGAATCACAAGTCTCAGATTTGCTATCATTGTGAATGTTTGTTCAACGTTTACTTTCTTGCTAGTAATTGATGGAAATCTTCTTAGTTAACTTATTTTCTTTGATTAATTCTTTAGTTTTTATATGTGACCTTATGTACAGTGTCATTTTTAGGCTTATTGATCTAATTCAGTTAATTAGTTCTTTTTGATGACTGCTTGGTAAAGGCATCCAAGGTCATTAATTGAAATGGATTTCTTTGATATACCCTATAGATTAGTTTCACGATAGTTCTTTCAATGGTATAGCCTTAGCATGAAATTCGTATAAAAAACTTGTGAAGTTATCAGTATCATCAGATTGTCTTTTATGTTCTTTTTTTCCATTGAATCCCTAGCTCATGTATATATTTAGTAAACATGCTCCTGAAATGGTTTTTCGATCCCTTTCAAGTTACTGGAGGCTTACCTGATCATTATCTGATCACCATTATATTAAGTTGGCCAGCAAACATGCGCTTGAAATGGCGTCAGCAATTGGCTTGTGTATTTTGTCTCTTTGAACTTTTATTTCTCATATTCTTTTTCTTATTCATATTTCCTCTTTGCGCATTGTTTTTGTATGGGGAAATGCAGGTAAAAGAATCAAAAGAGATGGCTATGAGCATGCTTAATCAGTTTCAAATTACTGGGCCACAAGATTTAATGCATGACAACGATGCACACTCTCAGCAAACCAGTGAGGGTGACCATTTACCTTTTATTTCCCTCTTGCAGTTTGTGGGCGAAATTTACCAGGTAAGTTTAGAAAAGCAATAGTCATTTAGTTAATGAGTAGATAGAACCATATTCTGGATCGGAATCGTAGAGTACTGCCTGATATTTCTACGAATTTAAAGCCCCAATTAGTAATCTTCTTTTATTATTCATTTTGAAAAAAATGTTTCTCTTCTTTATTTGGATAATTACATTGTTGCATTATTCGAATGACGAGGATAAAAGTTAATGCAATATCCATAGTACTTATTCTGGAAAGGTAGTTTTTTGGTGTTATTATGTGATGTATACCCAGCTGATTTTACTTATATAACTGCTCTAATAGCTGAAATAGCCCTTATTTTATATTATTTTTATCAGTGGTAGGGCTAAAAAAAGCTACACCTCAATTTACTTTACACGTTTTGTATGAATTTTTCTTCTTCTTTGTATGTTCAAACTGATAGTTGCAGTGAAAAAATTTTTTAGAACAACTTTATGGTATTTGTAAGATCTATTACTAGTGGTAGAACTTTTTAGTATTTTTTATTTTGAGAATTAGCTCTAACATTGTCTTTGTGTTGTGTCTAGTGTATGTGGAATGTTAGTGACCTTTAAATCTTATTTTCTATCAGAAGGAACCAGAGTTGTTATTGGACAACGATGGGTTGTGGACTTTTGTAAATTTTGCTGGTGAGGATCATAGTAACTTTCGAACACTAGTGGCATTCTTGGATATGCTTAGTACCTTGGTATGTGATGGACTGCTGAAAACTTCAATATCTGAGTCTATTCCTTGTACCATAATTGGATGCATATCTGTTATAGGCTTCCAGTGAAGATGGTGCTTTGAAGGTCTTTGAGTTGCTTCAGGGTAAAGTGTTCAGGTCTGTTGGATGGAGTACTTTATTTGATTGTTTATCTATTTATGATGAGAAATTTAAACAATCCCTTCAAGTTGCGGGAAGTATTTTACCAGAGTTCCAAGAGGGTGATGCCAGAGCACTAGCTGCATATTTGAAGGTTCTTCAGGAGGTATGTTTCTTCGCATTCATTTATTTTTTTTCATTCAAATTTTTCTTGAGGTTATTTATAAGGTCTGTTTGGTGATTACATCACACTATTATATTCGTGTCTTTAGAATTTTTTCTTTCAATTTAAATTTTTCTATTATGAGGAGGATTATTAGCCTAAGATAGTCATTGTTTTTTAGAATTTATTTTTCAATTATGTCCTTTTCTTGCAAAGATGATTATTAATTTAGTTGATTTGCAGACTGTTTCACATTTCTGGTTTACTAGTATTTTACTGAAAAATTGTTGATATAGCTGCTTGCTTAGACTGGTCTTTAACTAATTTTATTTCCTTTCATTTATTAACCTGCTGTTGTGTTAGTGATTGTCCATAATAAATTTTCCTTCAATGAGTTTCAGGTTATGCAAAATGGGAATATTATCGAAAGAAAGAAGTGGTTTCCTGACATTGAACCTTTGTTCAAACTTCTAAGCTACGAAAATGTGCCACCTTATCTGAAGGTTGATTGCTGGTGGTTTTATTTTTATTAAAAAAAATGTAATACAGTATGGTTGGTGCTTGTTTTGAAGTTTCAAAGATTAAACTGCCTGTTTTATTGATTAAAGATCTTGCCTGCTGAATTAGGGTGCTTTGCGGAATGCAATTGCAACTTTCATTCAAGTTTCTCCAACTATGAAAGCTACCATTTGGAGCTATCTGGAGCAGTATGATCTACCAGTAGTTGTTGGATCGAATCTTGTGAATGTTGCACAGCCAACAACAACGCAGGTAAGCATTTGTCTTTTGGCAATAATTTTTAGGACATGATACTGTGTTGAACTTTGATTTAACCATACCATTCTATTATCTTATTCTTCTGTATTACTTGTAAAACCTTGCACTAATAAGAAAAGAGCGTGAAATGCTCATTTAGTTTTGACCGTTGAGGTACATTATGATCTGTTTTTGATTAGTTCTTATGATGTCAAGGGAATTTTTGTCTCAATTTTGTGTTGTGAAGTTTCTTAGCTACGTTTTAGCTTACAAAAATCTTTGAATTTTTTCTTGCTGTAGTGCAAGTCTCATAAAGAAGCCTTGTTTTGTAGCATAGTTTATTTTGCATTTGTTATTAGTAATCATGATGTTTAGGAATTTGGCAGATTTATGATATGCAATTTGAATTGAATGAAATTGAAGCAAGACAAGAGCGGTATCCTTCAACGATATCTTTCCTTAACTTGTTAAATGCTCTTATTGCTGAAGATAGAGATCCAAGCGATCGAGGTCAAAGGTAACGATCTATAATAATTTATTTCTTCATACACACGTACTGAGTTGAAGGACTTTCTTTGGGTTGCAGATATGTTGGCATCTTTAAATTTGTATATGATCATGTTTTTGGACCATTCCCTCAAAGAGCCTATGCAGATCCTTGTGAAAAATGGCATCTGGTTGTAGCGTGTCTTCAACATTTTCATATGTGAGTGAATGCATAGATACAAAGCTCCAATATTTTAGATTGATTATCGTTTTTCTGCCTTCTATTTTGTGCCATTTGGAGGATATTTTGTATTTCAATCCTTTTTTCTTTTCCTCTGAAAAGATATTTGGCAGGTTAGAAGCTTATTTTGGGTTGAATTTTCATGGTAAATTATTTTGATTTGGTTTAACTCACTGGTCCATATATTTTTTATTAACATTTGTGATCTTTCCTGCTGTGGTATGTGCAGAAGTTTTGCATTTTGTTTTAATATTTTAAAATCATGTACATCATGACACAACATAAAGTGATTTTCGTTATACTATCTTTCTTCTAGGATTTTGAGGATGTATGACATAAAAGATGAAGATGCCGATGTTATTATTGACCAATTGCAACTTTCCACAGTGGCGCAACAATCCCATCTAAAGTTGCAGCTACCTGTCTTGGAGTTGCTAAAGGTGTGTGTATATATGGCTGTTTATTTGGTATTTACTGACTCTAATTAGATATGTTCCCATGGGAAAATTGAAGTGAAAGCTGTAACGTGCATTGTTTTATTACTTATGATGAATATTGAGGTTGTTTTATTGTACATATAATTTGTAGCCCCGGTTTTTCTTAGTTGTTGTAATTGACATAGATTGAATTCTTATTTGTGGAAAAAATGATTATTATTTAATAGTTATTAACTTTCCTGATTTTAGGGAATATATTTGGGGAAATAAATCATTAGTATTTAGTAATTACTACTTTCCTGATTTTTTAAGGAATGCATTTGATCTCCTGTTCAAATATCAATGAGATTTATTGCTGGGAATTTTTCTGTTTTAATTCCTTTTTTTTTTATAGTTTAGAGATTTAGAGCTGTAGAAATTAACCCAGTTATTATTATGTTATTGATGTGCTTCGGGTCGGTAATTTGTGTGTCAACACAATTACTAGTTTTTCCTTGGATATTCAACCGACAATCACCAGTGAATGCTAGATCTTTAACAAGCATGAGTAACGAAATTTTTGTTCAAAAGGTATGAAATTTTAACAGAGGTTTACTTAATGGATGAAGGAGAATCCCTCAAAATTTTAGATTCAAACTTGTTGAGACAAAAAAGTTATGCTTGAAACAAAAATAGAAAATTTATTCTCAGATGAAGCAGATTCTGGTCTGAAAATTACTTAACTTCCAAAAATCGTAACTTTTGATTAGCTGAACCAAATGTGCTAAAATTTTAAAGAGATCTTGCTTCAAGAGTGGACGAAATATCTTTAAATTTTCTGAGTGTAAATCGAGGTGGAAGATGAGATATAATGGAGGAGGCGTTGGTCCGAGGAACTAATAGGAGACATTTCATTGGCTTTAAGATTCTTCTAATTGAAAAACACTACAGTGTTTGCCAAAAGGGACGTGAGTTTCTATTTTTTTTGTTGAATTTCTATATATGAGGAGGATAGAGAAGTGAGTAGTAATAAGAGTTCCCAATTCAATCACAAAATTAGAAACAATTATTTGATACTTTTCATGGATGTGACAAACCGTGTGGGAACCGAAAAGTGACTCAAAGAGCTCCGGAAGATACAGAAGAAAACTTCAAGTTTTTTATTAAAAAATATTCTCTCAATAACAGTCATAGGAGGGGATTAAAAGTCTCATAATTGGGTCAAAATGTTTAAACAAAAAGAAATAACAATAAAAGGAAAAGATCGACTACTTCCTTAAGGTCGAATGACCACTTGTGCGCGCCAACTTGGTATTCACCTTTTTTCTCCAATTTGCATTGTCATCGGCCGTTATTCCCTCCAAGTTGCAGCCTACTTCATTTATCAATCATTCAGAAACTCATAAAAATAAAACAAACATAAAAACATGAACGTTTTTCAGAAAAGAGGTTGAACTTAGATCGGCCTTGGGTTTGAGTTTTTTTTTTTATGAGAAAAAGTTTCTCTGTAATTGATTCGGTTAACCAGGCAAACATCCACATATCTTGATCCAGCTTATTCTGGAAATCTTGAGATGTTAGCGACATTCTTTATAAAGCCCACATGTTATAATAATATTGGCAATGAGTCAAATATGTCAATTAATACTCAAAAGTCAGTTTCACGACAGTTTTATTTTTTGAAAAGTCTAATATTCTTTGGATATGTGTTTTATCATTCCTTTGAGTTTTATTTTCCCTCTATGCTTTTCAAAGATCATATCTACCAAACATCGTCCATATTTCACGTCTTTGATGGATTCATCGTATAATTTTCTTACAAAATAAAAACTAAAATATATGTTAGAAATAATCCATTTAATGTTTGAGAAATAGCAGAGCCGTGACACATAAGTTATGGTACCGGAACCCCCAACAACTCCTTTTTTTGGGGAATTTTTCGACTTTCTAAAATCTACTTTTCTGGTTCACAGTCATTTTTTTTTTGTGGTTCCCACATCCTTGCAACAGATCGACTTTTTGGGTTCACATTCCAGAATCTTTTATCTTTCCTTACCTATTTTTTGGTCAATTAAACCATGTCGAACACTACTGACGCTAACCTCGTGACTGAAAAACAAACCATAGCTGTTGTTGGAGAACTTCCGAATATCCAATCAACATATAGATTGAATGAGAGAAATTATTTTAAGTAATTTTAATTTGTGCGAACACGTCTGAAATGGCGAGGAAAGTCGAGTCATTTGTTTGGTACTGGTCCTAATAAAGGATATCCAAAATATGACGCATGGGATGGTGAAGGTTGAATGTTAGCTATCCTCGCTTTGGAATTCTATGTCCCCAGAGATTAGTGACACTTGTATGTTCCTTAATACTGCTAAGGAAATTTGGGAGACTGTCAAAAAAATGTATTCCAAGGTTCCCGATGCTGTACAAATCTATGTGATAAAGATAAAGATTGCTACCACCAAACATGGGAATTGTAATGTTACTGAATGTTCTAATCTTTATAAGGTTTTTTGGTCGGAATTGGATCATTATCAATGTATCCAAACGAAATGCAGTGAAGATGCAATAGTACTCAGGATGTTTGACAAGGACAGAATTTATGATTTCTTAGCTGGACTTTATATGGAATTTGATGCATAATTAATTCAAATCTTAGGCAAGAAAGATCTACCATCACTTAACGAGACAATTTCACTAATCTGTGCAGAAGGAAGGACAGGAGTTATGGTTGAGAATTTTTTGGTTGAAAGCTCAACATTAGTTTCAAAAAATATAAGTTAAAAATTCTATATCAGAGCAATCGTCAACTGAAGACATCAAACAACAAGTTCAGTCCAAGCCATTTAATAGGGACAATTTGTGGTGCACCTACTGCAAAAAATCTCGTCACACAGAGAGAAGTGTTGGAAGCTTCATGGTAGGCCAAAATTTTCGACTTCCCATAAGAATGGGATAGGGAGGAATAGCTAAGAAAGAGGACAGAGTCAAGCTCTCCAGTCTATTGAAGGTCATAGCACAACAATCTACCAACCCCTGAATTCAACAAAAATGAGAATGAGAAGTGGAAAAACTTTCTTGAGTTGAAGGAGAAACAATGCCGGCAGATACATGTAATTTAGCCTTTTCAGGTATATCATCTTCATCTCAAGCTTTTAGTGCTCCGGATAATGTTAATCCAAATACATGGTTCATCGACTAAGAAGCCATTGATCATTTGGCTTTTTCTTCCACAAAATTATCTTATACACACCTTGTCCTAGTAATAAGAAAATCAAAATAGCAGATGGCTCTGCCACAACTTCTGCTGGCAAAGGAAATATTTTTAATTAGTCCCTCACATTAAAATGTACTCTAGGTCCCTAAATTGCGTACCAACCTTGTGTTGATTCAAAAGTTGATCAATGATACTAGTTACAACATAATATTTTATCCCTCTCATTATGTTTTTCTAGAACAAGGCGCAAGAAAGATGATTGGACGTGCTCGTGAGAAAAATGGCCTTAACTATCTTAAAGAACCGAGTGAACTCAATAAAGTTGAAGATTACTTGCCCTTGTCACTCCTTACCAAGTCATTCAAATCCAGTAAGGAAAAGATATGGATTCATCACCTTCAACTAGGTCATCCTTCATTTAATGTTCTTAAAATATTGTTTTCTTCAATGTTCCGTAGAATTCCCTCAAAAAAATTTTCATCGTGAAGTATGGGATCTTGAAAAGCATAAATGTTCTTCTTTTCAAATGACCATTGCAAGAACATCTATTTTATTTTCTTTTGTTCGTAGTGACATTTGGGGATTTGGGGACCTTCCACTGTACCCAACCAAGAGACAAAAATAGTGGAACAACTTAAAATCTACTTTATATTCAAGAGATAAAAAATATATATAGGTGTACATATCTAACCCTAACTTAATGCCTAACAAATAAAATTGACTAAAATAATCTAGGAAATAAAATAAAATACATTTGTACCGATAAAATTAAATCACTATAAACAAGGGACACCTAACAACACTAATTTATCTAATTAATGCTTAGTCACAAGTATATCGTAACACTCTCCCTCAAGTTGGTACAAAGATGTCAATTATGCTAAGTTTGAGCAGAAAATCTTCAAACACTTTCTTGAACAACTCTTTAGTTATAACATTTACTAATTGTTTAGATGTTGGAACATATGACATACAAATTTCTCCTTTATCGAGCATTTCTTTGATAAAATGACGATCAATTTTCACATGTTTTGTTTTGTCGTGTTGCATTAGATTATGTGCAATACTAATGGCTGACTTGTTGTCACAAAACAACTTTATTAAATTATTAGTCTCGATCTTTAGTTCTTTTAGGATACTTCTAAGTCAGATAAATTCACACACTTCTTGAACCATTGTTTTGAATTCAGTTTCTGCACTGTTCCTTGTCATAACATTTTGTTTTTTTGCTTCTACATGTCACAAGGTTGCCCCATACAAAAGTGCACTAGGCTGATGTAGATCTTCTGTCAGTTACAGAATCTGCCCAATTAGCGTCCGTAAGCACTTCAATCTGTCTGCTTTGATTTTTTTTTAACATAATGTTCTTGCCCGGACTTCCTTTGAGGTAGTGTAGAATTTTGTAGACAGCCTTGAAGTGATCTTCAACTGGACAATGCATGAACTGACTTACTAAGTCTACAACAAATATTATACCAGGTCTTGTCATTTTTATTTCGACTGAGCTTTTGATCAGGATCAATAGGTGTTGAGGCAAACTTGCATCATAGGAGAGCTATCTCTTTGAGGAGATCGATGACATACTTTCTCTGACATATAACAATTTCATTATTTGATCTAGCCACTTCCATATCGATGAAGTTCTTTCAATCATGAACTCTTTCTCACTAGCCTTGATAGGATTGCTATTTCCAAAACATTATCAGATGGACTAAGAGATGAGAATTGGAAGAGTGCTATGAAAGTCGAAATGGAAGCTCTAGAAAGAAACAAGACATGAGATTTGATGATGGTGCCAAAAGAAAAAGGGTTAGTTATGTGTAGATGGTTTTTAGTGTAAACTAAAAATTAGATAGCTCATTAGAGTAATATAAAATAAAACTTGTTGCTAAAGGTTATACTCAAACTTATGACATAGATTGTTTTGAAACATTTGCTCCAGTTGCAAAGTGAACATTGTTAGAATATTATTGTCATTAGCAGATAACTTTGGATAGAAATTACGACAATTTGATGTCAAGAATGTCTTCTTATAGGTGACCTTGAAGAAGAAACATCTATGGAAGTTCCTCCAAGATTCAACTCTTCAAATATAGACTAGTTGTATGCAAATTAAAAAAAGCATTATATGGACTCAATTAATTTCCAAGAGCATGGTTTGGTAGGTTCACCAAGGTTACGTTAAACCTCATATTCAAACAAGTCAATGGATCATTCAGCTTCAGTGAGAGTTACAACATTATTGGTATGTTGGAAGACATGCTAGTGACCAGGAATGATATTGAAGGAATTGAAAATCTAACGAAATGGTCAGTGAAAGAATTTGACAATCAAAGATTTTGGTAAGTTGAAATACATTCTTGGTATAGAGGTGGCTCCCTCTTGTCAAGGGATTTTTATATCTCAACAAAAATCTGTGATTGATCTTCTGAAAGATTCAGGCAAACTAGGGTGTAAGTCAGTAGACACACCCATAGAATGCTATCATAAGTTGAGTTTACACACCCATAGAATGCAATCATAAGTTGGGTGATGTTCTAGAAGATACTGCATTTGATAAAGGTAGATATCAAAAACTTGTTGGAAAATTGATTTACTTATCACACACTAGACCACACATAGCATATGTTGGTGTTGTGAGTCGATTTATGCACAATCCTAAAGAAACTCATCTCAGGGCTGACTTGAAGGGTTCACCTGGTAAGGAGAATTTATTTAAACGTGGATAAGGATTGAGTCTTGAAGCCTATACTGATGCTGATAGTGCAGGATCAGTTGATGATAGAAGATCAACTCCAGGATATTGTACATTTTTGGGTGAAAATCTTATGATAATAAGTTTGCTATCAATATAGTGCATAATCTAATACAACACATCGCATGAAGCATATAGAAGTTCTCAGACATTTTATAAATGAGAAACTGGATACTGGTTTCATCTGTACTCCATTTGCTTCTACTAAAAATGAGGTTGCAGATATACTAGCAAAAGGCCTGCCCAATGCAGTCTTCAAGAATCTCAGTGACAGACTTGGACATATTTGGAGAAATAAATCATTATTATTTAGTAGTTATTATTTTTCTAATTTTTAGGGAATGTGTTTGATCTCCTATCCAAATATCAAGGAGATATATTGCTGGGAATTTTTCTGTTTTGATTTGTCCTAGTTTAGAGACTTTAGAGCTGTTCATATATGTATATGTAGATATAACTGAAATTAGAAATTAACAGTTATATTCCGTCTGTATTGTTAACTTTTTTTCTTCTCAAATTTGGTTGAGATAGAGCCTATATGACCAACTAATGCAACAAGAAGAGGTAAATGTCATTAAGAAAGGAATAAAGTAAGAAGAATGGCAGTTTGGGATGATCATATTATGCGATACAATAGTTTGTTACGATGGGATTATTGGGATGTGAAAAATTGCTTAAAATGACTAGCCATATATTAACAGGAATAAAGTTTTGAGGCAGGAATATGGAACTTTGCTGACGAAATGAGGAAAGTGCAAGCCTCTTTCGTGTTTATTTTTACATTTTTTGTAGACATTGTAGTTGTTGATTTATAGATTCAATGATTTGGTGTCCGTGCATTAGCGGCAGTTTTGACCCTATGAGGTTGGTTGAAGCATTTAACTCCACATTTTTCTCAAGTGTTCTTTATTTTCAATGATTGAAGAACTGTCTTGAACTATGATTAAGTTTAACAAAAACTTATTTCAGATTTAAAATTTTAAGAGGGATAAATTGTTAATATATTTACTTCTGTGCTCACTCTTAAGTTTAAAATAACATATAGTATTAAGAATAGTTGCACTATGTAATAATTTTCTTTAGTTTTTATATTTTCGAAATTGCTGTTCCATTTATTGCATTTTTTTAGTAAGAGTATGTGGTGTATGTTTTTCTTTCTCATATTTTGAATATATCATTTGATTTTGCATCGAACTCCTTAAACATGAAAAAGTTTCATGATTTACAATATAAGTGTGTACTCTTGTAGGATTTTATGAGTGGAAAAATTGGTTTCCGAAATATTATGGATATTATTCTCCATGGTGTCAATTTCATCATAACAGAGCGGACTAGTCAAATTTATGGATGGCTTCTTGAAAAGGCGGTCCAACTTTCATTGAAAATTATAATTCTTGTATTCGAGAAGGATTTACTTGTTGCTGATTACTGGCGCCCTTTTTATCAGGTAATATTTTATTATATTTATATATCATATGTGAGGATTTTGTGTGAATATGATTACAACTATGTTCTTTTTAGTCCAATAATCTAACATGCTTACGTTAATAAATATGTAAATGAATAAATTTTCTAATAAGTTTGAGTTTTTCAATAATTTGTTATGGTATTATAGACAGATGTTCTAAATTCAAATTTGATAAATTCCCAACGCTTACGAAATGTTAAGTTTTTGGTATGAGAATAGTTTATTCATCTATATATTTCTTTAGCTTTCCTCCTCACATATAAGATATTTTCTTTTTTGTTGTTTCCTACGTGTAGACTTTTTTGAAATAGGGTTAAGTTTTTTTTACTATGCCAAAGAAACTTTAAGAAACTTTGGCTACAAGAGATTTGATTTCTTAAGTAGATGCATTGTTATTGGACATGAGTAGACCACTAGAGAGTCACGGCGAGCTTAAGATTTTTTCTTTTAGTAGCCTCAATAGGGTGACGCATTTTTGCATTCTAGTGGTCATATACTTGGATGGTCACTAGAGATTGTACACGGTAGCAAGCTCAGACCTTGCGCACTTGAGGAGAGTGGTTATATTATAATGCATATTACAGTGATTTAGGCATGAACGACTTGAAGCTGCTGGAAAGCAACAACCATTTGAGTGTATCAAAGTATGAAGGCAACAAGCACTTGGGACAGACTTCGAAAAATCTTTCAAAATTGAAATTATCAAAGATTTGCCTAATGAGAAGACTATCACAGAGACCATCTATTTTGTTGTGTTGTGGCCCCACATCCCAAATACATGAAGGTGATTGGATGTCCAAAGTCTTCATCACCCTATTGTAGGGAAATAGAGATCCGTAAAAGCTTGCAAAGGGTTTAGGTATATTTTATCCCGATCAAAAAATTTTGAAGGAATATATAAATTTGTTGAAAGAAGCCACGGATGACCTTCGATTATTGGGTACAAAAACAAGAAGATTTTTTTTTTTGCCATCCACCTAAGTTCTGAAATTGGTTCTTCTTCCTACATGAGGGCTCAAATCTACATCAAACTAATGGAGTCTATACACATTCAATACAGGGAGAGATATTATAAAGATATTTTATTACCGAATATGTACAGTATAAAACTTATAGAATTGTTGGTAACTTATCATGATATAAGAGTCACAAATCGCAAGTTTCTGAATCTTATAAATTAAAATTTTAAGATTGTTGGTAATTTATGATATTTTGTGTGCAATGCATATATATAGCCAAGTATTCTTTGACAAATCAGGAGTTTAACCAAGCATGATAACTGATGGGCGAGACTTAATTCAATCGTTATTTTTCTCTTTTTCTTTTGGCTCTAGTCCCTTTCTGGAAATGAGATGTTTTTGGATGTCTGGGTTCATACTGTTGATACCATCATGTTATTTAAGAAAATGATTTATACCATTGAACAACTTTTACTTTGTGCTATTAATTTATGTTTCCTTGTTATTCCTCATTGCGATATATAAATGTGAAATGACTAAAATATTGTAGGTAATGTGATTGTCTTTATTTATTGATTACATGCACTGCACATATTTGCAATAAAATGTTTTACTTTTTTCTTCTTTTTCGCAAATGTAGTGAATGATGTTAGGCGGCATGAAAAGTCTAAATCTTGTTTTTCCTGGAACCGTGGCGATGGATTGATAATGGATATGTATGGAAGTTTATTTTCATGTGTCTCTTGTTGAGCTTTTGGTTAAAGAGTAATTATTGAAGTCTTTGTTGAGGACTCTATATTTCTTGCAATTTTGTGTGAACTCTATATTCTTTTGTGCCTGATGTCATCATTTCTCCTCACGAATTCATAATTTATAATTATCTAATTTGTGACGTTTGTAGATTTCTTTTGTGTTAAATATTGTGAGTGTACAATGTGGTGGGGAATCACATAGTGATCTGTAAAATATTTTGTGACTTGTACCGTTTTGGGAATTGAACTTAATTCCAATTATTTTTCTGAGTTAATTCCTTATAGCATCAATGTCAAATAAAAGTGATGCGAGAATGATATGACATATGTCACATTGAAGCCTACTGCTTTAGTAAGTATTTGGATTCGGTTATAAGGCGCCTTTCTGCAAATTCTCATTCTTCTGACCTGCATTTTTGCAGCCTTTGGATGTTATACTCTCTCAAGATCAGAATCAAGTTATAGCGTTATTGGAGTATGTAAGATATGATTTTCAGCCAGAAATTCAACAGTGCTCTATCAAAATCATGAATATTCTCAGGCACTCCCTTTTTCACTCTTTGTGGGATTACTTCCGACTTAAAACTAGTTTGTATTTGATGTGCAGCATGGACCATATATTTTAAAATTCAAACACTTAATGACACTAAAAAGTAATGAAGAAGTTCATTTTATGGTGGCAGTTCTCGTATGATTTGGCTTGTACCGTTATTATTAAAATCTAATGCTGCAACATCGCTAGTGGAGGATTATGCATCCTGCCTTGAGTTAAGATCAGAAGAGAGTCAGATTGTGGAAAATATTAATGATGATCCTGGTGTTCTCATAATGCAGGTTTGTCTCTTTTTTTTTTTCCATCCATGTTTGTAATTTTTGAGTTATTTAGAATATTCTTCAGCCGCTCTACATTGTTTCAGCTTCTAATTGACAACATTAGTCGACCAGCTCCAAATGTTACACACTTTCTGCTTAAGTTTGATCTTGTGGGTCCCATTGAAAGCTCGGTTTTGCAGCCAAAATTTCATTTCAGGTTATTTTTCTCCTGATTCTTTTGTTTTGTGTCTATTTCTAAGTTTTCATCATGCATAGAGACAATTGAATACGACTTCCTTCATTTGCAGTTGCTTGAAGGTTGTTCTTGAGATTTTAGAGAAGCTTTCAAAATCAAATGTGAATATGTTGCTTCATGAGTTTGGTTTTCAGGTTAGATGATGGGTGATTTTATTGAACTACAAAAGGGTTGACTTGGTTAAATCACCTTCTGTTGGCCTTGATAGTCGGGAGGGTTAGTTAATGTTTATAAAAATTCTAATACCTCTATTTTCAGCTACTTCACGCTCTTTGCTTGGATCCGATAACCTGTGGACCTACTTTGCATTTACTGAGTAGTAAAAAGTATCAATTCTTTGTAAAGGTTAAAAATTTTCTGCTACACTCAATTAATGTTACATTTTTCCTTCAACATATCCCTTTGTGGGCTAAACTTTTCCTATTTTATTATAGCATTTGGATACATTAGGTCTTGCTCCACTTCCTAAACGAAACAGCAACCAAGTGCTTCGCATCAGCTCTCTCCATCAGGTTTGTATGTTTTCTTAATGATTGTTAGAATCTCTTATTTCAGTTTTTGAGGAGGTTCACCCTAAATTTTCAAAAACTTTTTATGGTATGGTCAATGCTCGTAGACATCATTTTTGTTTTTGGAACTTAATTTTAAAGGGCAGAAGTGAGAGGGAGGGATATGGAGAAAAGGATTGTCAGTTTTTAATTAGGACTCTTTGAAATAGAAAATGAGTTGATTTATCCCTTTCTGAATGAATGCCAGCGGAAATGATAAATGGTGATGTAATGTTGATGATGGAATAGGTTACTTGCAGCGTCTCTACCATATAATTAAAATCCTATGAACCAAGGATGATAAAATATTTTCCCACGTAGAGCATTGGGAGTATTTTTTAACACTACTTTCTTCACTCTATTTCCCAAGATAGCGGTGGTAAGGATCTCTGTTAGTTTCTGAATAATAGTCATAAGATTCTTGAGAAGATTGTGGCAAATTGATTCAGATGGTTGTTTCTTTCTTGGTCGGCAAGAATCAATCTCATTAGGGAATGAAAGTTTGCAGTGTCTTGGAGATCTAAAAGTGGTGGTTCTTTGACCCCTGTTGGTGTATTTGGAATGCTTGAAATCATATAAGGTCAGATGTGGCTAGTTGCAAACATCACCTTTTTATGATTTTATCCTTTAGGATAAAAGTGAAGGTTTTACCGCTATTTCTTTGTAAAGTCAATTGGGCTGGTGAGCTTATTGCTCTGTCCTTTCTGTTTGTCCACTTCTTTCACTTGCTTCCCTTTCAATATAATTTTTTATTACTTGATGTAGGAAAATGTATTATTAATAGAAACTTTCTTTTTCTTTTTGCTCATTGTATTTTTGTAGGAGAAAAAACACGAGTTGTAAGATTTTGTTAGTTTTCCCTGAACATTGGTTGATTAATTTATCACTTTACTTATTAACAAGATATTTGTTGCTCTTGGTAATAAATCCATCCATGATAATGTAAGGGCTGAACTTGGTCTGACCAGAATTTACTTTTGGTTTCACTTTATGGCTTGGGGTTCGATACAGGATGTTTTTAGAGTTTTTTCTTCTCCTTGTCTTTTATTCTGAGATTGTGTTTAGACAGAATTGTCTTATCTTATCGTTTACAGTTTGGCAGTAGAGTGTTGTTTGATTCCCAGAAGCTACATTTTTCTGTTATATTTGAACTTCATACCTTCTTATCTTATACAGAGAGCAGGGCTATTGAAACTTCTAGCGACAGGGTTGCATGCTGGTGATCTCAGTAGATCTGTCCCTGGAGAAACATGCCCGCAGATTCTTGGTCATCTTTTTGGGCAGGATACTGTTGAATCTAAGCACGATCATTCGTTTCCCTCATATCTACCATTAAAAAATTCTATTACAAGTTCAGGAACTCCAATTGTCAGTAAGAGCAAGGTATCTTTGGTACTTGTATCATTGTTTAAAATCTTATTTTGTCATATTGCAGAATCACACTTACACTATGTATTGCAAATATGCTAACTTGGTCTTGTTGCAATATCTGTTGAATTGAAACTAAGCCTCCACCCTTGCGATCTTATTTCTTATGAAACAATTTGCTTATGAGGATCACAGGTGTTGGAGCTGCTTGAAGTTGTCCTATTTAGATCTCCAGATGCTACGGTTAATCTTGCTCAGATTGTTTCTAACTCAAAATATAGATCGCTGGTAACTTTCCAGCCATGTAAAAATTCAGCTATTATTTTTTCCTTTGCTGTTTATCTAATATATATACTTCTTTTAGGCCGAGGAAGTACTTGGCAATCCTGCTACTTCTGCAAAGGGTGGTATCTACTATTATTCTGAGCGTGGTGATCGTCTGATTGACCTTACCTCATTTCGGGATAAACTTTGGCAGGTAGTTAAAGTTTTGGAATCCATTCTCACTCTTTAATGAAAGAGTGCTGTATTTGAACACTTGGTTTTCTGGACGGATCTATGCTGATGCTAATTACCTTGTTTGCTCCAGAAATTTGATTCTGCTTATTCCCAAATGATTAGCTTTAGAAATGAGGCAGAGCTAAATGAGGTAAAACAAATTATTCAACAGTTGTTGAGATGGGGATGGAAGTACAACAAGAACCTCGAGGAACAAGCTGCACAGCTTCATATGTTAACTGGCTGGTCACAGATTGTTGAGGTGTGTTTCTTCAACATTTTTTTGGTATGTTGCTAAGGTTAGGGGACTCAGGACCTTCTTGCCTGAGTACATCAAATTCTAAGAATAAAGCAATTATATTCTTGATGGGAATTTGATAAATTATTTTGCTTGAAACAAAAAAATAACTTCCAGAAAGTAACCATCTATAAATGATCCTGTTCCTTCTCTTTCTAACCTGGATGATCTACTGAAGACAATGATTGTACTTGGACATATTTGTTGTAAAGATCCATGAAGTAGCTTGGAATTTCAGCTGCTGCCCCATAATCTTGTCCTTTTGAATACAACAGACTGGAAATTAAATTCTTTTCTAAACTACTTTAGGAGTATGAGTTGCTATTAAAAAGCTATGGCATTTTCTACTTTTTCTTGAGAAAGATTCTTCCACTCTCTTCGATTGTATTCTCGACTTCATTTCTTATCCAAAAAATATGTTATGGTGTTTTGGAAGACTGTATGACTAAGGAGGCTCTTCCACTTCCAGAATCCAGTAATGGATTCTCTTCTCAGTTCACTATCCCTGGTGAATCTTATAATTTTGATCAAACTTTAGAATGATTCTAAAAAATCCTATTGCTATATTATGCCATCCGTGATGCATTGTAATACCCATAATTTGGTAGTTATTTTCATGGTGATAGTCCAATAGAGTATGTGCTGTTTTTAGTGTACTTTACTTTTCAGCATTTTTTTTTTTGGTTTTTGTCTAATGCTTTGCCTACTATTTTAATCCTCTAATCTCTTCTTTTTTTATGTTTATATAGGTCACTGCTTCAAGAAGGATGTCATCACTTGAAAATCGATCAGATATACTATTTCAGTGGGTTTCCCCTTTATTTATTTATTTTATTTTTTTCATTTTCTTTCTTCTGCATAGAACTATCTCATACGCTCTTTTCAGGATTCTTGATGTGTCTTTGAGTGCGTCTGCTTCTTTAGACTGTTCTTTGAAGATGGCATACATATTATGTCAGGTATAAGGATATATTGGCAGGTTTCCTGTCATCAGTGTTGCACCTTTTCTCTTCTTTTAGTTAGTTGATCTTTTCTGACAGGGAAATTCCTCAGGTTGCTCTGACTTGCATGGCAAAGCTAAGGGATGAAAGATTTTCAAGTCCTAGTGGTTTAAGTTCTGGCAGTGTCACTTCTCTTGATATTATCATGTCAAAGCAACTATCTAATGGTGCCTGCCTCTCCATTTTACTAAAGCTTATTATGGCAATTCTGAGAACTGAAACATCAGAAGCATTAAGGAGACGGTACACTTTCAACAAATATTGGAGCTGCTTGTTAAACTGTAATTTATCTTCTAATCCATTCCTTCCTTCCTCTCTGCAGGCAGTATGCTTTGCTTCTTAGCTATTTTCAGTATTGTCAGCATATGTATAGCCCAGATGTTCCAACAACGGTTTTGCAAGTCCTGCTTTCAAATGAGCAAGATGGAGAAGAACTAGATTTACAGAAGGTACGGCTCTTCAAAGCTTGTTTTCATGCCTCACATCTCGATTTTCTGGATATGATCTAAATAATCGCTTTTATTGTTTCTCTTTTACTTTTTGAAGATCGACAGAGAACAGGCGGAACTAGCTCATTCCAATTTCTCAATTATACGTAAAGAGGCTCAGTCTATTTTGAACACGGTGTGTATATAGTTATAAAAATATGTACCTAACAACATAGCCTGCATTATGTTTGATAAACTTCATAGTTGCTGCATCTCTTTCTAGCCAAGGATATACTATAATCTATAGTCAAAGCAAATTGTTGATTGATTTGTTTATCTTTGATTATGTTTGCAACTGAATTGTAGTACTGATTTGACAAGAACTCTATTAATTTATATTATTGTTTATTAGTTTTAAGAAAAGCTTAGTTATAAGAAGCACATATCACTTCTAGCAAAAAAAAAGTTCAACGATTGGAAATGCTTCACAAAGTGCTAAATAAAGTAAGACAGTCCTAGTGTTTTCATTGAGTGAAGAACCATGCTAAAGGGATACATTATATTAGAAAAGGATCAATCCTCCTAAGTAAAATTTAACAATCTTTTGGTGAAGGATTTGACAAGAACTAAAGATCGACGAACATGGCATACCTACCTTGTTCGTTTGTGATTTCATACAATACTATTCCGATGCACATTCCATTATTATATCTAGCTGTAGGAATTTTAACAAGCCTCATATTTGAACAAAATAAGGCGGTATTCCTATTGTTAACTCCTCTGCTTAATTAAGGATTTCTTTTTTTTTTTTCCTTTTTCTAGATTTATTTTGTTTTCAGCAATTGGAAAGATAAATGTGAGTTGCAATTATAAAATTATTTACTTATCCATTTATCAATATTATATCCGTGCCTCGAAAGAGGTACAACTTTCTAGAATTAAAGGACAATCAAATGTTAGAGAACCCATATGCCAGGATCTTTGGTTCTCCAAAAAGTTAGGACCTTTCACAAACTTACTTGATGTTGGCAACTACTTTTCTCTCTTTCTTCTTGAATATAATATTATCTCAATTTTAAACCTTTTTAGGTAATAAAGGATGCCAGTCAAGGGAGTGAACCAGGGAGGACTATATCTCTCTATGTGCTAGATGCATTAATATGTGTCGATCATAATCTATTTTTCTTGAATCAACTTCAAAGTAGAGGATTTTTAAGATCTTGCCTTGTCAGCATAAGCAATTTCTCCTACCAGGTTTTTCTTATTTCTCAAGTGCTGTACATATAAGTCGTTAATGTTTGATGTTGATAGAGAATCAATTTTGATCAAGAGCAGAGCAAATTATAAAGTTTTGCATTCTAACTTATTTATCTGTAAACACATACAATTTTTATTTTTATTTTTTAATGAGAACCAAAATTTATTCAGAATATAATATATCAAGCGTCGGCAGAGAGAGATCCTCCCTTGCAAGGATCCTCTAAAAAAATTTATTTAATGAGGCTTGTTCTTCACATTCTCTGAATTTTGTTTTTAAATCCTTTGCTTGTATTGAACTTTGGTCCAATCAGTTCATTTTTGTAAGATATCATATTTGTTGCATTACCAGAATGCGTTTCCCTTTATGCAGTTGATATCTGCACTAATTAAATGAACTATGGTCGGACTAGCCTCATGCCTTGCAATTTTAGTTGAATAATGTGTAGTTCTTTAGGTTTACATTCCATTGTTACTGTGTCCTCACGAAAAGAAATTGATTCCATTTAGCGTTGTCATGAAACATATTGTGAGGGTCATTCTCTTACTTTTAGGTGCACAAAGTTATAGATGAGGTATAGTGGGTTTGAATTGTCTGATTTCTTTTAGGGTGGTGGGACTTCTCTGGATTCACTGCAGAGAGTATGCACTCTTGAGGCTGAACTTTCTTTGCTATTGAGAATCAGCCACAAATATGGGAAATCTGGGGCTCAGGTTCTTTTCTCTATGGGTGCTTTGGAGCATATTTCTTCTTGCAAGGCAATCCAATTGCAGGTATGAATATTTTATGTGCAAACCAATACTACTTTATTTCCCTCGTATACTCATAATTAGGGAATTACCAGGGAAGTTTGAAACGCAGTAACCTGAAGATCAGAAGAGAAGCAGGTGTAGATATTGACAAGCAGCGCATGATTGTTACTCCTGCCTTGAGATTGGTGTTTTCTTTAACATCATTGGTTGATAAATCTGATTTTCTTGAGGTCAGTATACATTTTTTCTCATTGTACATATGTTTTCAAATCTTCTACAATGCGTCTCTCTTCTCCTTGTCTTTCAAACAAGTGCGCACTTACTATTTCCTAATTTAATAAGGTTTTGACAATGATAGAGTTTTCTCCTCTTCTTTCAAACAAGCGCACACTTACTCTTTCCGATTTTAATAAGGTTTAAACAATGATAGTGTGGAGATATCTTGAACGTAGGCATGCCATTGAATTTGAGGATGAACTTGTATCTTGACATGTTTTAACGTGGTCACTCCTTGACAAAATAGTATGTTCAGTCCAGCGTAAGAAAAATATTTAATGTGCTTGATAAATTGCTCAATCAGTAGCCTGAACTTGTTGTATGCTACTAGGTTTGTAAACTTGAAATCTACTTGATATATGGACCTCTCCTGAGCACTGCTTGGCTTATTCAATGTCTACTAGCTACAAACTGCTCGTACTGGATAGGCTATTGAATACATTGTCCCTTGCATTTCTTGTCTTCCATAAAAAATTATGATGGGAATTAGCAACCTAGTGTTAGCATTTGATTCTGACAGGCAGACTCTAAATTTTAAAAAAGTGAAGCATCGTAATTGATTAGGTCAGGTTTAATGATGAGCATATAACTAGGTTAATCAACAAGGCATCACATGGTTGGTTTAGATTAATATATTTCTGAAGCGAAAATGGATAATAGGCTGGGCCAGTTATTCTTGTTGTTCTACTAAAGCATTACTCGTGTATTATTGAATTTCCTGTTCTATGAGAAAACACAAACGTTTATAGTTTTGATGCATTGTAGGTGAAGAATAAAATTGTTAGAGAAGTTGTTGATTTTGTCAAACGACATCAACTGCTCTTTGATCAAGTTTTACGTGAAGATATTTATGGTGCTGATGAGCTGACTTTAGAGCAAATGAATCTTGTGGTTGGCATACTTAGCAAGGTAAGAAAAAAAATTCAAGGTGCAATGTGCTCTTTGGCAGGGATTTTTAAGTGAGTGGGACCAATAAACAGAATTGACTCGTAACTAATAGTATATTTAGACTGTATGAAGCCAATTATGGGAACAGTATTTTTTTTCACCAATCCCATTCCCATCTATAGACATAGCATATAGCCTTGATTCTGTGCTGTAGATTCTGTCGACAAAACTCTCTTTTATTGGTGGAGGTGGGGTCAGAAGCAGTTGTTAAATTGTATGCTTGTGAATTTTGTAAAAATGCTTTTCTATAAACCAAATTTGTGTATATGCAGTATCCTTCTAAAAAGTTAATCGATAATAGTGTTTTTCACTTTTCTTTTTTGGTTTTTTCATTATTGTATTCTGGCGTTTTATTATTTGCATTTAATGTTCCCTTTAATATTCTGATGCTTTGCTTTCAAGGTATGGCCTTACGAAGACACTGATGAATATGGTTTTGTTCAAAGCCTTTTCCACATGATGCAGCAGATGCAACCTCTTTTATCTCGTGAGTCAGATTATTCTAATGTTGCAAAAGCCGACCAGTCAATTAAGGTTTGTTAATGGTTTAATAACAGATTCAGTTTTATCAAATTTGGTATTTATCTATTATTTTCCTTGATTGTTTAGGATCACAAAAAGTCGGATCTATATTTGATTCAGTTATCCTTCAGCCTTAGCTCTTATATATATTTTCTGGTAATGAAGAAATCGCTGAGACTACAGGTAGGCATACACTCGATAAAGCTTAAGAAAAAAGAGTCAATTATACTCCTGGTAGAACATGTTGGTGCATCTATCATGTTAATGCAATAATCAAAAACGTGGTGCAGGTTTCAGACAGCCCTTCTGTCAATTATACTCCTACTGGACTCCAGTTGCCCTCATTGGATTTGCTTGGGAATCTTCTTAGTTCTACAGTAACTACTCTTGAAAGAGCTTCTGAAGAAAAATATTTGCTACTTAACAAGGTGAAGGAATAATTCATGCTTAATAATTGCAGCATTGAATTGTTTGCTGTTTTCCTTTTGGTCAATCTCATACCATGCAATGTGATTAAATTATTGCTTTTTATGTGCTGTTAGATTCAGGACATAAACGAACTGTCAAGACAGGAGGTTGATGAAATAATTGATATGTGCGTGAGGCAAGACTTTATTTCATCACATGACGATATACAGAAAAGGTTTTTAGTATTTTTCTTTCTAATTTTCATTTAGTTTTTCTATGATTTGTTTCTCAGGTAATTTACTTGAAATTATTGCTTCAAATGGTTGTACTGTCTATGCCACTTGTATTTGGTTAGATTATGTTTTTAGATAGAAATATAGGGTTTAGCTTCTTTTGTTGCTCAACCCTATTGTATTACTCCTTTTTTTTTGGAACAAACTATATCTTCACTCATGGATAAGTTTTTTCTTTTATCCTGTGTGATAAGTAATTAAAATAGTCCTTTTGATCATAGTTGGAGTACGTACAGAGTATTCTTTAAAATTCTATCTGGACAATCTTCTTCTTCATTCCTAATTTTCTATTTATAACTATAGAAAAGTTAGATATTGCTGTGATACTTTGGTTTAATTACTAGCTTATACAATAAAATTCATTTACAATTCAGTATCTAAGTGAATTTTCTCATTTTGACTATGAAGTACTGTAAGTTATTATTGTCGATGTGGCTTTTACTTGCAGGTGTGACTGTTTAATGTACTTGACATTTATTTATGTATTGCCGGAGTATGTCTGAAGTGCAAGTATATCATTTTGAGCTGATTCTCTTGTTTTGCAGGCGATCCATTGCTATGGTCGAAATGTGTCAAATTGTAGGGCGGAATGATCAACTAATTACATTAGTACTTCCTCTTGCTGAACATGTTCTGAATATCATGCTCATCCATTTTCAGGATAGGTCAGAATTCTGCCTTCCGATTTCTTTCTAGTTGGCATAATGATGTGGCAAGTCACATGACCTTTTTTTTAATGGTGGAACTTGAAAAATTAATCTAGAACTGATGTAGGCAGCGGAGAAGGAAACCGTTGATAGGAAAAAAAAGAGAGGAAGAAGGAAGAAAGGAAGGAAAAGTCATAGTTGGAGGAAGGAGAACCGTTGATAAGAAAGAAAGAGATGAAGGAGGAAAAGAGTGAGAAGTCGTAGGAGGAGAGAGGAGGAGAAGAGAAGTTCTAGAGAGAAAAAGTAAAGTTGAAAAATAGAAATTATTTCATTAATTCAATAATTATCATAATCTGTCTTTTCAAGTTATAATATTATAACTTAAATAATAAAAGTTATGAGTAACCCTAAAAGATGATAAATTAATTTTAATAAAAATAAATAAATAATAAAACTTAAATGTTCAAAATATCCTTATCAATTCTCCCGGGCTAGAAGAATCATCCAGTCAAATTGATAGAGCCACCAGACAGCAAGTTGATCAATGACTCAATCATAAGTTAAGCAGTTGAGCAACATTCTTTCGACGTCCATAGACTTGTGTAACCAGAGGCTTGGAGCGAGAATCTTTTTGACCTGGTCGGGAATCCGACAAAGGAAGATGCTGATGATTCTGAAAGAACTCCAAGAGGTCTGGATTCAAGTGTTGAAGTGTCTATTTGGAAATCTACGTACAGTCACTATCTAGGCGATCCACCTAACGAACCAGGAAGTGTTGTACCTCACCTTCATTAGTAATTACAATTTGTCATCTAAAATAGTATCAATTTTATCTTTATGTGTTGTGACAGAAAGATATTGGGGAAGCAGAATTAAGAAATGTCTGCTTAAAATCGATAAATGAAGATAGAAAAGAGTCAGCAGACGGACTAAAGTGACATTTATTAACAATGAAATCCTCAACATTAAAAATAGAATAATAACCAAAATGAGATGGAAGATCAACGACATGCATTTGAGCCAATTCACATTAAAATTTTAAGAGGACCAACGTTACGAGTTTGCAATTTAGAACCATATCCAGATGTACGTTGCTGAAGGCGAATTCAAATCCTAACATTATCTCCAGTATTAAATTCAATCTGTCATTTGTGTGAATCAGCTCGTAATTTATATAATGTATTATTAGTCTATTTGTTTATTGATCTCTATTTGTAAATCATGAAGATGATGTGTAAAATTTTTAGCCAACATAAACACACTAGCATGCGGTGACATAGGGATGAGGTCTACGGGCTTCCTAGGTTTGAAACTCTGAACAGCTTCAAAAGGACTCATATCTATGGATTGGTTCACAAATCTATTATATGCAATCTGAGCGGTGGGAAGAATCAAATTCCAATTCTTAAGATTTTCTTTGAGCAAACATTGTAATACGTTTTCAAGATTTTGATTGACAATTTCAATTTGACTGTCAATTTGGAGATGATAAACAATCGAAAATTTTAGTGTTGTGTCTACCATGTGCGATCTCCAAAAAGCACCAGTAAAACACACATTCTTTTCTGAAACAATAGTCTTAGGGAGAGCATAGAATTTGACAATCTCATTGAAATACAATCGAGCCATCTTAGATGCATCTGAAGTTTTATTACAAGGAATAAAATAGGTCATTTTTTAGAAACGATCCACAACGATCAAAATAGAATCAAATTGTTTAAGAGTGCGCGGAAGTCCAAGCATGAAATCTATATTAACATCCTTCAAAGAACGATTGGGGACAGGGAGAGGGGTGTCAAGACCAATGTTTTGTCGTCTTTGTTTAGTCACTTGACAAACTCTGCAAGTGCCGACTAATTTCCACACGTCTTTCTTTAAGCCGAGCCAATAGAATTGACGTTAAACTTCTATTCTTTTATCATAATCCTCGTATATGAATTTTCCAAGCGAGAAACTCTCTAACTGAAGTTTGAGGAATGTACAATTTGTTAGTTTTAAAAAGATAATCGTCTGCAATATGAAAGTCATTGTTGTCGTCGACTTGCTCATTTTTCAAGGCATTAACAATATCTTTAAAATTAGGGCAACACTCGTAATCCTCTTTAGGTCTTTCGAAGCTGGTGATTTTAGCACTCATGACGTTTAGAAGAAATATGTGCTGACTTAATGCATTAGCTACTTGATTCTCTATATCCTTTCTGTGTTTCAGGAAGAACGAGTATACTTGCACATATTCAATTCAACAAACATCTTTTTTTTAGAATTGAGATATCACAAGGCTTTATGGTCCAAGTAAAACACAAATTCTTATATAACAAGTAGTGACGCCAATAGCGTAGAGTTTGCATCATTGCATACAATTTTCTATCATATGTTGAATATCGTTGTTTGACATCATTTAACTTCTCGTTGAAATAAGCGATAATGTGTCGTTCTTGGCTCAGAATGCCACCAATCTCCACTCCCGATGCGTCGCATTCAACTTTAAAAACTTTAGAGAAATTGAGAATATGCATTACTAGAGCTTCCATCATTCAGGTTTTAATAGTTTTAAAATCTTCAGATGCTGCTAATGTCTAACGAAATTCGTCATTTTTCATACACTTAGTAACAGTAGTCATAATTGTACTGAAACTTTTGATGAAATGACGGTAAAAGGTAGTTAGTCCGTGAAAGCTTCGGATGTCATTGAAGCTTTTAGGTTCCGACCAATTAACAATTGCTTTAATTTTTAAGAGGTCAGGAGATACTACTGTCGTAAAGACTATAAAGCACAAGAAGTTAACTTTCTCTGTGAAAAACACATTTTTGAACATCGGCACAGAGACTAGAAGACAGATGAGTGGAGCAAAATTGTTAGAGATGACTTCGATGTAGATATAAAGTTTGATTAAAAATGAGGATATCATCGAAATAAACAACTAGAAATTTTCTCATAAAAGGTTTAAGAGCACGAGTCATTACTCTCATAAAGGTGGTTAGTGCGTTGGTGAGTCCAAATGGCATGACAAGCCATTCACAAAATTCATCCTTTATTTTAAATGCGGTGTTCCATTCATCATCAAGACGAATCCTTATTTGGTATTATCCATTTCTAATGTCAATTTTTGAGAATCTAGTAGCACGAGCCATTGAGTCCAACGAATCATCAAGTCTAGGGATGGAAAAACGATATTTTATGATAATCTTGTTTATGGCTCGACTATCAATGCACATCCTCCAAGTGCCATTTTTTTTTATCAAAAGAGATGGAATTGCACAATGACTTAAACTATCACGAATAAATTCTTTATTTAAAAGTTCATTTATTTGTCACTGGAGTTCAACCTACTTAGTGTGGTTTATTTTGTAGTGAGTTAAGTTTGGAAAGGAAGTTCTTAGAATGAATTCAATTTCGTGTTGAATGTCTCGTAATGAGGAATTGGTCAGACAAGTTTTCAGAAAAAACGTTCTTAAATTTATCAATGATTGATTGGGCTTATACAGAGATTATGAGTGAAGTATTTGACTTACTTTTTAATACCAACACAAAAAAAACGACTGAATCGTTTTTAAGTGAACGCTCAAACTCCGTAGAAGTAATGATATTTAATCTTTTGTGTTCAAGAATTTTCTAAGCTTGAGGAGTCTCTAGTTGTTTTGAGTTTGGAGACAAGGGATTTAGATGAATTTTCTTTCTCTGTAACATAAAAGAACAGAAATTTGATCGATCATGTATAGTGACATTTAAATCAAACAAATATGGACGACCGAGGATGACATGACTGATATCTATGAGAATGACATCGCACCAGAATTGTTCTTTGTATTCAGAGAATTGAATGAGAACCAAACAATGCTCATTTACAGACTTGGAGGAAGTGTCAATTCACGTGACATTATAAGGTCAATGATGAAAAAATAGTTGCAATCTAAGACGGGCTATAGTAGTTACAAATACTGTATTAATACAACTATCACTATCTACAATGATTTTGTAGCATTTGTTATTGACTTTGATATATGTAAGAAAAATAAAATGACGACGTCAATCTTCAATATCATTAAGTTAAGTGAGCATACATCTCACAACGCTCGGTCGAGGTGAATCGGAGGGAGTAGACACAAAAATTGGTCAGATACATCCTTCAAAGTAATCGTTGTCCAAATCTTCAAGGTTAGGTTCATAGACTTGTTGCTTAATTGTCTCTCCAACTGCATTTTCATACCCTTATAAGACTAAGTTTCGGTTATGGCCATTAGAGGAAATATAACCGAAGTCATTACAATTGAAATATTGTAAATGCGAAGAACTTGGTGAATTGTCTACGCTTTTTTTTTTATTCTCTCGCCAAAGTGGTATTAAACGGAGGAGATCCTAAGAGAGTCATTAAGAAGTAACAGGAGTCGGGACTAAAGGAGGTCTATTGTCACCTCGTTGGCATACGGTATTTTCATAACTAACTTATAGTTTCGAACTAATGAATATGCATGATCTAGGGTGTTGATACCTCGAAGGATAACCTCGCATCTTAGATAATCTCTTAAATTCTGTTGAAATCTGCCTAAAGTCATGACCTCATCTTTTACGACTTCACTTCTCATTCGAAAATCATCAAACTGGTTAACATATTCAATGATTGGTCGGTTACGCTGGACAAGGGCATTCCATTAATCTAGCAAATTACCCTGGTAGGATGAGGATAAATACTTCTCTGGAAGTTTCCGTTTCATTTTTTCCTAACTTTCAACCGGAGGTGCATAACGTCTTTCAAAGAAATTCAATACTCTTCAAAAATAGTTGGGCAGTACCAGATAATTTTAAACTGGTAAATTGAACTCGTCGGTTTTCTGGTACTCCATACCAAACAAAAAAAAGGTCTATATCTTTTATGCATTGAGTAAAGACACAAGATTTAGACAACAATCAAAAGTAAACGCATCTAGCTTGATATTCTTAAAAAGTTGTTCATCATGGCTATTAGGAGAATGAGACTCTCGACGATAGCGATTTACACCGCCCTCTCGACCATAATCTCTATCCCTACGGTCACGTTCTAAGTGTCGTTGGGTATCTTGCTGATGATGTTGAGGCCTATTATGTAACACTATAGAATTGTCTGTATTCGAGAGACGAGAAATTTGTTACACATTGTTTATTCTAGTTTCTATGTTTTTATTTGCTTCGCAAATAATGACCAACTCAGTCTGAATGATAGTTAATTGTCATGAAACTGTTGTTGGTTGTTAATCAACTTGGATAATTGTCGGGAAAGAGTATCGAATTGTGAAAGTTCCATATCTAAAGCATTAAGACTAGACGAAACTTGGCGACCACTACGTAACTACATGTAATGTTATTAATGAAGGACAATAAAGAGATCAATAAACAAACAATGCTTGTAATTAATAATATTTGTTACAATCAAAATCTAACAAATCAACGCGTAAAATTTATTTTATTTTATTTTATTTTTATTTTGTTTACGATTACATTGATTCTAACAAAACAAGAAAATATAATTGATATTGTAAAATGACAAAGTGAAAGCCAAATATCACATCAAAAAATCACTTCAAATTTGATTATCAGAATGAATAATTAATTGGTGATGGTGAAATAATCGACAAAGGTTATACAAAGGGACAATTCAATAGATGAGTATGAAATAATCAACAAAGATTAAATCAAGTATCAGTTTAAACTAATTGTCATAGAGTTGGTCAAATAACTAGACGAAATACGGTGACAGGCCATAAAGATTGATGTGCAAGTGAGCAGATTGATATGCATGTGAGCAAGAGATATGAGTAAATTACAACACAAGAACAAAATTAAAACATAATTTAAAAATAATAGTATTGAAAAACTAATAAAAAAAATTAGAACAGAAAAATTCCTAAATCTATTGAATTTATTCGAAAATAGCACATTTACGAATAAAAATTAATCAGGGTCCTTTGTTGTATAACCCACTGGTCACAAGAGAAATTGAAAAAAAAAAAATCAAAGTTTTTTACTTCGCTCGGTGTTGCCTCTCTTCAGCGGACAGCAAGGACAACGTTGAATGTAGTGAGTGCTGGAGACGCTCCGACTAAGTCAGAAACCCGCGCGAACGGCGCTGCGTTGGTTGACAGTGAGCGACGGAGGTGGCGAAGATCAACACCTAGTCAAATCAAACCCGTGACGCGATGAAGAAGAGCAAAGAGTTTGTATTCTCAGAAATTTCCTAGGTATTTCGATATGAAATCAGAGGTGATGATGTAGGGTGGAAGGTCGCCGGATTATTTTGAAGACTTGTTTGTGCACGTGGTATGTCAGAGCATCGGAAAAACGCGTGAATGAAGGAGTCGGTTCCGAGGAGGAAGAAACAACTGGATTTTTTGTTCTTTTGATTCTCCTTCTCTTTTTGATAGGTATTAAAGTAAGGTATTATTGTTTGAGAAAATAATAAAATATGTTCTGATATCAATTTGACGTAAGTAGCGGAGAAGAAAATCGTTGAGAGGGAAAAAAAGAGAGGAATGAGGAAAAAAAAAAAGAGAACATATAAGAGGAAGGAGAAGAAAGAAAATTCTAAAAAAAAAAGTAGCATTGAAAAATAGAAACTATTTCATTTATTCAATAATTATCATAATTTATTTTTTTAAATTACAATATTATAAGTTAAATAGTAAAAATTATGACTAATCTTAAAAAATAAAAATTTAATTTTAACTGAAATATATAAATAATAAAATTAAAATATTCAAGATGTACTCGTGAAGAACATTTTCATCTGATGTGTTTTATTTGTTAATTTTGTCTTTGTTAAAATATGTGAAAAATAATGTCCATCCATCAGCTATAGCCCACGTTAGATAAATGCATTTAGAGCCGCTTGACATCTGTAATGACTCACAGTTCTCTGTCTTTTTTTTGTTTGCCTTAATTTTCTTATTTTCTCTACTTGATAAGACTATTTTTGCAGCTCTGTCGGGCCTGATGGATCACATATTAGATCAATCACATACGATGTCAGATCTGATGCAGCAATTGACATTCCTTCATTATCTGGAAAGCTAATTCCAACTTTAGAACGACTTGAGTTGCTGAATGAGGTAAGCTTCTAGTTCTTGTAGCTCTTCCCTCATAGTTTCTCCTCTTAGTTGATTATTTATTTTGTCAGTATTGTGTGTCGGAAAATGCTGTTGGATAGTTTTAGGATTCTGCGCCCTTTCCTTTGATAGAATTGACAATTGAGGAATACAACATTTATACTATATCTTAAATCTGGCGTTGTTAAATTTCAGGAAAAACACTGATTACACTTGATGTCAATTTTTATGAAACTCTTTTCCAAGTAAATAAAAACTGGTATTGTTCTTAGGTTCTCTTGAGTTTAGATCCGGTGAGGCGTCCTCTTGTAAGTTTGTGATAATTAGTGTTTCGAAAATTATTGATTGTCACGATAACCAACTTTGACCAGCTTAATAATAACTTGGATCCAAATAAATTCAATACAGCTTGTTTAATGCTTTTTTATGCATCTCTTCTGCAATGGATGATGTCTTCTTTTTGGTTTAACAGAAAAAAATTGGGCACAATCTTAAGGTGTTTCAAAGAATGGTGACTTCTCTCAAGGAAATTGTGATTCAAAAGTTGAATTTTTGAATTGTTTTCTTGTTTTTTTCGGTGGGTTAGTCAATAGTCACCCAGTTTTTGAACATGTAAAATTATTTGTAGTATTTCTCATGTCTTTGTAATATAAATGCTAGATATAAGTAGTTGACATGTTATTGTAAAACCTTGCAATAATATGTTTATACGAGTTTTAGCCCGTCGTTAAATGATTGAACTAGTATGAAGTTAGATGAACATTCAATCAGTATTACAACTCTCAAGATCAATGATGAATTTATGTTATATATGCGTTCTAATTTTAATGTTGATATACTATTGGTTCATGGTTGCTCAATAAACGTTACACTATATGTTAATATTATTATGTAAAATTAGTTCAACATCTAACCTCAGTTCTCGTCCGTTTAATAAGCTCTGAGCACATAAAAAATCAATGAGGATTTTTCTTTCTTCTCGGCTCTTAATCACATGTCTCACACATTGCATTGTGTTTCATCTTGTTGGGTTTCTTCCTTTAGATATTTACCAATATTAACAAACAATAATTTACATTCTTGATCGATTTAATATTTTGGAAAAACACACATTTGCAAGCACGTATTGGTTCATCAATAGAAGATATAAAATTTACGTGCAAGTGCAGAGAAAGTGTAAAATGCAAGCAAAAAGACTTGAGATTTACAAATCTTATTTGTTTGATACCTCTACAATCATGTTGGAGGATTGAGGATTCTACAAAGCTTAAAGCCATATCCACACAAACTTGGACATGACTGACTCTGCATATTTGAAAGATCCATGATTCGCAGATGAAGTTCATGCTCTCAACAATTCAACCTGTAGGGCGCCAGAATCTGTATCAATCAGCATATTGACTGTGTCTAGAGAGAGAGTGAGAGTCTCATCTTCATAGACAAAGAAAAGATAAATTTGCATGATAAAGGAGGTTATTTATCATCGCATTCAGAAGTTCATAGTAACTAAAATTGTCTTAACATGAGATGATATGTAATGGGTAAAACTATAAGTCTATAATTTTTGGTTAAAGGCGGTACTAACTCTTCGATCGAGCATCGGATAAGGGGAATCTATATCCTTCTCCTAACCGAAAGCAAAAAAAAATAGAAGGCTAGAGTTTTTCAATCTTTTTTATTGGGTGTTTAAGCTCTTGTGTTAACAATGCATTACTTTATCTTAAAGCCAATCCCCATCGTAATAGGGACAGTCCAAAAGAAGACGAAATAAATAAATTATTAAATTATTCTTAACTCACACAATCAATCAAAGTTAGATGGCCCAACTTTGGATATCCTCAAACTCAAAATTAACTTCACTAGAAAAATTCACATGACAAGACCAACAAAAAATAAAATTAGCCTAAATGTTTAAATCATCTACAAGCCTAAATTTTAAGTTTTTGAGACCGTGGGTAATTTATAAAAACTTGCATTGAACTCAAATCATCCAAGGAGAGACATATTTAAGCACGTTAGTTACCTCATTCGAAAATGTGTATAAATGTAGTCATATGAAATGACAAGTTTATCCAAAACAATGAAGCTTTGAAGATCATTTTGATCCGCTGGTTTTTGACGGGCCAGCTCTCTCCACCATCACGTCATAAAGTTGCTTCCCGTTCTAGACATTGGAAAAACAAGTCCTTAAGTGGTAAATTACAGCTATGTTCAGTACCTAATACGATAAGAATAATGTCTTAACTTGTGTGATTCGACACTTACAAATATTACTGGAAAGAAGTGTACTTGTCCTTCGGGCTTAGTCTGCGTTTCTTTGAAATAAACCAGAATAGGGAAACTAGGCCACCAGAGTTCCCAATTGACAAATGATGAATATCTGTCAAACATATCAAATTGAATCATCAATTCAAAGCTTTTCAGTCATATTTATAAGATTTGCATGAACGCTTTCATACTTCCATCTGTTTTTCCCACCCACAAACACGTTTTCTCCGGATTCATTCAGCTCGTCTCCTACTTTCACTTCCTGAGAAAAGTAACAAACATAATAGATGAACAACTGTACAAGTCCAGAACAGGTATGCAATCGATGACAATATATATATATATATATATATATATATATATATATATATATATATAGAGAGAGAGAGAGAGAGAGAGAGAGAGAGAGAGGCATACCAATGCCTCATCATCAAAGACAAATCTCACTCGGGTTGTCTAGAACAAAGAAACAACACAATTAGCCCATTTTCTGCATGGTTGTTTGCATACTTACTATTAAAGCACATTAACACTCACAGTATCTGTTGCGATAAATTAATTTCTTTTCCTTCAAAGAATTCTCGTATATTATGTTTTACCAGTATTTTTATTCTTTAAATATATAGAAATATTCATATTACTATGACCTGGAACATAAGGAGAAGCCCAAGGAGACCGACAGGAGCAGCTGGCAATAGATTATTCGTATAAGCTAGTCCACCAGCCATACCTGTTACAAATCATATCTATCTTACATTTCATCTCAATAATAAACTAATCGAATCAAAACAAACATTGAGTAATTGTTAAAATGTAAAACAATGAACTTCTTTCTCTGCAAAAATACAATGTAGAACACCTCTGTAACTAAGTATTTGGATTTTTCGGGGCAGTTTCAGGCCTAATAAGAAATATGCATAGTCCTATCCAAAAGAAGAGCATAAACGCAAATTCAATTGGACCTTTTATATTATTGGGTAGATGTCAATCTAATGCTGTAATCAAAAGCCACTGGGTTAATTTATAGGTACCCACCAAGCAGAACGATCGGAATTCGATAATCTGGAAAAGGAATCACAACGCCTCTGCCCTTGATCTTCTCTTCAAGCTGTCAAGTATGAACTTGTAGAATTTAAAACTATGATACTATATGCATATCTAATAATTAAATTATTGAGTTTTCATATATCTCCAAGTCTTTATCAACCGTAAAGGAAGCATTGGCTGAAATTTCTGGGCGGATAATATTTCTCTAACCCACCAACAGAAGACATTCGAAAAAAGACAGTGTAATAGCTACAGTCTGTAGAATCTATTCTTTAAAAAGGGTACTCTAACTAAGCAAAGTGAGATGACATAGATTGTTACGCCAAGAGTGAGGGAAACAAACCGCGGAGGCCACCACAACTGAGCCGCCATTGGAGCTTCTAGCATTTCTTCTTCGACGATCTTGAATATAAATTGCTGTGCCATGGGATGACCTTTTGACATTCCCAAAACCCCCATCCACCGGCTCCTCTGTTTAGATATACACATTAACGTTTCTCCATCCAAGGGAAAAGTTAATATCAGTTTCTAATCAACGTAAGGGGAGAAAAGCATTAACAGATCTATACAAAGAAACAAAAAATGGAAAAAAAGAAACAGAAAGAGAATCCAGAAGTGGAAAAGCTAAAGGACAAAAGGGTAAAAATTACTTCGACAAGAGAGAAACGGAGATGCACACAAGAGAGAGCTGGACATTTTTCTTCAGCTCGAAAAATTTCAGCTCTCTAAGGAGCAACCGGTCCAAAAAGGCGAGACTTTGACACTAATGCCCACCGATATATATTAATAATATCGAACAACTTCTAGCAGCGACAAGGGCATTTACAGAATTGACTATTTTTCGTAAGCCCAGTTCTGTTGGGTGGCTTATCTCTTCGACATTATCCATAACCTGTGAAACTCACACAAGAACACTCCTGCACACATTTTGTAGCGAAAGCTCAGACTTTTCACCTGAAATCTATTTGATCATCAAAACAAGTTTGAAGTTTGAAAATGGCGGTTTCTCTTACTAATATGCCCGTTTATTCCTTTAAATGCTCGAGCAAACCGGGTACGCTCTCGCTCTCTCTCTCTCTCTCTCTCTCTCTCTCTCTCTCTCTCTCTCGCGTTTTGGGTTTTCTATTACTGGGAATTTGTTTTCTTACCTTATAAAATTTATTCATGGCAAATAAATCTGTTTTTATAGGAATTTTTACTGACAATTCGGCTACTGGAAAAGTTGTTCGGGTAAATAAACTAACTCAGGGCTCGAATACTGCAAAATTTCAGCTTCTGGAGGTGAAGGTGAGATTTTGGCCCCTCCTAACCATTTTGCAAAATATAGTCTCTCTAAGTTGTGAAAATAGAAAATATAAATTGTGGGTTAGAGTCCATTTTGTGATTTGGTTGTGGATTCGAGAGACTAAAAAATGTTGTTGGGTTTCTGGTGTTGAGGAAATAACAACAATTGTTACAGAAAGATTGTTAGTGGTGAGTAAAATTGGGGCATCCAGATAGGCATTATGTGCAAATTAATAATCTGGTAGAACCCTACAAATGTGCACATATCTAGAGCTCAAAGTGTGATAGTGTTTAGATTCTAGAAGTTTTGTACAGGGAAATCAAGTTATTCTCATTCTTTTTCCATCTTTACGGTATTTGAGAGGGAAGATATGAAGAATCGATGCTCAGTTTTCCAATATTTGGACAAATCTACACGTTTTTAGAAAGTTTTTGATTGTGTCCTCAGGTTGAGTCTTCGAAGACGCATCCCTCTTCATCTGTAAATCCCAAAAGAGTAAATTTTCCTCCCAAGAATAATTGAACTCAAAAAGATGAAAATGCAGATGAGGTATTGCGGCAAAAATTGCCAAATAGCATCTCATGTTGTCAAGCATAGCTACTGCTCTCTGCTCTCTCTCTACACACCTTCGGAAGATATTGTAGAGTTAGCTAAACATTCTAAGATTGAACGGGAATTAGAGAGACTGCCTAAGAATTGAATAGCTATATTTTCCATCTATGTTTTCGTTTCTTAGCAGTTATTTCAATCTTGTTTTTGCAGGCTGCAGAGAGCGATCCGCCGACCAAATTGACGAGCATAGTCTGTTCTAAGTGCGAAGGAAATGGTAAGTCGATCATTCAAATTACATTCTACATTCCTGAGGAGCGAACTGAGTTTGTCGTGTTTTGAGCGGTTTTAAGGTGCCATTGCATGTACTCAATGCAAAGGAAGTGGTGTTAATTCTGTGGATCACTTCAATGGAAAATTTAAAGCTGGTGGGCTTTGTTGGCTTTGCAGGTACTCTTACAGATTCTTTTTCCCTTGTGTCTCTGTTTGGTATTTGTTCTACTATTGTGTCTTTCTCGAGAAACTCTCCAATGCGAATAAACAAACTCTAAAGCTATATCCATAAACATTTAACAAACTAGCTAACAAGACCTATTAAAAAATATATAAATATATAAATTATTTTTATCTCACAGGATTGAAGTTTTTAAGATAATTGGTAATTTCTTCAAACGATAGAGTTTGCCTATGTTGTTGACGATTAATTAGCTAATCAAAAGAAGTAGACATCTCAAGTTCTTGTGAAAGAACAATAGAGTTTAAGTTCATTATCATCGTATTTGGTCGATAATAGTAGATATAATGATGTTAGGAAGAAAATGATAATGCCATGTTTAAAGCACATTAGCTACTGAAAAATGCAGTATCAAATCAAAGTACCATCATTTTTTTCTGAACAGGAAGCCGAAGAAAAGTTAGAATCTCGATAAGATACAATATAGAAAACTTACTATTGTTCAATATTACTTCAACTTCCATAAATCCTCGGCATCGACAATTTGTGGAACTGTGCCGGGTTATAGTTCTTGAACGGCCGTTTAATGAAACTTGTATATGGATTGTTGTAGAGGGAAGAGAGAAATATTATGTGGAAACTGCAATGGAGCTGGATTCACTGGCGGGTTTATGAGCACATTTGATGATTAAAGACTGGGTTTTGATTCTTATTTTGCTCTTGTATCTTCTCTTCAACACTACATTTTATGATCTGTAATTCTGTAAATTTTCCGGTTCAGAAGACAAGCTAAAGAAGCTGCAAATTTCTGATACGAGTTTTCTGATTAATCTACTCAAAGTCCTGTGATTTTATATTTAATTATTGCTTTTTTCCACTATTTATTTCTTCTATGCCTGGTTCCTCTCTGTGCCCATCTTTTATTGGACATAGATGTCAGGCCAGTTCGGTTCGTTTTCGCTTTTAATTGAAACCATTCCGATTGTGTTTTGAAACCGAACCAAAATTGAACTTATTTTTTTTAGTTTTGTTCAGTTTGATTTTGGTTTGGTTTCCGTTCCCGATATGTTTTCATTGGTCTTGTTTTTTTATCTAAATTATAGCAAAAACGTGTATAAATATTCAACATCGGTTTGGTTCAATTATTTCTGACCTATTGAAAAAAGAATTGAGACCATAACCAAGAATTTCGGTTTTACTCGGTTTACGTTTTCTATAAATTATTATCATTACTTGTGATATTTTACACCCTGTTCTAAATTATCGTTCATCGATGACCCACGAAAAGCAATCGCACTCAAAATTTTGATAGCTCTGAACCATAAAATCAAGATTTGGTTGTGAATTTCTAATTAGAACATTAGGAAAAGATACCTAACTTTTAGAGCTATTTATGTTACAAGGTATTGAAGAGAATTAATTAAGGTAAATAAAAAGAACCCACAAGGATGGTGCTGTTACAGCTATGATGCATTGGGTCTACTCTTTGGGTAGTAGCTTCTTGATTATACTTTTCTTCCAAACTAAACTACCATCACATGACATCATTTATGAACACTACTTGATTTCTCCATCATTTTACTCTTACTCTTCTCTCTAATTACACTCTACTTTCTCGGGTTATCGAGAGTGCGTGCAGAGATTTTTTTTTTACTAGCACAATATTATCTACTTTAAAATAAAATTAATAAAAAAAATAATTTTATTTATAAATTATTCATTTTTAATTTTATCGAGCGTCAATAATTGTACGTCTGCTCTTGTATAGGCCCGGGAAAGTGTCTTTTCGAGAGCTAATAATTGCAGAATTAATTTTACAGAAAACAAAAATTAAAAAAAGTGGGTAGAAGAATCTATCTATCGTTTTCCTTGGTTAACCTACGACGAGAATGAGACAGATTTTGGTGGTTGATGCTGCTTCAATAGATGCCCATCACTATTGCATCCTTCTTTACTATGGTTTTGGTATCTAATTTCTACGAGTTTTATATATTAAAAAAAGAAAGTAAATAATTTCGTAGAATAAATTTTTGGTTTTGTTGATAATTAGATTCTTAGGAGCCTCGAAAGATAGTGTCTCTTCCCTCCCCTCACTTTGTAATATATTTCGTGTAAAATAAAAATATTTTGATGATAAATAACGCTTCAATGATAGTCTTCTCGCCATCTGCAAACCTTTTACTAGACAGACATCCACACGAGCTTTATTTTATGATATGATGTCAAATCAAATGTAGAAATCAGGAACTGTGTCTTCTTCGCGACGCTTAATTGAAGGGCTTGGATTGTTTCCAATGAGCAATTCCTCGATCATTTGCAAAGCAACTCTTTCGTCTGCACTCATCTCTAGCGCAAGCTCGGGGATAGCCTCCAATGCCGGAAGCTGGTCAGAAGACGAAGAATTCTGTTCAGGGTTCTTCTTTCCGAGCTCGACGGTCATAACCCAACTGGAGTTTGAGCTCGAACTCTGCCCAGCTCGCTTTTGCCAAACTCCGATATGAGAATTTTCGTTGTCTAACCTCAGACAAGTCATTGAAGGAGAAGGTGTTTTGCTGCATTTTCTCAGCTTTGCATGGAGAATTTCTGACAAACTCTTGGGTGATAACGGAGAAAGCTTGTTTTTTTCTGAGTCGCTGGTCGGAGCTTGAGAGACTGGAAAATTCGTTTTCGCGTTTCTTCCACTCATCAAAATTGCTGCTTGATCGTAAGCTCTGGCTGCTTCTTCTGCAGTCTCGAAAGTTCCTAGCCAGACCCTTCTTTTCCTGCGAAGATTGATAGATAGTTAGAGAGATAGTGTGTGTGAAAACAATGAGTAAAAGTAGAATTGTGATGATTTGAGTGAAGTGGGTAGGGTTGGTCGGTGAAAATTACAGCAAAGGATGGCGAATTTCTGATACCCATGAGCCCCAGTGTCTCTGCCTGACACCTCTGAACTTCTTTGATTGCACCATTTTCATGCAGCTGACAGTAGAGAGAGAGAGAGAGAGAGAGAGAGAGAGAGAGAGAGAGAGGAGCAAAGTACAGGAGGAAGATAGAGAAGAGAGTGAAGGGAAATACTGGAGGGAGGTACAGTGTCGGCGAACTAAAAGCGAGGAAACAATTGCCGACATTAAAACTGTCATCTCAACCCGTCCCCTTATTATCAAATTCAAACCCCAATCTACAATGCTTTTCTAAAATACTCCATAAAATATTAAATTTCACAATTCAAACCTCAAACTACTTAAAACTTAACATATAAAATTCCATCGGAGTCCAATTTTCAAGAACAAGAGGTCATTTTCATTTTTCTCCTACAATAGAGGGCCGATTTAATTTACCGGGTCCCCATTTTGCCACGTTGAAACGGGGGTTGATGTACGGGTGGAGACCCTCTCTAAAACGTGCAATTTTGCCACGTAAGAACGGGGGTTGATGTGGGGGTGGAGACCCCCTCTAAAACGTGCGGTGCATGTGCATTTAAAAACAAGGTCTGTTTTCAGAATCAGCCCTCGATTTTAGTTATTGCCCCTTTTTGGTTATTTTTTTTGTATAAATTAATTTTTAAAAAATATTAAATAATATTGAATTTATTTGAAAATTTTATCACATGTTTACTACATTATGAGAAGATAAACTTGAAATTTTCGTGATTTTCTAACACTTGTACAATTTTATTGTAATTTTACTTAATTATTTTATAAAATAGACGTAAAATAATTATAATAAATCATAAAAGTATTAGAAAATCACGAAAATTTTCAGATTATTTTTTCATAATATGAAAAACATGTGGCCGAATTAAATCTATTATTGTTTGGTATTTTTTTAAAATACCCTTCGTTCATTCTTCGTTTTATAAATTAATTTAAAAAAATATCAAACTATATTCGTGATTTTCTAACACTTATATGATTTATTATAATTTTTTTATGACTAACAGAGATGCATTCGATCTCAAAAACTTTAGAATATAAGCTTCAAACACCCGTCAACTCGGAGGATTATGAGTGATATTTTAAAAAAAAATATCAAACAATATTATATTTACTTGAAAAGGTTTTCATATGTTTACCACATCATAGAAAGATAATCTGAAAATTTTCGTAATTTTCTAACACTTTTATGATTTATTATAATTATTTTATGTCTATTTTATAAAATAATTAACTAAAATTCTAATAAATTTTACAAGTGTTGTAAAATCACGAAAATTTCAACATTATCTTCTTATAATAAAGTGAATATGGGGTAAAATTTTAAGTAAATTCAATATCATTTGATATTTTTTAAAATTAATTTATACAAAGAAATAACAAAAAAGGGGCAATAACCAAAAATGGAGGCCCAATTCCGGAAACAGATCCCGTTTTAAATGTACATGCACCACACGTCTAAATAGGGGTCTCCACCCCTCACATCAGCCCTCTGTTTTAGGCGAAAAATGAAAACGACCTCTCATTTTTGAAAATAATGAGTCTGATAAGGTTTGGTTTGTTAGGTTTTAGATAGTTTAAGATTTAGCTTGTTAGATTTGGTATGTTTTAAAAAAAAAATTTCATAGTTTGAAGTTTAAATTGATTATCGCCCTATTACTTAATAGCCAATCAACTCTGATTGTCCGACAAATAAATGTTCTCTCTTTCTATGATATCAAAAATTTGGATTCCTTTTGGATTTCCCTCTTGGTCAATGACAACCGCACCATTGTCATTGTAGTGTATGATCATACTGTTTTGACGTTTGAGTTCTTTACAAGTACATACAATTACAGCTCTAATCACTTCTGATCTTCATAGAGGTGTATTTGGAACTGCGTCTTTCCGACCACAACATACTTTACCCTAATCTTCAACAGTACATGAAGCTAACTCTTAATAGTTCACGATTTATTTAGTTTTGCATTGCACTTTCAATGAAATTTATCTTATTGTATTATGTTTAGCATAGGAAGTGTGCACCAACCAACAATATTAGTTCAAAATTTTAAAAGAGAAATCATTTCGGCTTAATGGTCTAAGGTTAGCAAGCATAACCTTGTATCAAGATATTTTTATCAATACTTGAACAAAAATCTAAACCAAAGCTCATCGTAGAAGGTCTAAGGACGATGATAGCCTAATTTCCAACAACAAGGCTCAGCCTAAATCATTGTTGTGGCTTAAAATGTAGTATCTAACCTTGAAATTGTGTTGTTATGACCTTATGATATGCCAAGGGAACTAATGGCACGAACCCGAGCCTCGACCTCGACCGATCCTTTTTCTAATAAGTTTGTTCTTTTTGTAGAAAAGCCTCCACAACGAAATGAAAGAGGTGACAAGTCAAACCAAGAGAAGTTTCAATGTGCGAAAAAACATGTGCTAATGGAGAACCAAGGACGGAGGACTCAAGCTCCGCACCTCGGCCGTGGAGGTCACTTTAGGGCCATGGTTCTCAACATCTTTTGAAGACTTAGAGTGGGAACCAAACACTCTAGATTTGGAGAAACCTCTTCAAGTGCCAACATGGGAGCAAACCTTTCGCCACACAAGTTAGAAGGAATTTGTTTTCTTTTTGAAAAATGGTGTAACCAAGCCTATCTTTTATTTCTTTCCAAAAACACCTAGTTATTTTTATGTTTGCATAGTATGCATGGCTGAACATTTTATGGTAGGATTAGGGTTGTATTTATGAGGGAAAATGAGCTGCATTTGAAGGGGAGAAAATACACAGATCGTGGGAGAGAGAAAGAGGTGTACTCGACTGACGAGGTAGCCTAATGGTCATGCACTTCTAGAGCCTTCTTTCACCCTTTTGTAAGCTGAACCCTAAATGTAATTGGGAGAAATATTTAACTCATCCTTAGCTGTTGTAGCAGCCATCTTGGTTGGAATTAAAAAGCTGAAGTTCATCTTCAAAATCGAATCTCTTTTGAATCCAAAACTCATTGTCGTCGGTGAGTAATATCCGTGTCCATTGTTTCTAGGTTTGTGAGTATCCTTAAAAATTTTTATAGTTGCTCTTTTCATTGGCTTTTTTGGAGGTAATATCCATAGCAAAAGAGTATTAAAAATCTCATTCAAAGCTCGTTGAAGTGCCCTTCATCAAAAGAGGAGCCAAAACGGAGAGGTTTTGTTATACCCTCCTTGGACCAACCAGTATCTTTTCAGCCACAACTGTCACGTTCTTTCTATTCAACCTCCCATTTTAATACACAACCATCTCCATTCACCCAATTTTAACCAGCCACAAAAATCACACCCATTGGATTCCGCATGAACGAAATATGTCAACCAAAATGTGACTCATCTTCTCGGCTGGAGCAGAGCAGTGAGTATTTGACGCTCTCCATTTCCGTCTGCATAACTTTTGGTTCACTGTTAATTTGTTTTTGAAAATTTAAGGATATTTTATACATACGTAAAGTAAGTTTGTGTTAAAATTTCAGAGCATTTGGCTTATTTTTTTATGAAGATATACATACTGAAAATTGAGATCTTCTTAACCAAACTGAGTTACACCGACCAGATTTTGTGTTTGTGTTGCATTTGCTCCTTAGTTGAAGCACGACACCTTAGATGAAGAAGGGTGACATTTAACAATAAATTAACACCTCAAATGATAATATATATATATATATCATGCTTTGAAAAATAGATTACTACAAACCAACACTTGACATATAATGTAATGTGATAATGTTGGTAAAAAGTAGTGACACTATGAAAGGAGTGGCGTATCTTCTATTTTTGAATAATGTTCAACTAAACTATAATTTTTTTAAAAAACAATAGAAAATGATATATATATATATATATATATATTTCCTGAAAACCCAATTCTTTTGGGATCAGAGCAGAGTCAATTTTGGAAATAAAGAATGAAATTTACTCTCCCTCAATAAATGAACTGCCTCTTTAATATTGGTCGTTTCTGCTCGTTTCATCTTGTCATTCCAACTTCGTCATTCAAAGGAAAACGCATCCCCTCTAGAGAGAGAGAGAGAGAGAGGAGAGAGAGTTTGAAGGGCTTGATCTAAAACATTGGTTAAACTGTGAAGTAGTTCCCCTACATGTATGCTTTAGATGCCAAATTGAGAGATGGTTCAGGATTTGAATATGGAGATTGTAAAATATAAATTTCTTCAGAAAAATATATCTCATTTAAATAATAATCAGTAGATAGCAGGTCAAGAACTTTGGAGATCTGAACGATAATATAAGCCAATAGTAAAAGAGGTTTAAGACTAAAACATACTTGGATTTCCTGTAATCATGACAAACATTTAACGGAAGGATTAGAATTACGTGGTTTACTTTAGAAATGACATATATGAGCGTGCTGGGTCGGCTGGCTCGATACTATAACAGGCTCGACACAAGTTGAAATTTTTTTTTTAGACTGTTTCATTAGACTTGGCTCGTTGAACAAACTAGATTCGTTAGGCTTGGGTTCTTAGACTCATTAGGCTCGGTGAGCCAAACTTTTGTCGGTTTGTCTCAGTTAGTTTGTTTGTCAGCTTAATTGCAAATAATTGACAATTAAATAGATGTCAACCAAGTTAATATGTATATAATTTATAATTATGTAACTATTAAATATTATTAATGATATTTTTTATTATATCATTTTAAATATTTGTCATTTTATATATTAATAAAATAATTTTGTTAACTAAATAATTACTTATTATATTTTGACAATATAATGATAAATGATTATTATAATTTTAATAATTAATTTTTTTAGAAATATACATTACATTTATATAAATTAAAAACATTTATGTATATTTTGTTCGTTAGACTCGACTCGTTAAGACTCGTTTAGCCTACTTGGCTCCGTTCGTTTAACATTGGCTTGCAAAAAAAAAATTAGTCTGGTCAGTTAGGATCAACTAGTTTGACTCGTTAGACTCGCTTCATTTAATTCGCTAGTTCAGTAAATTAGATTTTTTCAGGTTCAGCTCGACCGATTCATTTGTTATCTTGAGTTTACATGTTAACAATTGGTTATCTTAAATAATTTGATGCATAAGAAACTTCATATTAATTATAGAATATGATTAGAGAATTCTCCGATTGCTATAGAAAGATTCATTTTGGCCTCGAGAGTGCATTGCCTCCGAATTCTTTGTTACTAGTAATCTTAAAATTTCAATGATATGCATCAACGTAACACTAACTATTCTTATTGTACGCCATCTACTTCGTTATATTTATTTCATTGTGCCCTTCATCATCTCTTTCTTTTAAGGCTAATGTTAGCACTTCTAGACTCTTTCTACGCAACATCGCATAGATATTCGAATATCACACTTTACTCTTTTGTTTAATTATTAACAGAGCGATTATAATAAATTAAAAATAGTTAACGACGATAGATATGTTAGAATACGTACGCAACTTTGATGCCACTGTTGAGAAGTTGTGGTACGAAGCTAAAATACACAACTAAAGTTGAAATGAGAAAATTAAGAAAATAAAATAGAAATTTTGTATTGCAAAAGTAGGATTATAACAACTTCTATTGATTATCAAGAGAATACAATAAAAACCTTACTCTAAATCTCTAAATATAAAAAATGAAGGCTTGATGAACAAGTGGCCAAGTAATTGATAAGTGAATATAATATAATCTTTGAAGTAAACATAGCTGCTAAACAATAACAATCATAATCCAAAGTCTTCGTGACTTTAATGACAAACCTAAAACGTGACACTTAATGGATTGAGCAAATTTATGAAGTTTCTTAGTCACAAATAAACTCGTTAAAAAACCAACAAAAATATACCTGATGAGTGGAGTCCTTCGGAATCCCCCGATGTTTTGGATATAATATTGTATGTTTGGACCGTAACCTATATAAATTTGAAGATTAACCAAAAATGTATTCTTATAAGTATGAAGAAGATATCTATTTATAAAATATTTAATTTTTATTCTTTCAAACGATGTAAAATTATACACTCCCACTAGTATGACATGGATTCTTACAATCAACCGAACATCGGATAATGTTATGTTTACTCTGTTATTCTATTATTTTAAAATATTTATTGACGTATAAGATAATTATTCTGTAAATTATTATTTATCATGTTCAGCGAATATTTTAAAATAATTGAATAAAACAGTAAACTAACCGTTACTCTAATACAATTTTTTTTAGGGTATTGAAAATTTTGAAGGGATCCAATTGGCAACCACCGATTGGGCCAACGAGAAGAACCCAACGCTTCTGCGGGTCCAACTTGGAAGGACCAACTATTCAACTCTTGCTCTTAACTACCAGTCTTCCCCCAGGAGAAACACCAACAAAGCCATTGAATCCAATATCCAAGTTATGAAACCGGAAAACCCAGTTTTTCAATTTCGACTTCACCAATTCTTGTGGAACCGTGCCCAAAAATGGACTCGCTTCGATCGATTGACCACCTATGACTCAGTTGAAGCTCACCCATTATGCTCAAAGGCAAACTTAAGCTCCCGGAGAAGGCCCGTCTGGTCTTGCCAGACCGTATCGGTAACTTAGTTGTCGGGTTTGACGAGAAAGATGAAGGAAATGTTGGGTCCGATTCGGGAATAGATTTTGGGGAAGAGCTCGAGACACTTCTGCCTTATGAGTACGGGTCCGATAGAGAAAGCGATGGTGATACTGGTAAATTACCCATCGAAGAAGAAAAGGTTGCTGATGATTCCAAATGTCGGGTCCGGCCGCGATTTGAAAAGGAGGTTGTGGTCTCTGCGTCGAAAGCCATTGCCGCCGACGAGAAGAGGTCTGATCTTCAACACGAGGTAGAATTCTGGGTCTTCAGTAATTTGATTTTCTCTTCTTCTTTCTTTTCTGTTAAGGTTTTATGTGATTTGGTTTGTGTTTTGCTTTGGTTTCCAGTTGGCTGATGAGAGAAACTTACAAGTGATTATAATGCAATTTATGTTTTCGTAAGGAAGTAATTATGATGCTATCTTGGAAGTTGAGTTATATTTAGTGTGAAGATTACAGTTCATCTGCTTTGAAGAATAGAAACATAGCGTGGTTTGCTTAGCTAGTTGAACTAAATGAAATTTATACACTTTCATTTTCTCGTTAAAGATTAATGTTCTAATTATCATGTCAAATAGCTTATTGACACACTAAAGACATGGATTTTCCTTATGAAATATTATAATATGTCCTACTTGAATCGTTGAGTTTTATCGACTGCTAGTGAAATTGCCAAGTGTCTCCCAAAGACGTTTATATGAGTTTTTACAAGCAATCAACTTGAAGAGGATTATTTTTCTTCATCTCTACTCAAATTACTCGAAGTGTACAAATACTTGAAAAAAAAGCTTTGAGTTTGAGTAGATGCTGGAAAAGTTTAAAGTTCAGAAAAAAAATAGAAAAAATTATCTTTACATGTCTCAAAAGGATTAGTCTTTTTTTCCAAATATAAACAAGTATTATTTTTCTTTGTACTTCTCCTTAGATATCATCTTTAATCAATATCTCGCTAACACCTTTCCTTTGTCCGGTTTTCCCCCATGGTGCCCTGTAATTAGCTTTCTCAAAATGAGATAAACTTGGAAAGGTTGCAGAGAATTGCAAGCACAGGACTTCCCGATGGAGGAGGATTGCGTGCAACAACTTGGAAGGTAAATGACTTGGATTATCGGGTTCTCAATGGGAAAAAAAAAAGAATAAAAAAGCAGTAATTGTTTGGTAAATTAACTTCTTACAAATAATTATCAATGTACTTGTTTGACAAATTATAACATTCAATTATTAACATGTATACTAGAATTGAGAGAAAATAAAATGAGCGTGAGAGAAAGTTAGTGGTTCAATATCATTATTTAAATTTAGAGGATTAAAACGGAAAATAAAACTATTTTATAACTCCATTCGGAATATTATGAAAGCAAATTGTAAAACCTACATTCTCCAATTTAACAGAATTGCTGCAATTTTAATAAAAAAAAACACTTATTTTTTTGTTTGCCAAACATTAAGTGACGGTTAAAATCATAAAATAAACACTTTTAGACAGTTCTGTTTAAGTTTCAAAGAAAAATGTCACGTCTTTGACAGCGATTCTGTTTAAGTTTCTCAATGCGAATACATTTTTCTTGATAGTATGATGTCAAATTGGAGTTCTAATTATCATCATTTGCATCATCATAGCAGCTTCTATTGGGTTATCTGCCACCTTCTCGCGATTTATGGGAAAAAGAGCTGATAGAAAATCGTCTCAAATATGCAAAACTAAAAGAAGAGTTTCTCCTAAGTCCTGTAAGATGATTCTTCATGAGTTACAGAAAAGGAAACTAGTTAGTTACTTGCTGGATGAATACATAAGTAAAATATGTGAATCCATGGTTCTTTTTTGGTTCTCTAAACGAATATTTGAATCTAGACAGTCACAAATTAAAAGCAGAAAGGATGAAACATCAAATTGCAGTTACAAGCCAGTTGAAAGTAATGCTGATGGACTTCTTCAGAGGCATGAAATTTCTGAAGAGGATCATCCTTTAAGCCTTGGTAAAGCTAGTGCTTGGAATCAGTTCTTTCAGGTAAAAATCTTGATTTCTTCAAGTTAAGAGAGTTACTCGAATGCCCTTGAAATTAAGGTTGGTGCCCAACAAGGCCTTTTCTTCATAAAGCTTCTTGTTTGTGGAGCTTTTCTTTTGATCAGTTCCCACCTTTATTCATGTCTTTGGTCATAATCAAGGTGGTAAGTGACATACATGTACGTTTATTTTCAGCATACGGAAATTATTGACCAAATCGACCGTGATTTGCAACGAACTCATCCGGATATGAAGTTTTTCTCAGGAGAATCATCAACCAGTAGGAAAAACAGGGTATCCAACTCTCGCATCAAAAACTTCTTCTTGTCCTTTGATTTTATCTGAAATAGGCAGATTTACGAACATATGGCTGATTCCATGTGTTTTGATCTCTGTTCTCATAGGAATCTATGAAAAATATTCTTCTTTTGTTTGCAAAAGTAAATCCAGCAATCAGCTACGTGCAAGGCATGAACGAGGTCTTGGCACCAATCTACTACTTATTTAGTACCGTCCCAGATGAACACAATGCTGTAAGTACTATCTGCTGCTATTTTCAACTTGATATGAGCGTGCCTATGATCACATTCACAACACAAATATAAAATATCTCGAGTTAGTGTTCGAATACTAGGAGCTACAGCCATGGCCATATACCATATTTCTAGGTTGAGTTGGAGCATCATTTAATGAGGGATACTTGTACTCAAAACTGAGATAGGTGGGTAGACAGAATATAAATGGGAATCAAACAACTCTTTCTAAGCAGCTTGCCAAAATAGCTTCACAACTGCAAGAGAAGAATTGCCTTGACAAGGGGGCCTACTTTATCAAAATGTCAAGTCTATTTAAAGTTTTAAGATTATCTCTTTGGCGGATGAGTTCCTGCAGCAGGTAGGGATGGGCAGAACCACTGGAACCGCGGTTCGAACCAAAACAAGCATTTCGATTCTGGTTTGGTCAACTTCTCACCACTATAAGAACCGTAACTGGTTTTGAATGTAGAAGAACCATGAGTTACAATTTGTTTCACATTTTTTAGGGTTAAAAATTGTAAAAGCCAACCTGAAAGGTGGCAAATCGTGGGTCAAAAATTGGGACAAGCCCGATTCAAACTTGGCCCAAACTCGAAAATTACCCATAATTCTAACCAAACCACATGAAACTAGTTCAAATCTACAATACATAGACGTAATCTAATAATATTAATCTTATTTTTTAATTTGAAACCAATTTTAGAACCAAACTGATTCTCATTCTTCGGTTCCGGTTCTCGATGTCACCGATTCCGAACCATGAGAACAGTTACTTCATGGCGCAGTTCGTTTCGGCCTGAAACCGGACCGAACCAGGTTGTGTTCACCCCTACCTGCAGGTCAAGGAAGCCTTATATGCAAAAAACTTGCCCGCTAAAACAAATCCCATGGATGAAAGGAGATTCTGTCAATTTAAACTTCGCCAAATTCATTCATGAAATTTATGATCAATTTTGAGTTATTGAATTTCATTTTGAGACCCGTTTCCTTTGATTCTGATTTATGCACATTGAGCTAGTCCATTTGTTTTATATTACCAGCCCTCTTTTCTAACAACTAGGAATGTTTAGACGGTGAGAGATGGTTCCTCTATGGTGTAGGCAAACGTAGAAGCAGATAGCTTTTCTTGTTTTGTGCGGCTCTTGAGTGATCTAGTCGATCACTTCTGCGAGCAATTGGACAACAGCTCAGTTGGCATCCTATCCACTCTTTTACGTCTGTCAGAGTTATTGAAGGAAAATGACGAGGAACTATGGCGACATCTTGAGTTAACTAATAAGGTGCAGACTGTTTTATCTCTCCTCAACCCAAAAAATGAGACCAAAGATGTTAAAATATACTGGAATGGGTACTCAGGTTATTTCTGATGTAAATTTAGTTACTTAATTTACATTCTAGGATGAATTATTCTTAAAGATTTTTTTTTTTCAGATCGAACTAAGTTATTTATGAACTGAAGAAACTTCTCATTTGTCCCTAATGGCGCAGATTAAGGCGCAATATTATGGATTCAGATGGATCACATTGCTGCTTACTCAAGAATTCAATTTTCATTCAATCATGAGAATTTGGGATTCTCTATTGAGCAACCCTTTTGGTATTCAGGTCTCTCTCTCTCTCTCTCTCTCTCTCTCTCTCTCTCTCTCTCTCTCTCTCTCTCTCTCTCTCTCTCTTCTTGACAAAGCATGTTTATTTCAGGATATGCTGCTAAGAATCTGTTGTGCTATGCTTCTGTGCATGAAGAGCAGACTGATGAGAGGTGATTTTGTGTCTAACTTAAAGCTTTTACAACACTACCCCGACGTCAACATAGAACATCTTTTAGATGTCGCTCGGGACATCAGTCCCGACACATCTTCCTACCGAATATCCCTGTAAATCTATCTCAAACTTGTCTTATAAATTGACTTTTGTTTGGTTTGAGGTTAAAACTCACACAGACTGAATTTTCTCCAACATTAATACGAATCTAAATCAAAACGAGATGAGATTATGAAATGGGCATCTTTTTACATATTCTGATCAATATCTTCATTTATCCACTCATAACAATTACCAAAGGAAGAGATGAGATTTGTATGGTTGGTGTGTTTTCTTAATCTAAATATGTATTTTAGTTTTGAGGAAGAGCATGTGCAGGTATGGAAGAACATTTATTGTTGTGTCTTCTCTCTGCCAAAGCTGAGAAAAGGGGAATATAAAAGTAGACAAAAAGAGAACCTCACCCCATTGGCCATTGGTAGAAAGTCACTTTCCTATCTCCATTTCTATCTTTTGTAGTTCACTTTTCTTTTTTGGCATTTGGTCTTTAGACTTCACAATTTGGACTGGTCAAGATTCAATCCTCCTCCTTCCTTTCTGCGCGTTAAATGGACTCGGAAGAAAGCCATGGTTAAGGTCTTGAGCTCGTAGGTCAAGTTTAACTCGTCGAGTTCGAAATGAACTAATGCGCGTGTCAACTCTTTATTATCTTTATCGAGAATGTTTGTAAGATTGCTATATAAATTTATTTCCAAGGGTGTTGAAATTTATTTAATATTATATCTTAAAATTACATAATTTTTTTTTTTTTACAAATCGTATCTCTGCATTTCAACTATCAGTAATTTTAATCTTGCTTTCAATTTATTCATTAAATTCAACACGTATATACCACAATTTATATTTAATCAAGTGTTTTAACTCGAGGTTTAATTCATACAGCAATTTATAACCATATTTCAAACTATGGCGATCTCACGACATAATTCTTAATAGTCGAAGAGGAGATCGAAAGAGTTCAAAATTGTGTTAGAAAGTATGGGATGAGCTAGAATTTGAGGTAAATTCCACTCAATGAAAAAGAATAACAATGTGTTTATTATCTTATTATATTTTATTAAAATATTTATTGACGTGTCAAAAAATGATTGATGCAATTAAATTATATTAATGTAATAAATTATAAATAATTAATTTACTTCATTAATTGCATAAATTATTATTTAACACGTGAACGAGTATTTTAAGATAATAAACATAGTATCATTCAATAAAAACATAATATAAAAGTTATTAATTTAATAAATAAATTGGTGGCAATGTTAAAAGGTGAATGTTCGATTTGTCGAAAAAAAAAAAGTTTAATTTCTAATACGTAAATGATTTCAAACGTTATCGGTTAAATTACTCTGGACTTATTTACTTAAAAGTAATTTTTAAAATTGTGGGCATGATTTTGAGGAAATTGCAGAGAAATGGACGCAAGTGTCAATGACGTTGATACACACGCCTCTGATCCAATATTTGTTCACATCTAACTACCTTTTCTTTTGTCCTAAATGACCAAATATTAGGAGCATCTTTGGATAAATTAAAAACAAAACAAATTGCCAATAAAAATTAAATCTCTTAATAATTTAATTATTTATAGCTTTTGGTATAAATACTATATTGAGTTATTTAGAGACTTCCTTAACTTGTCATGGCGATATAATTGTTGTTACCTCAATCTTGAGCTTTTGAAAAATAAACGTCACCTATTCGGCACTAGATTTGTCGATAAATAAGTGGTTGTATTAGTGGGATTGTAGCTAAATTTTTATAAAATAATGTTTAAAAATAGAAAGTATTGCTTGATGTTACCTTATTTTCTCCAACATAGCAAGAATTAGACGTCGGCTTTGGCTTTAGTGGTGGGGTGGACTGAACGTCACCCTCTAAAACAGACCTTTCAGTTTCTCTACAGCCAAACACATTCTCACTTTTTATTATTTTTAATTTTAATTAAATATTAATTTTTAATTAAAAATCATCCCAATTTAATATTCAGAGCGTCAGTCAGTTGCTTTGCCTCCATTGTTGAGTCTCGGCCAAGCTTATTTAACTCCTCCATCTCCATTTTTCCTGAGAAAATTGGACCGACAGTCCCTTTCCCATCAACCAAACAGCCACCCACCTTCGTCTTCTTCATTTTTCTTTTTTACCATGTTAAGCTCTCAAGGTGTTGCCATGGCTACCGCCATGGCAGCTTTTTCAGGCACTTTAATTTTCCTTTCTTTCTGCCTCCAGAAATCTCTCTCTCCTCATCATCATCTTACCCACTTCTCTCCTCCGTCTCTCCGCTCTTGTATCTCCTCCGGTAAGCAATCAAACCACAGAATCATCACAACAGATAAAGCTCTTCCGGCTCAGCAGGTTTTTGTTTTTTTGCAGATGGGAAGACGAAGAAGAAGAAGAAGAAGAAGAAGAAGGTTCAGTTTGCAGAAGACGTGGTAGATCAGAGCAGAAATGACGAAGAATTTGGAAGAAAAATCTCATCGTCTTCTCCAAAAGTAAAGAAAAATAGAAGAGGAGGAGGAGGAAGAAGAGACCTAGAATTGCCAGCAAATAGAGTAGCTCTCTACAATGGAATCCTAAGGGATCGTCTTCTACAAAAATCAGCATATTCTTACTGACTAACTTTTTAGCTTACTCCATCTTTCTCTTTATATTTCTTTAATGTCAGTCTTCGCCCTTTTCTTTCCTTCTTGTAATTAATCTTTTCTTAAGTTAACTTTAGAAATCTTATTAGATTTAGTTTATTATATGGTATTTATTGTCACATGTATATGTACAGACATGGCCATGTTCTTACATATTCTTCCTTCGATTGCAAGGCCACCGAGAGAAATTTACGATACTATGTCACGTCATTTCAATCCAAGAGACGGATTATTTTAATTTAGATGGATTAGGATAAACCCAGTGATAATTGACTTCATTTAAAAGTGACTCGTCAATTATTGGTTTGCATTTGAAAATGCTATCATCATTGTTGCCTTCCAAATTAAGCATTGATGATTTTGACATTTGTGACCGGGAGTGAACTTCTCGGGGCAATTCAAACATGGTCACTAGGCTCTTTTTGTTGGATGACATCTAATGAAAATCTTCGAATTGGTATAGTTGGGGCATTATGGTCGCTCGGAGGAGAGCTACCCGTGGCTTAATTTGTCATTGTCTTTAGAGCTAACCGTGGCTTCCTTTGGAGACCACTCGTGATAGTGTCAACCAATATCTTATGTATCCAATCTTCCCCAATTTCTTGAATTCTTCGTATAATCATGAAGGACTCCTATTTGGATGATGTGTGATAGAGTTGCGTCAAGGTCTTTGCAAGTTGTAGGACCATGACAAGCTCTTAGTTCTTCAAACGCTTCTCGTGTCACGGATTTTCCTCCTCCATGCATGTTCTGTTTACCCATTGCCACCATTGACTATCTTCCCTTCTAAGGGAAATGATGACCAGGAAATCTTTTGTTGTTCAATTGTTCAATGAAACTAAAAAACGTTAATCCACTTGGTTGAACCATTTTGTAGGATCTTCGTTACAAAATTTCAAAAAATGAGTTGGAGAGATGTAAAATCCCCAGTGTTTTCAATACAATAGTGTTCGTTTTGGATCGGAGCCTACACATATTTGTTTTTAGAGTTATTTCAAAATGTGTTGTACTAAATAGTAATGAAAACTCTACTACTATAAACCATGAATTTTTAACTCTTCCAAGCGATGTTGGATCGTGCACCCCTCTGATATGGGTTGTACCTTCAAACTGGATCGTCTTAGTATTCACATGACAGATTGTCACAATCTTCCTCTTTTCGGAGTTTGAGGCCCTCGTCAGCCACACTTCTAGTTAGATAGTGGCTCTTATAGCATTTGTAATGTTCTGTGATACTCTCAATGCAATATGTTCTTTTTGACAAAAGTCCGCACATATTTATTTTTTGGATTAACTCAAAACGCATTGTACTAAGCATGAATGAGAACTCTACTTATAAATCATATATTTTTCACTCTTCTAAATGATATGAGATTGTGCACCCTCTATGATAAGATATTAAGTTGGTCCTTCGCATTAGTTCGTCCTAACCTCCACCTGACAGGATATCGCAAGAGATTACTTGTCAACTGCATGCTTCTTACAATGGAATCAAGAGCTTATTTCGTAGTTATCAACGTTAATTGATGCTTTATTTGATAATAAAACGTCATATGTAGTATGAATGATATCTTCCAAATAATGTAGTTAGCCAACAATGCTCATTCTTATTTTCGCAAATGAATTTCACCAAATTTGGTAACAAGATTCTCATTTCATTCTTTTTTGTTGTCGTTTAGTCCAATTGACTCTAATATCCTTATAGATCTCAAGTCAAAAATCAAATTTAGAAAAGCGTGTGGCCGACGCTCCTCGAGACAACCCTAAAGGCAATTACTTGCTCTTTTATGATATGAAAAGCATAAAATAAAGGTTGGAGGACATGTGCATATCAAATGAAGCACTCTTAAAGCTTATTTTTCCAACTCACCCATCGCATAAATTTAATGTCTTTTTGGCCAAAAAAAGTCATTTCTATTTGTTTGTTTTTTTGGTATTTATTTTAGATATAATAATTTAAAATAACATTCTAATTAATTTTTGAAAAAAATTGAAAAGCGACTTGAATTCTAATGATACTTTGTCTTTTAATTTTATTTTTTAATTATTATCTTCTGACGTAATATTTATTAATTATTATAATTTATTTTAACAATTTATAATTTATTACATTTGAGACATGTTGTGATGTAAAAATTAGAATGTAAAAGCAGAAAGTAAGTGTAACGTTACCCAAATAATTTTTTGAATAATACTTGTAAAATATATTGAAAATTTGATATCTCAATTGTTGCAGAAAATAGTTTATACTAGAGAATAAAAAGATATTTGAGGGGTAAAATGTGTCATTTTCTTTGAAATGGATAAGGTGTGTATTTAGGTTTTAAAACGTTGCTGATGTGCTCTTCATGTTGACACCCAGAGAAAGATTGAAACTTTAGGCAGTAAATGTAATCCTATAAACTTCATTTCAGGCTAATTAAGTAGAGAAATTAATTATCGGCCCCGTTTGGGTTTCCGTAAATTAATGCTAATCGGGATGAGTGGTGTGAAGCGAGGAGCACACTGCAGTGTGTGATTTGGAGGAAGGAGCAGTGGGATACCCACAAGCCGCCAACACTGGGTTGTCCACTACGGAAAAGGAAATTTTCTTGGAAAACCCACTGAAATTCATCTTCCACGAGGCTGTTCTTTCCCCCAATTTCTGGGTTTTTGGATCCCAACTCTGCCAATCGATGGTTGGACTTTGAGCTTTTTATTGGCCTCAAATGGTGACGATTACTAGCTGGCTTTCTGTTTGGCTCGATCACCTTCTTGATTGCATGGGGTAAGTCCTCCGTTTCTGACAAGTTCTGTAAATAGCTCTTTTCCCAATCATTCGACGGCGGCTTCTGAAAGGATCGCTGGAAATTTGGGCTGGGATAAATCTAGTTTTTCGTTTTGTTTTTTTCTGTTTCTTCTCCTTCAGTTTCTTATAATTTCTCACTTTCATTTGTAATTCTGGGATGATCAATTATCATTTCTTTTTGGGATTGAAATTCTATATTTAGAGTCTAAAACACTGACTTGGAAATATTACTTTATTGGAATTTTCTGTTTAATCTGAAATTTAACAGTCGTGGAAGTGGATAAGATCGCATTGATGTTAAATTTCAGTTGATACAATCAAAGAAGAGGAGTTTCTAGATTACTGTCTATATCTATGCATGGATTAACTTGGGTTATAACAGAGCAGTGGTTGTTTTGGATGCTGCACAAAACCAATACCCATAACGGCAGTGGACGAGCCTTCGAAAGGGCTGAGAATTCGAGGCCAAATAGTTCGAAAACAGAGCAATGAGTTTTGGAGCTCCAGCCCTTGCGATCTTGAAATCTCTACTTTTCAATCTCAACAGAGCATCTCGTCCATCAGCACTGTCAATTGGACTCCGAATAGCGGAAGCGGCACTGCCTCTAAGCTTCCCGACTTTGTAAATCATGGTAAGTTTCTAAAATGAGAACCAAATTATTGCTGTTTAGTAGTTAATTTTTTGAAATGATTGATCGATTCCCTTTGATACGAACGAAAACTATACTTATATCTTCCTAAAGATTTGAAATCCGTCGAGTTTGTGCATGACGATGAGTTCGTCATTGGTGGTTGATCTCGAGGTTTAGGATTGAAGAGCATTTTTTGTTCATAAGTGGTAAAATCATGGTTTGTGAACCAAATGATGAACAAAAAATAAAGCAGAAAAAGTGGAGAGAGCCCGAGGCTCTCTCAAATGTCTATCTTCCGACAAGTAAATGTCTTGAATGAATGTTCAATCCGGTTAGTAAACTCACCCTTATGGGAATAGAACTATGAAAGTGATATAATGAATTCAATAGTAGTCGGCTGTACCTACTGGCGATATGCAAATATTAATACCGAGCGCATATGTTAAAATTTTTTAAGCCCGATAATTTTTGTAAAATTGTTTTACATAGTTTTCTATCTATTCAAGATATATTTGCTGGTGAAGTATTGCGATTTGTGTATTCATATATCTGCAATCTCAAATTCTATCAAAGGGTTTGCACAAATTTTCTTTCGATTAGCATCTTCCTTAGAAAAAATGGAGAGTACAAAATCTTATAATTTATGATGAATTCATTCAATATATCCTATAAACTATTAATGGTAGTGTTGATATGGGCCATTCTATTGAATGTTTGAAGGTCTGATGTTGATAAACTATATTGCAGGTCTTATTCTATGGAACCAGAGCAGGCTTCAATGGATTGGAATTGGGAAGTCTACTGATAAAACCCCACAAAGTCAGCAGCCAAGATCTGGGTATGTTGTTCTTCCTCAAATTGTTAATTTTTGAGTAAATTAAGAAAACATCATCTGTAAATTAATGTTTTTGATGAGTTATGGTAATATTTATCTGTATATGAGTTATAATCTGTATAAGTTTTTTGTTGTTTTCTTCAGTTGGAATCCTACTTATGATAGTTTACTGTCTACCAGACAACCATTTCGTCGGCCGATACCTCTGTCTGTAAGCTGTCATAATTTTTTAATTTTCATTCTAGGTGGCCGGGGAAATTCGTATTTTCTGATTTGGAATCTTTCAACAGGAAATGGTGGAATCTCTGGTGGAAATCTGGGAACACGAAGGGTTATACGATTGAGCTCGATTATGTCTTTTACCTTTTTATAATCGATTTTATCGTGTTTTTTTCTCGGTTGCCTTCATTCCTTGTATAGTTTGGGTGGAAGAGTAAGAAAGAAGCTTGTAAGTGTTTTTGCTTACTATTATTCCGACTTTTCGATGTGAATATATCGATAGTAATCTAATTCAAAACCCGAATTTTGCATCGATTTATCGGTTTCATGAGAAGTCGAAAATGATCTTTGATATTTGCTGCTTTCAATTCATCAAACAAGGCAAAGGCTCATAGATTAGACTCTGGATGACCAATGAAAAATTTGAATAATTATTTTTTTAATATTTTAAAAATTGAAAATTCCACGTGTGTCGTTCTTCATAGTCCATGTAAATTGACCAGACAATTTCGGCAACGGAAGCAAACGGCGGCTGTCTTTTGTAACATCTTCCCTGATTCTAGTCAAGTCTAATTTAAACAACTCTGCATTTAATTGCAATGAATCCAAATAATCCGTAACAGTTTCCAAAGATCCTATTTTTCTTTTTCTAAAGTTTTTTTTATTTGTATTTATGAAATGGCCAATGGGTGTTCTTAAAAATTGAGTTTTTTTTTTTTTTTTTTAATTTGGAAGGATTTTTTTAATAAAAATAAAAAGGAGGGTTCGGAGAAGACGACCGACCTTTCTACCCTACACCAAATTTAGACTCTTCAAAAGCTTTCCACGCAGTTGCCGACATCATCTCTCTCTTCTCTCTCTCTCTCTCTCTCTCTCTCTCTCTCTCTAACCTCGTCTTTTGTTTTCCGAGTGTTATTCACGTCAGAATTCAGATCTTTCTTTTTATATTCTTTCCTTCTTTCTATTGTTTTTCTGTTTGGCAACCGAGAAGCTTGAGAATCTTCATCCTCCCTCACGAAGTCTTGCAAAAACCATAGGCGGAACCAAATTTTCTCGAGAAAATCCAAACCCTGCGAGCTTCTGTACATACAAAAAAGAACATGAAAGCTCCTCTCCAAACTCCCTTACCCGCGTTTTCAAAGCTCTTCAACGCCCACTTACATCTCTTAAATCTCCTCTCTTATTGCATCGTCTTTGCTTCCGGCATCTCCCTCGGATTCATTCTTAGTTTCTACCTGAAAGACCTATCATTAAATCTAGAATTTACCCAGTTTCTTTTATCCTCTTCTTCTTCGTCAAACTCCGGAAGAATTGCAGTTTTGCACAGTCGTGTAGGATTGAGTGAGTATATCAAACCACCTAATATTACTCACGACATGGAAGATGAAGAGCTGAGATGGAGAGCGTCAATGGTGCCTCGGGTTGAAGAATTTCCATTCAAAAGAGTTCCTAAAGTTGCCTTCTTGTTTCTGACCAGAGGGCCTGTCCTTTTTGCTCCACTCTGGGAGAGACTGTTCAAAGGGCATGAAGGACTTTACTCGGTCTACGTCCACTCCAATCCTTCTTACAATTTGTCTTACCCTGAAACTTCCATCTTTAGTGGCCGCAGAATTCCCAGTAAGGTAACTTGTCTCTCTTCCTGTAATTTATTTTGAAATCAAGCACTTTTATGATTTGAAATTACCAAATTTACCCTTATATTAATGTATTTTAGTACTTTTATTTCCCATAAAAACCGTCCATTATTTTTCAAACGCTAGGTGACACCAAATTGAATAAACATATACACAGTTAAATTACCAATTTACCCTTATATGACGTAATAAATTATGAGATGATCTCATGTTGAATGAATATGTAGGATGTCAAGTGGGGAAAAGTGAACATGATTGAAGGAGAAAGGCGTCTGCTAGCCAATGCACTCCTTGACGTATCGAACCAAAGATTCGTTCTTCTCTCGGAAGCATGCATTCCTCTTTTCAACTTCTCGACTATATACTCCTACCTCATCAACTCTAACAAAAGCTTTGTAATGTCATACGACGAGGTCGGGATAGTAGGACGAGGACGATACAACTCCAACATGTCTCCGCAGATCAAACTCCGCCAATGGCGTAAGGGATCCCAGTGGTTCGAAGTGGACAGACCGCTAGCCGTCGAGTTTGTCTCCGACCATAAATACTTCCCGATATTCCAGAAGTATTGCGACGAACCATGTTACTCGGACGAGCACTACTTGCCGACGCTTGTGAACATGAAATTCAATGGAGTGGTCGCAAATAGGAGCTTGACGTGGGTGGATTGGACGAAGGGCGGGCCCCACCCGACCATGTTTAGGAGAACACAAGTGCATCCGGAGCTTTTGGAGAAGTTAAGGAATGGGAGCAAGTGCTTGTACAATGGGGAGATGACTGACGTGTGTTTCTTGTTTGCTAGGAAGTTTGCTCCCGATACTTTGAATAGGCTGCTTAAGTTTGCTCCTTCAATCATGCATTTTGACAAATGACTGGTGCTCCATTTCTTTGTGTAATCATTTTTTGTTCTACATATAACATTTATAAAAATTCTCTCATTATTTTTTTCTAGATGTCCTCGACTATATGCAGCCATGAGTTTTAGGCAACAAGCGCAGCCTTTTTTCCTTTTTGTTCATATGAAATTGAAGGAGGTGGAGGTCAATCAAAATTCTTTTTTGATTGTTTAATTTCTCTCGAAAATATCACCTATAAAATGGGTTTAAAGTTAAATGTGAAGAAGAAGAAGAAGAAGAGGGCACGTTGAATCGACATTAGTTATTTTTCTTTGTGATTTCTGTTCAGCCTGGTTCAATGTGTGTGAAAGAGAGAGTTAGAAGGAGAGGAGATCTTTCTGTGAACCCATCAAATATATCTATGTATTTTTCTACTTCTTCGATTCGGACCCATATGCCTTTCGAATTTGCTTCTCTTCCAGACGGCAATGGCGGGAATGGCGGCAAGGGTTTCAAATCCAGACGGCGATGGTCAATCTTGCAGTCATAGTCGTGGCGCCTGAGCTCGAAGCGTCAGAGACACTATTTGCAACGCTGGCGCTGGTGCTGGTGCTGCATCAGGTTTACTCTCTCTTTTTTCTTCCTAAATTTCTTTTTATATGTTGTTCATCATTCCCCATTTCAAATTTTACTGTTCAATCGATGTAATAGTTCGACCCTTTTCACTTGATTGTTGAGTAAAAGTGTTTGATTAGTTTAACATTTAAGACTATCGATGGGGGCTGCGCAGGTGCAGTTGCAGCTACATTTGTATGCCCTTTGGACGTAATAAGACGAGACTGCAAGTGGTCTTCCTTCGGGCCGTAGGGTTATGATACAGTCTGTATTCTATGAAAAATAAAAATTATAACATTAACCTATCCTCATGATGTTAGTTTCATTCTCACTTGTTCTGTCCTAATAAATCTTTCTTCCTTAATTATACGAATATGGGCAGGTTATTCGCTCCCGTCTACAATAACAAGGACAGGCGAGAACTGTGGAGGTTCAATAGTCAGGGGTGGGAAAAGGAAGGTTTTTGTGGGTTGTTCAGGGGTTGTGCTACTAACCTATTTCGAACAACCCCATCAGCCGTAATAAATCTTACAAGCTACGAGATTATATATCGGTTCCTCTGGCTACTTCTTTGTGCAGAAAATGGTGTCATTTCGAAACAAAGATAAGGCCCTGAACTCATAATCCTAATCAAGCAGCTTTGAGGTAATCCACTGATTAATTTGTTGGTCTTAACTTCTTCCTTTTTTCTTTTTGATGAAATACAAGCAAAGAAAGTTATAGCAGAATAGTTTATTTAATAGCCATTGGAAGTGGTGTGATCAGATAAAACAGTATTCTGTAGGATTTTATTAGGCCCTGGAAAGCGAATGTTTTCTTTGCTTATTAGCCGTGGATAACTCAAACTAACAAAATGCAATATGTAAATGGAAGACAACAAAGAAATATTATTTGAGATTTGAGAGTAGTTTCTCGCTGGTCTTGTGTCTGTGAACAATCCTTTTAACTTTTGCAATTTCTTCTCTTTGTTGGGTTTTATTTGTGATGATATCTTTTTTGGGAAGGATAGAACCTATCATTCTGTGTGTTGGGTATGGATCTAGTTTATAATATATACCGAAGATAGTCTCTTGAGGGCGATCGTTGTTTGATCTGATCGTTCCTCGATTTATATTGAGGGTTGGAGTTTATGTAATTTCATTTCGTTTGGTCATAGTTGCACTTCGAAACATTCGTTGTAGATTCGAAAAGTTTTGATTTGTGCTTCTTGAATCAAACTTCGACCTTGATGATATGTGTTTCTGATTTTGAACACTTTCAACGATCTTTTTTCTTATGGATGTTTGGATTCCGGCGGGCATTATTTCTCGTGAGACCCGTTATTGGACCAGGTTAGGCCGGTTTGCTCCAAAACTATGAGATTCATGTTTGCTTGTAATGGATAATTTAGGGTCTGATTGGTCCTTAGTCCATTCCGCCAACCATAAACCAACCATTAAACCATTCTTGAGCTAGTTTCCCGACTTTCCAAAAAACTTTCTCTGTAAGGCCACTACTCTAAACTAAGTGCTAACATGCTCGAAGTGTCGAGTCAGTGTCATAGTTGCTAGAAGCCTGTCTTAGAGACTTCTTTTCTTTTTTGGATAAGTCACAAGTCATTCAAATAATTAAACGAAGGCACATGTTTAATCTAAGGTAACGCCGAACTAGACCGACCGATCCTAATTGTTATTTAATTACATGGTCCAAGGTCGGGTGGGACGAGGCAAGCCGAAGTACGAATCATGGACCATTGATGAGGCTCAATTGTTCTTCAAATGCCAGACAATTTTTTCTCCTTTGTTGTATTGATTTTTGTTGACTTCTATGGTAAAAGTAAAAAGCAAGCTGCATGGAATGAGAAAAGGATTTCATATCAACCTTATTTTGTAGGCAACTAATTCTCCCCTAAAATATCTTTAAATTGACTCCCATGCTCGTCTTCCCGTTCAAATACGACGAATCCTCTTAATTATTATATTATAACATGATATTCGTTATAATTAATGATTTATTTTAATTAATCGTAATATATTAATTGTACCCGTTAACGAGTTTAGGAATGTAAACATAATATTAGCCTAAAAAATATTATCACAAATGTAATTCTATGAAAAAAAATACCAAATAAAACATAGTAACCTACTTTAACATTATGACCATTTTATTTTATAAATGGCAATCACGTACAATAAAACCATTTCTCTCCCAAAAATGGTTTCTCAATAGTAGATTTAATTAGTTAATATTTAGAGTAACGTGGATATTAATCTTTAAATTTAAAGATAAACAACAAATTGATCCTCAAATTTAATTTTTAATTAAATAATTTCATGAATTTGGGGTGTTAGTATTAAAGTTCTATTCTTTAAAGAAACGTTTTTTTTTTATGCGATTTTTTGTGTTGCGTAATTTCCAGCGAGACTCGATAGACCAATTTTGACAAATTTAAAATTACGTGTATTGAGTTTTTTAATTTATTTTTCTCCGAAAATTATTAAATTTGCAAAAATTATTTTAACGGGAGTTAAAATCTAAAACGATAAAAACACGATTTTAGGGCATGTAATTGTTAACACGCGTAAGTTTATGAAATTATTACTGGCTGGGGACGAAGTTTAAGTATTTTACTTGATTTTCAATTTTAAGATTAAAAATTATTTTACATTTTACCATAATATTTGACGTTCAAACAATTAAACATATTCAAGTGAAAAGAACGTGAGAAATTGTCCAAAAGACCCTCCACGAAAGGAATGCGAGGCACGTGGAGCCCGCGATCTTAGGGACTGTCTCAAAACGCTGCGTTTCAGAAAGGAGCAGGAAAGAGGACGCGTTTATATTTCTTTATTTAGAAAAATCAGATGGATAAGATGAGAACCGCCCTCCACAATCGCGAGAATCGGACCATACACGTGTCATCCTTGTATTAATAGCTGATTCTTAAATTAGCCACACCCCACGTCCCTACCCATTTAATCTGCGTTTTCAGATATTTTCCATTTTTAATTAATTAAACAATTATTTATTTATTTTGTAAATATAAATAGTGGTTAATGTTTACTTATTTATCCAAAGCAACGGTTCTCCTCTGTTGTCTAATTGACTATTTTACCCCTCATTCTCACCTACTTCTCCCTCTCTCCCGTTAGATCCGACTCTCCTTCGACTTCGCCAATCTTTCTCCTAATCAAATCAAATCAAATCAAATCCTCGTTACTTTCCATCTTGCGTTTCACTTGTTTATCATCTTCACATCATCGCTTTTCATTCTCATTCACCGAGGTTTTGCTGTGGAATATCGTTGTTTAGGGATTGTTTCTTCTTCGTTTTTTCTTTCTTTCTGTTGTGGAGATGTTTGCTTCCGGTTTCCAGATTGGTCGGGATCGTAGTGAGGAACGGTTTTATAATTCGGCGAAAACGCGTCGAGCGAATCATTATCGGCAGCATGATCAGCCTCGGAAAGCTCTGCGTGATGCGTCGGCTACGAAACCATTGTCATGTAGTGTTAATGCAGGGCGGATGATGAATAGAGAGCGTGGTGATAGACTTGAGCGTGAGGACCCTCAAAAGCCCGTTGCTGCACCGGCTTTTGAACCGTTTGTGCCATCGTTGAGTAATCTTGAGAGATTCTTGCAATCTGTTACTCCTTCCGTGCCTGCACAGTACATTTCTAAGGTTTTACTCGTTGGACTTTGTTTTCTTCCTGTTGACGTCTTTGTTAGTTTCTGATGTTTAAATGTGAGTGATATTGTTATAGGAATCGAGCTTTTTTTGCGAGTTCTGAAATGACTTTAAGCTCAAGTTTATGTTGTTCGGCGAGCTATGTATTTGGTCTTATTTTTTCGCTTTTCGAAATCTGAAATGGAATACTATCGAATATTCGCTGTTCATTTTTTATGGAATTGTTGCTGTGTAAAGGGTTCGTGATAAGAATGTCTCTTCTAAGCCCATTCTTTTTGGTGCCATTTGTTTTCCTCTCTATACTTTTCTTGGTTCCAATAGAAAAAATTCAAATGGTGAACGAATATCGATATTTTGTGTAACAGACGACGATGAGAGGTTGGAGGACTTTTGATCAGCAGTGTCAACCATACTTCATACTTGGTGATTTGTGGGAGTCTTTTAAGGAATGGAGTGCATATGGTGCAGGAGTGCCTCTAATACTGAATGACAGCGATTCTGTGGTTCAGTACTATGTACCATATCTGTCTGGCTTACAATTGTATGGTGATTCCTTGCAGTTATCGGCAAAGTCAAGGTATTGACTAACTATTTAAAATTAAGTACCTCTAAATTGTTAAACATTGTGAAGTTCTTTTAAGAATGCTGGAATTGATTCTATCATACGAGTTTATCATAAAATTCACCATTATCTAGTTTTGTATCTTCTTTTTTTTTATGGATTTGGTCTTACTCAATGTGTTTTTTTTTGTTAATGTTAACAAAGCATTGTAGCCAATATGCATGGTGAATATGGGATGCTGTTATATCCACCTCAACTTATCTTTGCGTGACCAACTGGGTCATTTCTTCATGCTAGTTGTTTTACCATAAAATATTTTCCTTCTTTTCTATGTACCATTTCATCTTCTCTATGATGTAGTCATTCAAAAACTGATGTCTTAAGAGTTGGTTTTCTTCTGTCATAGACTACCTGGTGCAGACAGTGACAGTGATTTTAGAGATTCAAGTAGTGATGGTAGTAGTGATTCTGAACCCGAAAGAGCATTAAAACATGTGAGGGAACATAATGATAACTCTTTATATGGTGAGATACCCCTTAATATGGATAGACTACTGTTGCGGGACCAGGGTGTTGCACTTCAAGAGGATTGCTCTAGCGATGAGGCAGAAACTGGAAATTCTCGAGGGTGCCTTCTTTTTGAGTATCTTGAGCATGACCTGCCTTATAGTCGTGAACCTTTGGCTGATAAGGTGAGTAACTAGTTTAGTTTTCCTGTATCATTTGGTGTTTAAGATTGAAATAGAACATCATATAGTTATTTTTTTTACAGATATTGGATCTTGCTTTTCGTTTTCCTGAGTTGAAGACGTTAAGAAGTTTTGATCTATTGCCTTCTAGTTGGATTTCTGTGGCATGGTATCATAGACCTTTTACTTTCTTGAAAAGTATAAATGCACACAGATGACTAAATGGTATTTCATGATTCAGGTATCCAATTTACAGAATACCTACTGGACCAAGTTTAAGAGATCTGGATGCCTGCTTTCTCACTTATCATTCTCTTTTCAGACCACATGGAGGTATTTTAAAATTAATTTTTTTGTTACTTTTGTGATATACTTTAGTTATTTTTATTTTGGGCTCAAGAAACAACGGGACTAGCTATATTTTGGATCTCTCAGTCACTCATTCTCTGTCTGGTCTTGTTAGATACTATTTTCTCTTAATACTAATATTATTACTATGTTCAGATAAAGTAAAATTCAATCCTTCCATATGCTAGATAATCTGAAAGACTGACAGCTATGTACAACTCTTTATAGATTAGTTATGAATCTTTCATCCACCTTTCATCAATACACTGTTTTTCAGTTATAAAAAAATTGTATCAAAAGAAACATTACAGATATGAGAGCTTGAGCAAATGATGAATCCATGATTTCCTGCATATACTATTGATTTGCACCACCCGTGAAAAGATCGACTGTAATGGTCTATGGAAACAGCCACATCTGGCTTAATATCATCAAATCCGATCCCACTCCAACATTAATTTCTTCTGTGACCTTGGCATAGCCATCTCCACAGCTATACCTTGATTTAAATGTCAACTTTCTTTGAAGCCAACTATGCACCGACTTTGTTTCATGTGTTTAGTTTTTGTAACCAGGTTATTTTTGTCCCGATTTCTGTCATTATACTACATAGGCATATTTCATTAGTTTCCAGAGGTTTTTTTTTTCTATGCCAACAGAATTGTTGATGCTCAGTTTTAAGATATTACTTCACTCACTCTCAAGCGTCATAGAAATATGAAACAAAAAAATCCTTCGGAATTGACTTGTTTGTTTTTCCATGTCATTATTATTCTCACTACATAGATATGTTCAGGTGCGCCAAGTGCTCAAGCTCCAGTGTTGACCCATACCAGCGAAGCAGATGGGATCCCTAAGATGTCATTGCCTGTTGTTGGTCTTGCTTCATACAAGTTTAAGGGTTCCTTGTGGACCCCAAATGGTGGTTTCGAGCGTCAGCTAGCTCACTCCCTCTTGCAGTCGGCTGATAACTGGCTGAGACGGCTTCAGGTCAATCACCCGGATTTCCGCTTCTTCAGTCGTAGGTGATGTGAGTCCATCCACCCTGCATTACATAAGCTTACTGGCAAAACCCACGTCTCCAAGCCAAGCCTCCTGTGAAACTGTGTTATTATTGTTGTGAAAGTTCGGATGTGAAGTTCAGTGAGGTAAAGTTCAGTCAGCCTTCAAATAATAGCTGAAACTTAGTGGAAATTTCTAATGGCTAAAAGGAAAAAAAAAGAAAAAGTAAACAATGTTGGTTGAAGTGGAAAAGCCTTGAGCTGGTGTGCTAGCTATAAAGAGCAGTCGGATTGGTAATTATTATCGGGCGCTCTGGTTTCGTGAGCAGGTTTCGCATGATTTATGCAGTTCCTTGTTTTTAGGTTGGAATACATGGGTAGTAATGTTGATGACATCAAAAAAGCAGGCATTTTTATTGTCCTGGTTTTCGAATATATTTTTGATTACGAGGGGATTTTGGAAGTGGGAGGTGATGGCATCATCCCTCCCCTAATAATTTATTGTAACCCTAACCCTAACCCTAACCCTAACCCTGACCCTGTTTCGTGATACCTTTCTACCGCTTCTTGCATTAATGAATAAATTGATGTACATATTTGAACTATTGATTTTGTGGTATTTTCTCGTGAATGTTAGCCCATTCGTAGCTTCGTTATAGCTAATTTCTTTTGTAGGTTTGAAATTTATTGATCCAAATAGCTTGTAAGTTTAGTCTTTTAAATTGTCTTCTCTGTTCAAGAGATAACTTCCGGAAAATAAAATTAAAAACTATATAACAAGTAAAAAAATTATAAAATAATTCATTGATTGTTTTAACTAGTCAAAGAGTTATCTTTTAACTAGTAATGTATATTTACTATTTTATTTTTTTTTAATATATTTGTTCATTGATTGGTTTATAAATATTTAAAAAATAAAATAATAAAATAATCGTAATATTATTGTAAAGGGTTTATTTTAAAATAAACTGTAAAGTTTTGTTTTTTTTTTTTTAAAACTTTAAAATTTATTATTCATCTTAAAAAAATTTTAACGTTTGATAAATATGTAATTTAAACCTTCGAAGAGGGGTGGAGAGTACGTCCTCTCGAGAGAGTACAGCCAGTCAGCCTGGACCGGGCGTCCCGTGCTCAATGTACAAATTTTTTTAAAATTTTTCGGGGAGAATACATCCTCTCCTTTTAGAAAACGTACTTTAGGAGGAGAGTACGTCCTCTAGAAGGAGAGGATGTACTCTCCCCCTAAAGGACCCATGACAAAAGTCACGGGTTCTTGCCAGATGAGTACGATCGGTCCATCTGGACCGGCTGTACTTCTCCCTAAAAACGAAAACCTATGAGTTTTGTCAAAGGTTTTAAGGAAAATAGGATGGCAGGTCCTGAAAGTACGGCCGGTTCAACTAAACCAGTTGTATTCTTTCCGCAAAAATTTTAGAAAACTTGTACATTGAGCACGGGAAGGCTAGTCCAACTGGACCGGTTCAACTGGCTGGTTTAGTTGCTTATTTATCAAACGTTAAAGTTTTTTTACGATGAATAGTAAACTTTAAAATTTTTTTCAAATAAAAAAAATCAAAACTTTAAGGTTTATTTTAAAATAAACCCTTATTTTTTAAATATTTCATTAGTTTTTTCATAATTTTAATTTAATTTTTGGGTTTTTTTTAAATAAATCTTAAAGTTTTGATAAATAGACAATTTGAACGGGCCGATTTAGCTGGACCGGCCGTCCCATACTTAATGTGCAAGTTTTCTAAAATTTTTCTGGGAGAGTATAGCCGGTTCAGTTGAACCGGCCATACTTTCATAAGGAAGGACGGCTTGGACCACCCGTCTTCTTTTTCTTAAAACTCATCACAAAAGTCACAGATTTTCATTTTTTGGGAAAGTACGGCTAGTTTAGTTGGACCGGTCATACTCCCCTAGCAAGAACTCGTGACTTTTGTCACGGATCCATCTTCTAAGGGAGAAAGTACTGACAGTCTATCATCTGGAGTACGTAGCCTAGGGGGGGAGTACGTCCTCTAGAAGAGAGAGGATGTACTATTCCCCTTAGAGTATGTCCTCTAGAGAGGAGAGTACGTACTCTTCTCGAAAAGTTTTAGAAAAATTTATACTTTTTAACACAAGACGGCCGGTCCAGCTACTCTTCACCCTTCCCATGACTTTTACAATGAACCGGTCCAACTGGATCAGCCTTCCCTTGCTCAATGTGCAAATTTTCTAAAACTTTTTTTATAAGAGTACAACCAGTTTAGTTGAACTGGCCGTACTCTCAGGACCAGCCGTCCTCTCTTCCTTAAAACCCGTGACAAAACTCATAGGTTTTCATTTTTAAGAGGAAGTACAACCGGTCCAGATGGACCGGTCGTACTCCTCTGGCAAGAACCCATGACTTTTGTCACGGGTCCTTTAGGGGTAGAGTATGTCATCTAGAAAGAGAGGACGTATTCTCCCCCTATAATACGTCATCTAGAAGGGGAGTACGTACTATCCCTGAAAAATTTTAAAAAAATTTGTATATTGAGCACGGGACGGCCAGTCCAGCTCGATCGTCCGTACTCTCCCGAGAGGACGTACTCTCCACTCTTTTTCAGAGGTTTAAATTACCTATTTATCAAACGTTAAGATTTTTTACAATAAATAGTAAATTTTAAAAAAAATTTTAAAAGAAATTAAAATTATAAAATTTATTTTAAAATAAACCTTAATTGCAAAAAAGAACTACCTACTCTCGAGTAGAGCAACTCAATGAGATCACGTAGCGTGTCCTTTTCCTTTTCCTTTAGACTGCGTTGGAGATTCGTAGCCGATCTTTTCGGAAGCGAATAAGACAAACCTTCCCTCGTACGGTGGAGAAAGTTGAATAATGGTGATGTCAGTCTCCGTCTTAGTCCTCGTCACTTCTCTCCACCTCATCGCCTTCCTCCTCGCCATCGGCGCCGAAAGCAGGCGTAGCACGGTCTCTCTCTCCCTCTCTCTCTCCCTAGGAGCTAAGAGTTTGTTTTATTTTTGTGATTAAAGGCGAAGGTAGTCCCAGATGAGTACGTTGAGGAAACATACTGCGTCTACACTTCCGACGTCTCCACGGTTTACGGACTGTCGGCTTTTGGTCTTCTCCTCCTCAGCCAAACGGTGGTTAACGCCGTCACCAGATGTCCCTGCTTCGGCAAAGGCCTCGTTTCTGGTTGCTCCTCTTCCTCTGCCATTTTCCTCTTCTTCTTCTCCTGGTATTTTTTAATTTCTCCCTCGGCCTAACTACTAACTTTATTGCTCAGTAGATTTCATTATCGTAAATTGTGGGTGGCCAATTCTGGAAATTTGATGAATCTAAATAATTAGCCTTCTAGCGTTCTTGTATAGGAAACAAACTTACATGATTCCGAAGTTGATCTTTAGCGTAAGATTTTCGATCTCGTATCATCTATAGTCGGAGGCATCCTTTCAATATCCATAGTTAAAATCAGAAGTTTGAGTTACCAAGACTGTCAAAGTAAGTTAAACTTACCATTGCATAGCTTAAATATGCCTTTGATTTTGTTCCAATGGCAGTGTAACTAAGAGTCTGTGATCAAATCAATCGTGCCTTGTTTTTGTGGCAACATGTTCTGGTTGGATCAGAATAACTCAAAATCAGGGTGTACTTTGAGGGCCTAGCCTATAATAGGAGGGTGTAGATCGTTTGAGTATGGTTCTGATGAGTTATTCCTCTCTGCGCTAACATTACACTTTTGGGGTAAAACCCAATAACAAAACTGTGCGAATTTCATATCAAATCAGACAATTATTGTGCTAGCAGAATGAGTTCTTACAGTTTTACGCGTTTTCTATTCTAAATGAAACTTGAACTATGGATTAGGATTACCTTTATGGGAGCCCAGGCTTCCTTGTTAGCTGGATCAGCGAGAAATGCTTATCACACTAAATACCGAAGACCTTTTGGAGCCAACGACCTTTCGTGCTCAGTTCTTCAAAAGGGTGTGTTTGCAGCCGGACCCGCACTTACTTTATCATCAACGGTGGCGTCGATCTTCTACTATTGGTCTCACTCTAGAGCTGATACTGGTGGGTGGGAGAAGCACCAGAATGAAGGTCTGTCCATGCCAGATTCGAACCATGAACGACATCAGCACCACCAAACCCGATAATCCGGTGACTTCGAGAAGCCACAGAACTTGTATATAGAGGTTGGTTTTCGAAGTCGATCTCGTGATTTGTGTTGCGTGGAACATAGATTGTCTGCTATATGTATGTATAAGGGAATGTTAAATGAATGAAGCATAGTTGAGAATACATTTGCGTACACTGCATGGATTTCGCATTATTTAGTCGGGGTAGGGTGTTCACTCGCACAGTCAAACTCATTACTGAAAAATTAGCTTTAAAACAGTTTTTTAAAATAGTTTTTTTTTTTTTGGTTTCAATAAATGATTATGCCAAACTTATTTTTTTCGTATTTTAGTTGTAATTTTTCACGAACACAAACTCTGTTTTTGAATCAGGAAACATTCAACTTATCAATTCTACTATTTCTTTATTGATGAAAGAAATAAAGAATTTGTAAAATTTGCAATTTTTTTAATAAATAAATTTGGAGCCAAGTATTTTTGTGTTTTTGGTAGTGAAATTGTCGAATTTTCAAGAATGATCATTGTGAAAAAATAAAATTTTTGGTTAACTGGTCAAATTGGCAAAAGTAGAAATTATTCAACATATATTATATCATATAAAATACCCCAAAGTTAACTGAATAGTTCTTCTGCGACGCTGTTTTGCTCTCGAATTTTACTTTTAGTCGAAATTTGCACCGTTTTATATATAAGGTTTTTAGACCCTTTTAAATCTTGTCTTTTTAGCAATTATTGTGGGTGGCTTGATACCAATAAAATTTATAGATTTCTACTATTATTTTTATTCTCATATTTGTTCTTTTGAGGAATTCTAGGATCGTTAGCAAAATTTTTTGTAACTAGTTTTAAGTTAGACGGTGGACCTCTCCGAACTTGATCGTTTAACCTGACATTTCTGTTAGGTCTACTTTCGGATTGCGACAATTACTATTAAACGTGATAATAAAAAACCAAGTTAAACGGAAACTTTATCGACTAACTTCGAGTAAGAAATAATTAATCCATCCAGAAAATAATTAAACTTTCATAATCTAAAAATAATAAATTAAAGTCTGTAAAGCGTAGAGTGGGGTTCACACCACTCTCAAACTGCAACACAACTACATGGTTATAGTTCATATTCATCTTATCATTGTATCAGCAATAATTCAAAGACTTCATCCATTTAGTTAAAGTTATAGACTTTAAGGATTCAAATTCTATTTATGTTGGATTCGATATAAGTTCATGTTTACTAATACAGTGTTTTGGTTATTCTCTAAATTCATTTTAAGTCGTAAAATACAATTATATTTTAATTTTTTAATATTGATTTATCTCAACATATTTATTTATGTACAATCTTGGGTGCTAAGTCTTTTTATTTTTTATTTTGGTATTATTTTTGGAATTTAAACATAAAGAGTGTCAATGGAAACCTTTTTTTTTTTATCATGGTAATTGTAGCATTGCTGAGTTAGCATGATTGATTGGAAAATTAGACCAACTAGAGTGAGTAAAGCATTGATAGTTTAATGTGGTGGCTGCAATCATGGCATGTTTCTCTCAAGCAACTGAGGTTGATGATGGACTCCAAAAGTGAAACTTCTAAGTCCATGAGATGTAATTTTCAACCAAGTTTTCTTTTTGTGCTTCTTATTTTTTGGGTCGTTTGGTAAAGACAGGTTAACAAGAACAGGACCCTACAACCAGAACTGTGGAAGAAGCTCTCTCTTAATTACGTGTATGTAAAGAATTCTGCTCAGTCTGAAAATGGTAGATTATCAATCTTTTTGAGAGAAAATGAAAATGGTAAAAATAATTAATAATTGGAGGTGTTTTGCAGAAGACCCACGGGGTGGTTTTCTGATGAAATTTTCGAGAATAATCGACGTGGAAGAAGAGCTTTCCTGCCAATACATAGCTGTGTTCCTATTCTTACTAGAGTTTCTCTCTCCTCCTTCCTCTGTCTACTTTTACTACTTTTATACCACCAACGCATTACCGTCTCATCCTTTACCTTTCTTCAAGACCTTTCCCACTGCACCACTGTGTTCATACTCTCTCTCTCTCTCTCTCTCTCTAGTCCAGGCCCCCCCTCCCCCCTTCTCTCACTGCTTTACAGGCCAGTTAGACATCTTGCTACAGAGAGGTAAGATAGATTCTTCAACGGCAATTTTTTCCCTCTGGAAATGCTTTTTGTTTTGCTGGTTCTTCTCTTATACAGCTCTGATAGTCAAGTGAGTTCTTTGAATGACGAAGGGTTTGCCCTTCTCTCCTTCAAACAGTCCGTCACGGCGGACCCAGAAGGTTCTTTGAGTAACTGGAACTTTTCCGATTCCAGCCCTTGTTCTTGGAATGGAATCACATGCAAAGAGCAAAGAGTTATCTCTCTTAGCATTCCCAGAAAGAGACTTTCTGGGTTTCTTCCTTCTGCTCTTGGATCTCTCTCTCTGCTCCGCCATTTAAATTTGAGGAGCAATAATTTTAGTGGAAGTCTGCCTGTTGAGCTCTTCAAAGCTGAGGGTCTTCAGAGTTTAGTTCTTTATGGAAATTCGTTTTCTGGGTCTGTTCCGAATGACATAGGGAAGCTTAATTATCTTCAAACTTTGGATCTTTCTCAAAATTTCTTTAATGGGTCGTTGCCAAATTCGATTATCCAGTGTGCAAGACTCAGAACCCTCGATCTTAGTCATAATAATTTTAGTGGGTCTTTACCCGATGGTTTCGGTATTAATTTGAGTTCTCTGGAGAAGCTCGATCTGTCATTTAACAGATTTAATGGTTCTATTCCGAGTGATATTGGAAATTTATCAAGCTTACAAGGAACTGTTGATTTATCTCATAATGATTTTTCTGGTTCTATACCTTCTAGCCTTGGAAATCTTCCTGAAAAGGTTTATATCGATCTTACTTACAACAATTTAAGTGGTTCTATCCCACAGAATGGAGCTCTTATAAACAGAGGGCCGACTGCTTTCATTGGAAATCCGGGGCTCTGTGGCCCTCCATTGAAGAACCCATGTTCTACTGAAACTCCCGGAGTAGCCTCACCTTCCTCAATTCCCTATCTCCCAGACAACTCTCAGCCTGAAAACTCCGGCAAAAATGGCGGTATAAATGGAAAGGGATTGACCACCGGTGTGGTGATTGCGATAGTCTTGAGTGATGTAATCGGTATCTGTCTCTTTGGATTTCTCTTCGCGTATTGTTATTCGAGAGTATATTTGCATAAGAAGAGTAAAAAAGATTCTGGACATGATATTGACAAGGGAGGGAAGGGAAGAAAGGAGTGTTTCTGCTTTTGTAAAGATGAATCTGAAGCTTTATCCGATAATGTCGAGCAGTACGATCTGGTGGCGTTGGATGGGCAAGTGGGATTTGATCTTGATGAGCTTCTTAAGGCTTCAGCCTTTGTTTTAGGAAAGAGTGGGATTGGAATAGTGTATAAAGTTGTGCTTGAAGATGGACTGACCTTAGCCGTGAGACGGCTGGGCGAAGGCGGTTCACAGAGGTTTAAGGAGTTTCAGACAGAAGTGGAAGCAATTGGAAAGCTTAGGCATCCAAATGTTGTCCCACTTAGAGCTTATTACTGGTCTGTTGATGAGAAACTTCTCATTTACAATTACATGCCCAATGGCAATCTCTCTGCCGCCATTCATGGTAAGCTTTACCGACCGGATAATTCTTCCTCAAAAATAATTGAATTTGAAGAATTTCAATCTTGGTTTTGTTGCATTTAACCATTTGTTTTTTTTTATTGGTTCAGGGAGGCCGGGATCAGAGTCGTTTTCGCCTTTAACTTGGTTGGTTAGGGTGAAAGTAATGAAAGGGATTGCAAAAGGGTTGGTCTATCTCCACGAGTTTAGTCCAAAAAAGTATGTTCATGGAGATTTGAAGCCTTCAAACGTTCTACTAGGAGATCAAATGGAACCCCACATTTCCGATTTTGGGCTCAGCCGTCTGGCGAACATCGCTGGAGGCTCTCCGACGCTTCAATCAAGTCGATTGGGAACCGAGAAACCGCAAGAAAGGAGGCAGAAGAGCAATTCGTTTGAACTCGGGACGATGAGTTCTTCACCGGGTCTAAATGTGGGTTCCTGTTATCAAGCTCCGGAAGCACTCAAAGTGGTGAAACCATCACAGAAATGGGATGTGTATTCTTATGGTGTAATTTTGCTAGAAATGATAACCGGGAAATGGCCCTTAGTCCAAGTGGGTACTTCAGAAATGGATCTGGTTCAATGGATTCAGCTTTGCATTGACGAAAAGAAGCCGGTTTCCGATGTTTTGGATCCATATCTAACTCAAGATGCCGATAAAGACGAGGAGATTATAGCAGTTCTAAAAATAGCTATGGCTTGTGTTCATAGCAGCCCGGAAAGAAGACCGGCAATGAGGCATGTTTTTGATGCTCTTGAAAGGCTGGCCATTTCCATGGACTGATAAAAGAAACCTTCAAAAGCTTCAAAACTGCTCATCAATGGCGGAAATTTGAAAGTCAAAGACAAGGCGGGTATGGAAGATCTGAGTGTGTGGACTCCTCATTTTGTCTTTGACTGTGGAAGATTCTTGTCCTAATATTGTCTTTTTCTTCTTGTGTTGTGTCTTAAATAATGTCCTTTTCTTGTTGCTGTTTATTTCTTATATATTAATACTTCTCTTCTCTGTTTTCTAAGCTCACATGCTCTGCTCTAGAGCCTAGCCAGTGGCCAATAGGGTGACACTTTGAATAAAATACTGATTAAGCTCCGCCTTTGGCTGATTATGTTTCATAATATAATATTATAATTGTGCAGAGAAAATGATTTAAGTCAAAAAAATTTCGTATTATCTAATCTTTCTAACTTTTGGGTTTTATTTTTATTTTTATTTTTATTTTTTATTAGTCTTGGGTAATACTCTTATAATATGAAGAGAAAAATTGGACTATCATTCTGTGTACAAAATTATCAATACAAAGTGGGTCCCGAAGAGTTACAAACGAGTGTACGGCCAGACCGAAAACTAAACATTGTTGTTACACGACCTTATCGTCTATACGCTGATCAAGAAATTAATCGTGTCGATGGACGGGAGAAGGTAGGAATCCTTTAGAAACCATTCGTGTATATATAAGTTAACCCCCCATATGCTGTCAAAGTTAGGAAATTAACCATACAGCAAATAATATACCTATATAATTGCGAAATGAGATGTATTGTTGGATGTTACTAGTCAACTCAAATTGAATTAAAATCTAGACCCTAATAAATCTTCATCCGACCCAACTCTATTCTTCATCTAATAATTACACGCAAACATATATTGGATGGTTCTCAATTGTCCTCTATCCAAGTCCACACATAGAAAATAAAAGTAGGATTCAAAATTTACCTCATCGGTCATCACGCCGCGAATGAAGGGAGAGAAGCCTAATCAATGGAGTCAGACCAGACTTGACAGCCGTGTGGACGCTGACATTCTTTGAGCTGTCTTTCTGTGCTTGTCTTCACACTTGAAGATTCACAATATAACTGTACAATAATATTTCTTCTCTGTATATTTGAGCTTAATAAATAGAGCCGGAGTGACACTTTCACTTAACTAACCAAATCATACAATATTAATTTATAAGTTTACTATTTTAACTATTAATTCCTATTAAAAATTTGACTGTCTCCAGCTTCCACCAGGGATTCTCCGGCCAGACATTCGTGTCAACTAGTCAGAAATGTGGATCAACACCAAAAGATAATGACTTTAGAAACTAGAGCCAATTGCCTTCAGAAATTGAGAATTGTAAACAAAATGTTTAGGCAAGTTCAATAGACTCATACATCGTAAGGTTCCCTTCAATAAAGTTATCATTTCTCCAAATGACAAATCCAACAGTTACTGAGAGAAAAACATTAAACTGGAAAAACTATGTCCAAGCTAGAAATTTGTAATTCCAAGCTATAGAAGTTCGACGATTAACAGGCTAGTACCCTTTAACATTTCTTTGATACGTTTTCAATTGTAGCAGGCAAATCAAATTTTTGTACGAGCTTAAAAATTTGCTCAAGCTTCATTTGCATGCCGCTTCATCTGCATTTATTGTCGAGGAAAACAACATTGTTTAGAGAAGCATCTTTTGTTGTTCAGAACTAAAACAAATTAATTATAACTCCATACCAGTCCTGAAGTGATTCTTCAGATGACTTGTCATGCGATTCGGATGAACTACGCAGTCATATTGAGTCATAACGATCAAGAAATTCAACTATAACGGGGTACACCTGCTCCACTGCCTGCTACAACACTAAGACGTCATACTTTAACCAAAATATGCTTTCAATCCATCAGATGTTAAGCTATACCACTAAACATTCTAAGGTAAAAAAAATTTACTCACCAATCTTCCTCCAACTAAATCATAATGAGCGTAATGTGGGCCTCCAGGTTCTCCAAAAACTTTATAAGTAACAAGGTGCCCAGGAATGAGTTTAATAGTGTCTGTTACAATAAAATAAGCATAAAAAAGTATAAAATTGAAATTACAGTAAATATTACGATAATTACACTCATCCAAATCATCTCCTGTGTAAATCTACCTTCTACAGCTTCAGGTGGACAAATTAGATCCATGTCTCCAGCAAGAGCTAAAATGGGGACGTTAATTTTATGAAGATGATCCTTGTAGAAAAAAGTATTATTCCTGTTCCGTAACCCACCTTCTCGAAAGGCGGTTGTCAGCTGTAAGACAAGTTTAGCTGGTATAGTGCCTGGTAGTTTAAATCAACTGTCATTCTAGTGGTTCATCATGGTTGAGAATTATTCAAGGAGTGATATTATAGAATCAAACATATTGATATGGATGAAGAAATGTGGCACAATCTTAAACCATCAATGAAAAATGATAGAGAAATTAATTTAACATTTGAAAACTTCTTGAAAATAACACTATTGAAATACGAGGGTACACAATTTACTTTTTAACTGCCACAACATAATGATACCTTACATTTTGAAATTCTCACGTCAATATTTGCAAATAACTTTTGTATTTGTACTCTATTTTAATTATCACTTGGCTTCTCCACCCATAAGATTCACTTGTTGTCCACGGAAAAATAAATATCAAAATAAGATATGATATAAGTGACTTACATGACAGATAACCGCAACAATCCTTTTTCTATCTTCTCGATTTCTAAAAATTGTTCTCATTTCTCAATAGCAAAAGTACAAAGAAAGACATGAAAGAACTATCAGGTTCTAGTACATTTTTTCATCAATTAGGTGATCAAAAATAATTGTCAATTTTAATGAGACTCATTAATGATGACCGTGATGCGTAGCAAAAGAAAATAACACTGGTTAGCAGGAATTAGTCAAAACACTTACAGAAGTTGTTCAGAACAAGTTTTTTTAACATTTCAGGATGCATCATATCTTCTGCTGAAATCAGATCATTAATCCAGGAGAAAACATAGGGAGGACTTGATGAAAGGGGATAAGTAGCTGATAACAATACTCCCAACGGAACAACAGGAACGTTAAGAGCTTGGGCAGGATCAGCCTGTCAATGAAATATTGTAACATTAGGTTCTCATTATTACTATGCCAAAACTAACATGGAAGACATTCATTCACAGTAATAAGGCATCTCCACAAAGATGGCATCCACTTACAAGGGGTAAGAGAAATTTTAGAGCAGATTTTGAAGATGTATAGTCAAGTGACGATGCCACTGTACCTACAGCAGCTAATCTTGAATCTCTTCCTTCGCAACCTAATAAGATGTCAATGAATGCTTGCATCAGTGAGGAAAATGGAAGAGTAAACTAGGAATACGCCAACCAAAGGTAACGAAACCAAATAAACACAATTAGACAACTGTCTATATAAGAATACACTTCCCCAAACATAATTATTACAATACAACAAAATATTTTGTCCAGACTCTCAATCAACTAACAAACATTCAACAAAGTCCCCGACGCCATTGAGTTGTTCAATCGATGATAGAATTTAAATTAGACTTCATCTAATGATAAAAAAGAATATAGAAATGTCAAATCGATTGACTTGGCTACATATATTGGCTACATATATTGTCAAACATTTTTTATATAAGAAACGAATTATATTAAAAGTGAAGAAAGATACAAATAAGAGAGAGAAAGAACCATTCTAAAGCGGAAAATGCTCAATTTAAAGAAATTTTTCTCCAAATAAAGAAAACTGCACTAAAATGTTTGACCTTAAAAATTTTTGAAAATAAACTCAATTGGCAATAATAAAATTAATTGTCTCACTTGACAAATATTTTGTTATTCCACATTGACAGAACCAAAGCAAAAAATCTTGTATAAATACGAGCGCAATTTTTTCATTCCTTGAACTACTTTTTGGGTGAATTCTACCTTCTCACTTTCTATCATATTATCAGAGCAAAATCTGTACGATGTGATAACCGATTAAACACGCTAGACGTAAAGGAAAGAAAAATCTATCACACCAAACGTGAGGGCTGCTGTTGTCCCTCATCGACATAACAAAAACAAACGGTTCTGTATAAATATGAGAGAGATTTTCTCACTTCTTGAGTTAGCTTTTAAAGTGAGTTCTACCCTCTCACTTTTTATCACATTTTAATAAAGACATTTAATAATTGGCCATATATGTTTGGCTAGTATATCCATGACTTATAGCTAAGAAAGATCATTAGAAAAAAATTCGGGTAGACTCCAAAATCTATTCACATTCCTAAATACAGCTGTTTATTCATTTTTCTTCAAATGACTAAATAATCATAAGCAAATTGCTAAAAATATTTTAGGTATTTTCTCACATCCCTCAAACATCGCTCAAACAGCCACCTATTTGATACCATTTACTACATTTATGAAATGGTTAAGTTAATCAAGATAATTCTCACTTGACTGACGTAGACTACATTCTTAAGCCAATTTGAAAAAGTAAAGATTCAGTATCAAAATAATCATTGTCATCACTTTCATATACTTACTACTCTTCTGGTTCTCCATGAAATTAAGACAACACTTTTACAGTGACGTTTTTAAATAAAAATATGTACAAATTCATTGCTGAAAAGTAAAAGCGCCAACCATAAGATGATTTTTTCCCCAAAAATACAAACAACTACGTGAGAATGGTTTTAATAAAAAAACTACAATAATCATAGAAACAACAAAAAGATATGAAGGAAATTAAACAAACGCCAATACACAATAGAACTTAGCAAGTGAGACAAGATTAGTACCTTTTTCTCAAAGAATATTTAAATAAACATCACCAGTGTACTTTAAGATAAGGGGAAAATTCTTACCACAGCGTGAAAGCATTGCATAAAGCAAGATACCGCCCATAGAGTGTCCAATGGCAAGCAACTTATCATCCTTTGGCTTGCTTACCATCCTTATATATTCCATCTGCATGTTACAGGGAGATCAACATATTATTAATGTTTAAATTAGCCATGTAAGAGTTTGCAATCGAAGATGACAGTTTGACAAGGAAACCTAAAAAAAAAAATTATGAGCCTAAATCAACTATTTTAGGTATAGCCAACTAGCAAGATAAAATGTCACCTCACCGCAGCAGGAACATCCTCTTCAAGATAATGATCAAAGTCCCAGTCATATTTTACTATCAAATCAAGTTGTTTCTGATAATCTTCTAAAGTAGAAACAAAACGTTCTTGTAAATTGAATAATGGAGGTGAAACGGATCGTTGACCTTCTTCGATGATATCAACAAGCCTTTGACTCAAATCCCTGATTTGGCCAGCAATTACTGAGGTCTGTCGTGTCTCCAACAAACTCAGAAGTTTTCCTTTAACCTCATTATAACGTTCAGACAACTGAGAATCCACCATAAGTTTTGAAATTTGATCAAATAGATTATTAGACATAACTTTGAATTGACTTTCACTGAGAAAACCAGAAAGTCTTTCAGACAGACGCATAAAAGTTTCTGTCAATGATGTTACCAGTCTTGACTCATCCCAAACTGTTGTCAGTCCAGTTATGTCTTTCACAGCAGAAATCTCTTCTTTTCCAATCTTAGCAGAAATCTGCCAATTTGCAATCTCTTCCACTGGTGAAGTTCCATTAATCATGCTTTCAGAAGCAGCTTCTATTTGCTCAGATTTTACACGGGTAGCTTGCTCAATTTCTTTATCATTGTTAGCCTGAACACTCAGCCCAGCACCTCGAACTTCAAGAATCCATGTGTCAAACCCTTGGCCAGACATGTAGCGTGCAAATGAACACTAACATAAAACATTAATAGTTAGTTGTAAAACTTTTGTGGAGCATAGAAGTAAGGTGGCTCACCAACAAAAAATCTGCTAAAAGATACGTTTAGAATTTCTACTCTAAAAATACTCTTTGTGCTACTGTCATTCTTTTTCAATTAAATTGAAATGATACATAGAAATAATTGAATGTCTACATATTTTATTATAGAAAATCTTTGCATCTTCTGAGAATTAGAGTAATAAGGCGGGATGCTGAGGATATATAGTTGAACAGGAATGATAAACAAACGCTGAGAAATAATAAACAGGTACAAGAATCAATATATTGATGAGATCGAGTTCTTTACATCTATGCTTTAAAGAAATTAGTGGAACAAAAATGATAAGACTATAAACAGATTATGATGAGACCTAACTTAAATAGATCGAGATAAAAATACACTTGGTGATCAAAAACTAAGATCAATATTTTAATGAGATTCGTTTATTTAAAAATATATGATTTATCTCTCTCGTCATATTTATTATTTTGGAAACTAATGAAAAGGTTGTTTTCCAAGCAAGAAAAATAAAGCGCTTGTAGAAAACCAGGATGCAAAAGTTCAGGAGTCTGAACATAAGCATTGATAACCCAAATGCAATTTTATTTTTGCCACAACTTGTCGATCAACATGCGATAACTCTAGGAATAGAGTTACTATATGATAAGCTTTCTATTAAGTTTGCCCATAGTAAGAGGAGAAAAAAGGGAAGTGAGTTGATAATTCAGTAGAATAGTGGTATGACCTAGAAAATGACAAATCAATTCAGAGATATTTCATAGAAAGAAAGCCAGAAAGAGAACAAATCTATCGATCTAATAATGGAAGCTCATACCCCCCTAATTCCTCAATGACAATTTTTCGCATGACCCTCTTTCCCATCTCACAACTCTGTTATATTCTCACTAACCCAACCACACGTCATCCTCACGTAAGAGGTATTGAAGAAAGTAGAAAGTACAAGAAAGTCTATAGAGAGAGAAGTCGAGAATCTAGTACTCTGGGAGAAAGTATTGGTGCTTGTAACTAAGTTCTATATTCAATGAGAGAAGTGGCTTACATGTGGTAGCCATTTGTTCATAAGAATTTCATATTCTTATCACTATACCAGTAATTAAGAGCAAAAATAAGCCTCGTTCAATGTATTTCTTACTTAATTGTAAATTCTTCCAGATTTGCTATTGCATTTCTGGAATTCAAGTCAGATTCACAACGTAGAGCATATTTCTGCAATTTAACTCTCAATTTACTTAATTGTAAATTCTTCTTTTGACTGAAGGTTTTAAAGTACCAGAATCTATGACTTGATTTTGTTTGCTTAACTTGTGATCTAATGTGAGTGATTGGCCATATTGAGCAGAATATTATGTTTACAGTGTGCTGAAAGGTTTATGACTTTATACCCATGTTGAATAGTTAGCTTTTAGCTAGTTCTAAGACTTAATTTAGCTAATTTACAAGAGTTAAACATGAATGTATACTTGTCTCGGATAACCCAAATACAATCAAAGCAAAAATGATTTCTCATTCTATTTATACACAAAAATACGCTGAAATTGAATTGAAACCACAAGTAATTCAGAAGAATCCTATGAATAATCAAACTTCAGTTAACTGGTTTGCAAATGTTGTAGCATACATAAGTTAGATTACGTGAAGAGAAAATTAAAATCCAGTCATTATACACTTAACTGATCTTTCATTCTGGTTGTTGCATCACATCTGTGAGTTATTTTTATTTCAGAACTAATTTAGTAGAATTAATCTTGATATCAATTTCATTATTTTGTTGTTTTCATACTTATTAAAAGTTTTACAAAGAATCAGGGTGATACTTTATTTCTTTGTAAGGTTGATTTATATTCAAGTTTCATTTTATTAATTGATGGTGACATGTATTCCTGCACATTGTTATTTTTTAAAATATCCCAATAACTTGCTTGAATTTTCTATGCTGAACTTGGAATTGGATTATTAAATTGATATGAGTATTATTCTAAATAGGAGTAGGTGATAGCTGACAAGAGAGTGATACAAAGAATAACAATAAATATGTTCACTCTACCCTAAAAGTTTGCATATTCAATTCAAAGCTTGAATTGAATTGGATTATTAAATTAATATAAGTATCAATCCAATTAGGAGGAGATAATAACTAAAAAGAGGGTTTGTTTACTCTCCCCTAAAATTTAGCCAAAATCATTTCAAAGCTTCCATCCAAAAATTCGAGTTTGAAAAGCTTAAAACCAATATTTTAGTTGACCAGCATTTCTCGACAAACAAAATTGCATGATGGAACCCATTAGAACTGTGATTGAGGACAGGAAAGCAATTGATATTCACCGTGATGTTATGACATGTGATATTTTGTATTGAGAAAGCTATAGTGAAGTGTAGTTATTACTGTCAGAGTTGGAGTTGGCTTCAAAAGTTGAAAAAATACAGACTAAAAAATACGAAGTCACAGCATGATTTCTTAAGAAGTTCGCTTACTATGGTGGAGAGATATAGAGGAATATTACCTCCGGAGTAAGGTCGTATCCAATCGCATTAGTCCCCACTCCAGATAGAAGCAACAGAGGATGATTCTTTGGAGTTGCCTGTAAATAATTTCAACTCCATCACTTTGGGAACAACGATTAAGACATTCATAACCCAACAAAAAAAATAAACAAAATAAGACCTGAGGGGATGGATGATAGCGCCAGAGAGCCGGCTTCCAGTCTGAATTGGAAACGGAGATATAATGGAGCTCGTCAGCAGTGCAAATAGACGGTTTCTCAAGATGCTTGAGGGTGTCGCTGTGCGAGGAATCGGTGGAGAAAGCTCTCAACTCGAAAGAGGTCGCGGGAGAAGAAAAGGAAAAGGAGGAGAAAAAGCGACATGAAACCTTCAAATTGGGAGAGATAGAACGAAAGGTTGAGAGAGCTGCGTGAAAAGCAGAACGAACGTCAGGCTGGAAGGTTGCCATGGCAGCGTGTTCAGCAATCTTGCAACTTCAATCATACCCCCTCTCTCTCTCTCTCTCCACTCCTTATATAGTCAGGCTGGGCGAAGATCTGAGCAAGTTAGCCCAGGACAGATCAAGGAGGCGATGAAGCCTAAAATCAAAGAGCGGATTAAGGGGGGCGCGCAAACCAAGCCAGTGCGATTCAACGCAAGCTCTCGCAATCCACCGCGATGAAATACGTGTGTGTATGTGTGCGCGTGTGAGATTCGCTAAATAACAGTTTGTGAGTTCAAATTATTTTGTTGTGGGCTCAAATTTTGTAACTCATTATCGTGTGCATTGAGAGTTATCTTGGAGTTAAAAATCTCAAATAGTGTTAAGTAAATAGAAGTTACCTCGAGATAGACTTTCAAATAGCATTGATCTTTGAGTTCTCAACGTCCAAAATTTCATTCTTTAACAATAGTTTTCAAGGGAGCGTACCTGATCTCATTACGTCGTTTGTTGATTTTTTGTATTTTTATTATGATTGGATTTCGAGTTAAAAACTTAAAATTATTAGTTAAGTTTCATGCATGTTAGTCGATTGTGAGTCTAAATGGCACAAGTGTGAGTTTTAAACTAACTTTTCAAAATTTGTAGGGATCTAGTTTTTTCAAAACTTGAATAAAAAATATTCACGTGGCGTATCTGTGGCATCGAGGTGTTTTTTAGGTTGGAATGCGGAATGCGGTCAACGTCGCGATGCTAATTGTGTTCTTCGTGAGTGCTCCAATGAATGACGTAGTGATTTGGAAAATTACATACGTTTTCGTTAAGGAAACTCACGTGGGTTTTTCCATGATTGAGAGAAAATGAAGCTCCGCTGTTTTCTTGGTTCATTGCTCTTGTTAATGTTTCTCGTTGTTGAATCAAATCTTTTGTTCGATAGAGAAACTCTGTTAATCTTCTAGCAGACTATAAAAGGTCGGCCACTTCTCTGGAATATCTCTAAGTTGTCTCTATGCTCGTGGCATGGAATAACTTGCATCGTAGAGAGAATCTTCAAGCTCTTGTTACCTGAAATAGGTTGATAACGCAATATCATACACCCAATAGATAATCAACAATTTATCTATAGATTATTCACAAAGTTTTGACAGAATTTAACAATGAAGGTGTCAATTAATAACGTCTAAAATTTGAGATATCAATTAATGAAATTAAAAGTTCGAGAGAACAGTTAAAAAACAATTCATATTTAAGAATTCATTTCGATATTTATCATTTCCGTAAATGAAGAGACATGATTTAGCTAGTAATGAAGCTTACAAGGCAATTTTACACATTACTTTTTATCTCGTGAAGCAATATTTATTTATTGATATAACGATTAAAGTAATATTATCTCTATCCTCTAGTTTTTAACTGCGTGACTCTCATTAATTAATAAGCGTCCCTTCAAAATGATAATTCGAAAGGTAGAAATAGAATTGTAAAATAACATTAGTCAATAATTAAAATAAATTAGAATAAAAACATTAAATGTCAATTAAAATTAATAGTGTAAATCTAACATTGACTTGATAACCTCCAAGTGATAAAAACATAATTTTGAAGTCACGTCACGTATTAAATAATTACACTATATTATAAAGTCTAAAAGTTGGGGAGGTTTTTGCTTTAATTCAGTTTTAAATTAATATTTTAAGTCAATATCAAGTCAAAATGTGTACACTTTTAGAGTCAGCAATTAAAGCTGATTAAATATGGTTAAGACATTAATTAAATTTCGATGATGATGATGCACAATTTAATAAAAAGAATAAAAAATAGAGAAAAATTAATAGTTGATCTTCTTGTGTTTCCTCATAATTTCTGTAAATATTTAAATGTAAAAATACAATGTACATTAAACTATATTGTAATTAATTTGATAATTCATGTTCTAAAATTATATATTAAATTTATAATATATTTGTTGACTTTAAAAAAAATGTCAAAATTGATCATGAACGTACAAAATATGCAGATACTTTGACGGATTAGCTAACAATGAGAGTATTCGTTGATAACGGCTCGAAAATGAAAGGTCGATTGATGAAATTAAAAGTTAAAAGTATCTGTAGAAAAAAATTTTCTTACTTCAAAGTGTATTTTAATATTTACCAAATATAAAAATACAATGTACATGTAAAACAATATATTAAATTTACAATATTTTTTTACCATAAAAAAATAAAATTGTCCATGAAGTAAAATGGGTATTTCAACGGAGGGGAGAGAGAGAGTTTACAGGTTATTGAGACAACGTGCTAAACACGTAGATGTTTTAACGTATTTTCTAACAGAGAAGGTGTATATTGATAACAGGTCGAAACTGAGATCTCGATTGAAGAAATTGAAAGTTAAAAATATCATTTAAAAAACTCTTTTATTTCACCATGTATTTTGATATTTACTCAATGTAAAATAATATATTAAATTTATAATATTTTTTGCCATGAAAAAAAATATCAAATTTGACTCTCAAATATAGGAGGTATTTCAACTAAGGGGAGAGAGAGTACGCAAGTTATTGAGAGAACGTGTTGAAAAAGTGAGTGCTTTAATGAATTCTTTATCGATGAGGGTATGTGTTGATAACGATTCAAAATTAAAATGTCGATTGAGTAAATTAAAAGTTTAAGTTATGCTTCGAAAAATTCTTCTTATTTCAAGACGTATTTTGATATTTACACAACGTAAAAATACAATATGGTAAATTACATTTTTATTCAGTTGATAAAACGTGTTCTAAAAATTACATATTAAATTTATAATTTTTTTTGCTCTAATTTTATTTTTTTCAATTCAATATTTTAAATGGCATGTTTATGGAAACGAAGTAATTAGAGAGAATGATTTCACAAATTGACCCCTCGATGGTGCCACGTCATCATTTCCATTCTAACCGTCCCCGCCAATTTATTCAAACGGGCCCAACCTCTGTCTCTTCGTCGCCCTATCTCTCTATATCTGAATATGGATATGGTAGCTTTTGAAGATAAGTTTGAGAGAGAGAGAGAGAGAGAGAGAGAGAGAGAGGGAGAGGGAGAGAGAGACACTTTGGAGAGTTGGGTAAGCAAAATTATCATGATTTTGTTTCAAATTTCATTTCCTGCAGATTCTGTAATAATTCTCTTCAACCTTTCACTGAATGTCACTTTCAATGGTGGTGATAAGATTACACTGTAATTCTTTTTCACGATTAGTAATCGATTAATTTTTCATCTTCACCTAATTTATTCCGCTTCTTCAATGCCTATCAGATATCAGATTTCTTTGGTCTTCATCCGCGCTTCGGATTCAACTAATTGCACGCTGTCATTTCTCCTCGGTTTTTTTTCCATCAATGGCGGGGTGGAAGAACTGGTGTTCCCACTTTTCCGGTCGAAATTTTCCCAGCATCTTTGTGGTTCGTTTTACTTCTTTTGAGATATTATCGTTTCTCAAAATTCATTGGTTCTGGGAGTATGATTGTTTAATCCAGTCAAGTTATTCATCTTCTGTATGCTTATGGTTTTCTTACCTGGATTGATACTTGTATCGGTGAGTATGAAAGTTTTATTTACTGGTCGATTGTTTATTTATTCCAAAAGCTTACATGTTCTAATCGAGAATTTATTTCGAAACTAATAGAATGGACAGATATATTGTGATCGTATTTGATCCAATCTTCTAATTTCATACTACATATCTTGCTGATTTTTTCCTTCTTAACGCGACGTGGTTCTGGTAAAATACCCAGAGCTGCTGCATTAATAATTTTCTTCTGGTTGTTATCTGTTTGGGAAAATAAACTTGTCTGCCATAGAAAGTTTATTTGTATAATTTTACCGATTGAGAACTATTGGATACGAAGACAAGAACTAGTTTGTTTTCTGATTGTACAGTCTTCATAATCTGAACCTGGCGAAGATATTGCTATGAAAGTAATTTAAAATCCCAAATTTAATTATTAATTCTCGAAAAGCATTCAATCTTTTGTAGTTGACTCCTTTTCCCTCTGAGAATGACAAAGAACTTTAAAAATGTTGCTTATGAAAATATGTTCTTGGCTTCTCAGGCCAGTGCGGCAGATCTGAACCGACACACAATCAGATCTCATGGAGCTCAAATTGCTAGAAAACACATGCATGATTGGATTATACTTGTGCTACTTGCTGTGCTTGAGGTCATTCTGTTCTCAATTCATCCTTTTTACCGCTTTGTTGGGAAAGATATGATGACAGACCTTAAATATCCCCTGAAAGGAAACACAGTGCCAATATGGTCTGTTCCTGTGAGTATGCTTCTAGCGTTTCTCCTCTTCATATTAGAATTTGACTACTTTATAATTTTGTTGTGTTTGCAATTATTTTGATAAAAAATATTCATAAATTTGCAATTTTAATGGTTGATTGTTACTCAACAAAGCTTATTCTATAATAAATTTATTTTATGGAAGAACGTTGATGGGACTAGATGTGCCTAAAGATTACGTTAAAAAAAATTAAATATTTCAATCAGTGTCCACAGTTTGCTCTTTAAAGATGGTATCGTGACATTAACTTCACTTTCATTCAAGATATTCATCGAAACACAGAGTTTCCTGTCTACAATTAGGACACTCGCTCGCATACTCTTCCAGGCTTTCGAGATCCTAGAATTTTGGGATTTCTCCTCATGGAATACTCCCCAACTCTTTTCCCCTTATTTTTAACTACTAACTTCAGCGCATCAACTACCCAACTGTTATGATAGCCACTCTCTAGTAACAACAACTACTTATTTAGACACTCTATCATAGGTAAATGGTGACATATCATATTGATCTCTTAACGGAAGTGTTCTAATAAATTCTATTTCAAGAAGAATTATTCCCCTCTCTATTCTATTAATTTCTTCATGCACGTTGTTTCTTATAGACACAACGAAAGTATTCTAATGAATTCTCTCATCTTATAACTAGCTGTATGCAGTTCTGCTGCCTATCATTGTCTTTCTTCTCTTTTATATTCGTAGGAGGGACGTCTATGATCTGCATCACAGTATTCTGGGTAATAATATTTATCATCATTATATTAAATTTGACTTGTATTTATGTTCTAATAATATTTCAATCATCATTACAGTTTTCAGTTAATAAAACTAATGAACTTCTTCCTTGATTTGCAAGAGCAGGTCTTTTATTTGCAGTATTGATCACTGCAGTGATTACTGATGCCATAAAGGACGCAGTTGGTCGGCCCAGGCCGGACTTCTTTTGGCGCTGTTTTTCCAATGGGAAGGAAGTAAGCATTAGATATATTTTTTCGTTTATTGCAATTATTGAAGCCTTTTGTAGATTATTTTTCAAAATTTAAAAGGTCAGGCTATTCTTTTGTAGATTTCTTAGATTGAACATCAATCTCGTCCTATAGGATAGATTTAAAGCATAAAAGAAACCATGTACTCAATCAATCTCTTTTATGCATGACATTAGATTGATTACATAAGAGAATCAGGGAAGAAAATATTGCCTTCACTTATTTTTTGGTATTATATTTTATAGTTGTTTCCTCAAATCTTAGTAAATGTTTTTTCCTTTAGTTTTATTTTTCAAATTTATCATTACCAAACCTTCAAATTTCAACTTATGTAAGCTTGAAATTAGCATTTTACCGAACTTTTTTTAATCTTTCTTGAATCTTCAATTAGGCCTATGACAGATGGGGGGATGTGATATGTAATGGAGATCCTGCAGTCATAAAGGAAGGACATAAGAGTTTCCCAAGTGGTCATACATCATGTAAGCAATAGAATATTTCATCTTACTTGAAACAAATAACAAAATAATTTAGGTTTGGAGACTGAGAAATATAAATAGAATCTCGTATCAGAAATCAAACTGAATTACTTTCTGTAACTTTTTGCACTACAACTTGTTAGTTTTGATGTGAAATACATCATACTTGTTTTGCAGGGTCATTTGCAGGCTTAGGATACCTTTCTCTGTACTTGAGTGGAAAAATCAAGGCATTCAATCACAAAGGCCACGTGGCAAAGCTATGCATAGTCTTTCTTCCTTTACTCATCGCGGCTCTTGTGGGTGTTTCTAGAGTGGATGACTATTGGCACCACTGGCAAGACGTTTTTACCGGAGGCCTTATAGGTTCCTTTCGACCCAATCCATCATTTATAACTCCTTTGTTACATAATGCAAAAGTTTAAAAGCTTGTCGCTATTTATATCTTACAGGACTTGTTGTAGCAACGTTTTGCTACCTGCAGTTCTTTCCACTCCCATACAATGATGAAGGTAGCTCTTCCTTCCGTTATGTTTCTGATCAAAGCAGACAATAAATTAGAGCCAAGCGGTAATAGTTGGAAAGGGTGACTTTTCCAACCGAACCAGACCGACCAGTATTTCGGTCTATCCTCAGTGGTTCTTCTATGTTTTTTTCCGCCTTTATTTTCTCAAGAATCTAGCATTTTGGCTCTGTCCCTCACCTATCAGAGCACATGGAGAGAACACATTTTAAAGAATTGCTCTCTAAATGTTTCATGTTTTTAGTCTTCAATACCTTCTTCTAACATTCCCTTTTGTTTTTCATATTTAGGATGGGGCCCTTATGCATATTTCCGAGCACGAGAAGAGCTCCTAGCCCGTGCAAACACTGGCCAGACTGCGCCTATGGTGGAGGTAGTGCAGGTTCAAGAACCGAGCCTGCTGGCGCGACGGAATGGGGAAATAGAGACTGCTCCATTGACTACAGTTGGGAGTGTTCAGAGCTCTGAGTTTGAAGATATTGAAATGGGAAAGAAGTAGACTTGTTGTTGGCACTGGGCTTTATTTAGTACATAAAGAATCTCATCTTCTGCACATATTAGTGTGGGTTTTAGTTCATTTCTGAGAGTGATAAGGTTCATAGGAATATTACCATGAACAATTCAATGTGTGTTAGTTGGGTAGCTCTTTGAAATTAAGTTGTCACCTTTGCTGTTTCATTTTATTTTTAGTATTATTCAATTATGTTTTCATAGCTTAAAATATCAAGTCTTAATAAGGAAGGTTAATTAATAGATTATATATATTGTTAGATTTGAGTAATTTGAATTTTATTTGGCTTTAACTGAAAAGATTACTGCAGGATAAAAAGTTGTTGAAGGAAATTATCATTTTTTTCGGAAATATGTGAAAAAGAAAAACAATTGAAATGAAAAAATATTTTATATATATTTATAAAATAAAATAAAGCTCTAAAAGATATTTGAGTCACTTAATTATAATATTATTTGTTTTACAATAAATTCGGTCAAAAATATCCATGTCACGAATGTTCTCAACCGATTCAAAAAACACTCGAGATTCAGGTCGAAAGACTTTAGATCATATTGTTTCCCATTTTGAACTCAAATTTTGACGCAACGAAGTTCTCTCATTTGCTCATGATTTTTTTTACCCGTTAATATTTTCAACATTAATTCTCGGTAGTCTTAGATTGTTGTACTTATTTCATGTTCGGATTTAGTTCATACAACATATAATTTATAAGCTTCATAGTTCCGTGAGGATGTATCACTGCTGATTAAACTCATATAAATTTGACTAATTTTCATCCAAATAGAATTACAATATAACATGGCCGTAGATAAATTAGTGCCATAGTCTATCATTATTCATGTTCCCTCCCAAGAACACCGTAACCTCTGGCAATACACCCTGCAATTACAAAATGATCTATCAACAATCTCAAACTGAACCATGAAGAACTGGAGGCTTACTCTCCTCACCTCTGTAATCATTCCAAAAAAACCCCTTTTCCATCACCCAATCTTCAATCATCGCCTGAGAATTCACTGGCTGATCCGCAGGAAGAAGATGACCCCCACCAGAAACCACAGCATGGCTCAAATTCCGCCATTTTTGCACATAACCAGCGACCTCCCCATTCACTCTCCAAACCCTTCTCTCCGCCGACATAAACTCTTCAATCCCCTCCCACTTCATCGTCTTCATCCAAGCCTCCGTAGAAACAACTCCGTCTCTCAAATCGTACAGACCCTGATAGAGTAGAACTTTGCTGTTCTTCACCAGATATTCCACCATGAATTTCACACTCTTCATCACATCTTCACGCAGCAAAGACCCCACCAAGTTGCTGCATTCTTCGAAAACGATGGATTCTTCCACTTTTAGCGCTGTTCTCGCCGTCGCCGTCGCCAATAGCTGCGTCACCATTTCCGTTTTGTAGTCAGATTTTTTCGTGTAGTCGTAGAGAGTGGCTAAGCCTGTCATGTTTTGAAGTGCGATCAGAATTTTGGTTCTTGCTTCTCTTGCTTGGGACCAATTTCCTATTTTAACCAATCTTACAGCTTCGTTCTGTAAATCTTCCAATTCCATTTTCTGTTTCTCGTTGATTAGCCCAGTGAAATATGCATTATCAGCATGGGTAGCTACCTGTTGGGATGAATTAATAACTTACTACGAGGATTTGATCTTTAACACACATGTTGTTTAGCTAAGAATCAGTCTAGATCTAAAGAATAAATAAATAAATGATTTTTTAAGCTTTTTAGTGATCTAGAAAGAACTACCTGGATAATTGGGTCTGTAAGTCCATCTCCAATGGCGACGCCGGCCAAGGCCAACCTCTTAGACGCCGGCAACTGAGGATTCGTTTTCAAAATGTAATACCCAATCGCCGGAACGTATTTTCCGGCGTAGCTTTCTCCGGTAAAGTAAATGGGCCGGTTCTTAAACAATGGGTCCGATTCGACGAACGAAGTGATGGCAGTGAACAGATGCTTAGCCACAGATAGTTGGTTTCTGGGTATTTCTTGCTCAGAAGAAGCAATACTAAATCCAGTTCCAATTGGATTATCGAGAAAAAGAAGACCAAACATACGATTCCAGGATCCAGAATTGCGCTCGAGAAGTAATGGTTCTCCTTCATTCCGGTGAAAATTAACCCGCCATGGGCCGAGCTCGAAGAAGTTTCCGATCATGGAGGAGCATCCGGGACCACCCTGGAGCCAAACTAAAAGTGGGGTTTGGGAGAGAGACGAAATGGGTGTCTGAGCTTCGTAAAAGCAGTAAAACATGGCCGATTTGGAAGTAGGAGAGATAGGAAGGTAGCCGGATTTGGTGGGGAGAGCTTCGCCGGGAAAAGAGAAGATTGAAGCCCGGACATGGATGAAGAAGATGAAGCAGAGGCTGAAGAGGACGACTCTGGTTGACTCCATTAGAGAAGCTGCAGTGAGCTTGGAACCGTGTCTGTTTTCTTCGATACTTCTAATCATGGAGGTGGTATCTACAGCCATTATAGAGTTCCAGACACAAAGAGACAAAGTGTCTGTTCTGAAAACTCTTCTTGGGATAATATTTAATAATTTTTGACTTATAATGTTTGCATATCATGTATTTATTATTGTTCTTAATTAATTGTAGATGGTTTGATGATGTTAAAAAATTGATGCTCATTAATGTTTTTCTCAACAATTATATTAAGTTAGTGGAATGTCATATTCACCCTCCAATAATATCTTTCATTTTTATTCAACACCAACTGTATAAAATAAAACCCAATTTTGAAAAATATTTATATAAAAAAAAAAACACGAGTCTATGGTCCAACTTATATATAATAATTCGATGTGCGACCATCTTTCCAATGGATCATCACGTATGAACTATAATCCTTACCTTCTTTCAAATGATCGGATCTCAAATGCTTGAATCTATTCGAACCCTTTTTTATTCTTACATGTAAGACAACTTGTTGCCTCATTGACAAGGATTTTTACCTCTTGTTGTGGAAGCTAATACTTGTATCGAGAGCTGGGTGAGGGAGAGATGTTGCGGAGATTATGATATTCAAAAGAAGCAAGAAATAAATCAATGCCGAGGCAACGACGATTTTCCTCGCACCAAAGGCCTCATTTTATTCATCTCAATCGCGGTCGTATGAGAAATCAAATAAAAGAAAAAATGAATCATGAAAGAAAAGTCATGCCTGTACGTCGGACATGGATGACATAATCGCAAAACTAAAGACAGGACAAATTGCTCACAACACGTATATTAAGATTTAATTTGTTCAAAAATATAATTTAAGATGTACATATTTTATACGATAATATCTAAATTATACGTTATCATAATTATAAAATTATCTCTCAATATCCCTCTTGCTAAGCTTACGTTGACGGGGGATGCCGTGGTGTAAATATGTACTTAATCAGAAAAATTATTAGGACAAAAAAACAGAAATTTAAAAGAAGATAATTTGTTTGCGTTCATAAAAAAAAATGATATGAAGTGAGAATAATGAAGCAGCTGTGTGAGAGAATAATCGGAGTAATTAAGAAAGATGAAAAAAATGAATCTATAACGAATATATTTTAAAAAATTATAAAATAATGTTAAGTTTATTATAATTTTTGACGTCTATTTTATAAAATATTATAATAAATCGTATTAGTGTTGAAAATTATAAAAATTTTCAAATTATCTTTTCATAATATACTAAACATTAAAATTTTCCAAAAAATATAATATTGTTTGACTTGTATTTTTAGATAACTATTATGATACCAAATGATATCGAATTTCATTTTAAATCTCGAAGTAATTTATATCAAAAAATATATTAAACGATATTATCTTTACTTGAAATTTTTACCATATATATTATCATATTATGAGAAGATAATCTTAAAAGTTTATTGATTTGTCAACATTTGTTAAATTTATTTTAAATTGTTAAACAATATTATTTAAAATAGACGTCCAAAATTATAATAAATCGTACAGTAGTTGAAAAATTACAAAACTTTTCACATTATCTTTCCATGATATGCTGCACACGTGATAAAAATTTTAAATAAATTCGATATCGTTTGGTACGTTATTTGTCGAAAATGGAAGATCACCATCCTCAATTTTACTTGAAAGTGTCAAAAGAGATCGAATGACTGTTATTAAAGAATGACATTACGATATCACAGATTGGCCATTGATGTTAGATATCAGTCCCCCAATCTCTGAAAATGAGAGACGACAAAGTTTAAATTAACCGTTTTTCCTATTTTGAAGTTAAATTACTTAAGAAATTATTTTAGAGTAATTGTTGTTAAATGTCCAGCTTTAAAATGATTATTAATCACGGGAATAAGTAAAATGTACTTTGACAAATATAACCTTCAAGAGCCCGACCGTCGCTATCCTTCTTTGGTCGAGGTCCCTCCTACTTCACTGGACGGACGGTCTCTTCCGCAGTCCCTCCCCTCCCATCGCCGGTAGCGGGTTAGCATTCTCTCTTTTTTCTCCGATGAAGAGCTTCAGTTTATTTTGTTCTGTCGTACCTCTTCTTCTTTTACTTCTGCTGGCTCTATCTAAGTATTGTCCGATTCCTTGAATGTCACTTGCAACTCTTTGAAATTTCCTTTAATTCAGTATATTTTCTCCATCTACGCTCTTCTCTTATTGGGAAAGTTCATCTTTTGATTGTGTTAAGCGGAAATCCATGTGACGCTGTTTCGATCCTGCTTACAAACTGTTTGATTAAATGACTGAATGAGTGACGACTTACACACTTTTACTTTCGGTTTTATCTTGGAACTTATCAGATATGAGGCTCTATGAAGGATTGACGGAAGTGCTAAAAGTTCAAAAGTTTCGGAGAATTGTGTCTTACACTGTATTCTACTGCTTCACTGCGGTTGTCACTTATGCCTACACAGACAACACGTGAGTCATGTCACACTACCATACTCATAATATTATATAGTTAAACTCCCGAATAATGCTTATGATCGTGTTGGTTTGATGTATGACCACGATGGGTCGAACATGTGCTTGACAAATGCTTCGTTTGGAGAGAGTATCCAACTGATATATACTCATTTACGCAGCTTCAGATCATTGCAATCTACCTCTCTTAGATAATTACTTTGTTTTGGTCTTCACCTTTGGTCTACTGTTTTGGCTTTGCAGAACTAGAGCTGGGTTTTCAAGAGCTGACCAATTCTATGCATCTTACCCTGCTGGAACTGAACTCTTGACAGACACGACCAAAGTGAGAACTCTCCTTTTTAAGATTTTTTTTCTATTGTTTGTATTTGAATTTATTTCCTGGATTTCAATGTTTCAATATGCATGCATATAATTACCATAATTTTGTTGCTAGCTATACAAAGCTGCGCTTGGCAACTGCTTTGAATCAGAAGACTGGGGTCCTATTGAGTTCCGCATTATGGCGAAGCATTTTGAGCGTCAAGGACAATCTCCATATGCATATCATGCTGTAAGTGTTTCAAATTACACTGTTTGTCATCAGATAAGTATGAATAACATCCTGGCAACTACTTGTACTTATTAAAACCATAATCTTTAAATTATACCATCAGTTTTGTGATGGTGCTGATGGTAAGACATTTCAAATAGTCAAACCTTTTATTTTAATTCAAATTCGAAGGGAAGATAAAAATTGTATGATTTTGTTCATCACGAGTACTAGTGCTACCTAAGTCTAGCTTAAGATGGAAGTGTCACAGATAAAAGAGGTAACGAACCAACAAGAAGTACTTTTTCAAATTGAAATTTGGTACACACTAATCTAGGAATTAATTTATTGAAATTAAGGGAATGGTATATCGATCCAAATTATTTTCTTGGATTTTATTATTGTTTAGCTATATGAGATGTTCTATGGAGCTAATTTGAGTTTCTTTTGTGTCTTCCTTTCATTCCAATCTCAATGAAATTCAGGTCCTGCACTCTCTGTTTTTATTTCCTGTGGTGTCAAACAAAAGGTTCATATAGTTGAGGGATTTCCATTCTTTTATTTAATTGATATATATTATTGATTGGTCCTCCAGTTTTTTCCCCCAAAGATGGTATCAAACATCAAATCAATCTAGAGTTGAGCTAGTAGCAAAAGCAAATCCAAGACTTTGATGAAAACTTTTAATAAATTAGAAATGCAGACAGCATTTGCTTTGCTCTTTGATGTGTGGGAAAAAAAAAAAGAATACTCTTTGCTTTGAATACATGGTGAGCATAATAATTTCCTTTTCTGGGTGTTAATGAGAATATTAATCCATTATCAAAAGCAAAATCAGAATAGAAACAATGAAGAACCCTAATTCTAACGACAAACCTAAGCAATCATGATCGACTCAATTCTATTTATAATGCAATTTCTCCCTCTTCACAAACCATACACTCCCTAACAAATTGCCAACTCATAATGTATATCATTGGTCAAACTATCCAATAGGGATTTGATAGAAAATTGAGAAAACAAAAATTATTCCTGAGTCATTGACTCACTTACATATCTGTTTTAGAAGACAAGATTTGTAAAAAAATGAAAATGAAACATTGTAATAGGCGATCAATATATTTGATATGTTCTTTTCATTGATTTTACATGCTTGCAGCAATACATGTCACATCTTCTATCTCACGGGCAGCTTGAAGGAAGCGGCTAGACTTAGATTGATCGGATGGGTAAATGCCTCCTATCCATGGCCTAATGTGGAAAATCCTGTAGCATATCTCAATATGGTGCCATTAATTGTGAAGTTTTAGATGGAAGCGTTCTATCTTTGCCCATAGATGTGATAGCTATGGATCTTTACTCATACATCTACAGAACTTTTATGTTATTATTATTATTATTTTTTAACTTGATTTAAGGAAAATGGTTGATTGAGCTTCCATTCCTCAAGCAGATGTTGATTATTAGTTAATTGTTTGCTTTGTACAGCATAATATCATTTTTATTTTTAAATTCAGAGAGAAACAAAAAATTGATGAATTAGGAGTCTTAAGTCGTGCTTCAGCATCTGGCACAAGATCGGCAGATTGGTCCTGGCCTTGGGCCAGTCCGAGATTAAAAAAGTAAGCTTGCGTCCAATCGCAGACTACCCCTGGTGCCACACTAATGCCATGACTTGTGCCGGACCTGGGTCCCTTTCAGCGGATAGAGCTCTATCCAATCAGCTGATGAGGCTGAGGCTAAAGCATAAAGGAGACCTCCATTTTCTAATTTTCAGCATCATAAAAAGGGATAACATTTCAATACTCAGTATCATTCGAAGCCCAGGTAAAAGAGAAAAAAAGATATCAGGAAGAAAACTCAGATAGGGTTTATCTGTGAAAAGAAAATCACTATTTTGAATACATTTATTACTTGAGAAAACAGATTATTAAACAATCAATCTATACAAGTATACTCCTCGAATATTTGATGATGAAAAGAAAATATGGGATATATAGCAATAAAGAACCAGCTACTAAATTTTATAATATATATAGTCTGGTGTAGAAATACATTGGAGAGTTATTGAGGCCTATACTGACCACTTTGATGAGGTGGGTACGGTGCTGGAATGGTGTAAGGAGGGCGAGGAGCAGAGCCTGGTTGCTGTGCAGGGGCATTGTAATACGGGCCTCTCCACCCAGGGTAGGCTGGCTGACCATACTCGTGACTTGCCGGAGCTGCCTGATTAGCTTGTGGAGGTGGATATGGCCCTGATGAATGTGGCATACGGTATGGAGAGGGTGACTGATTTGCGGAGTTATACATAGGGGACGCATAGCCGGGCCCCATTGACTGGTCAGAGGGTTGGTAATAGGGTGCCGGAGGCCGAGGTTCAGATTGCAGCTGAGAGTTGGATCTTTGAGGTTGATTTCCTGCCTGAGGGTAATTATATGCTCCTGCACCTTTTCCATCCTGGAAGCTGAAACCGGCCAATTGTCTTTGGACATCTTCGATCATTTCTCGGCATTGGATGTTTCTTGTCATCACATAATCACTGCACTGCTGCTTTATATTTGTGATTGCTTCCTGTGGAAAGAAATTGGGCATGTAATGTTTGAAACAAAACAATAGAGAATTGGCAACAGTGCAAGAATGTGAAGATTGTAAGTACAGGTTCATGCTTAAAATATTAAAATAAATCAGAGTTAACAAATACAAGGAGCATTGATAAGAGTTTCGTACTTGAAGAGTAACATAGAATTTTAATCCTTCGTTGATGTTGTCCTTGATTTCTCGATATTTGGCTATTGCAGCTTCAATCTGCTTGTAACATCTTTGGCGAGATACTGGAACAAATTGATAGGGAATGATCAAAAGAGAGGATAGAGTCATACACAAACCACAAAAAATGCCGTCAATCTCAGAAATAAACCGTTGTGGGATAAATTTCAGATATTAATGATCAGGAATCGGGAAAATTCACGAGTGCAAGGATAACATGATCTGTCACGTAGGGATGGAATTCAAGTCTGTGAATAAATGATGCAACTGAAGCCAGCGTATTTATGACCTCAAAGCTTCTGGCAAATTAAGTACAACTAAAGCATTAATAAAAACGAATGGTGTAAATTCACAAACTAATCTAAATTAAACAACTCTAGTTCACAAATCAACTTCGCCACATTAAAAGCTCCATGAGCTGATCTTGTGAATGTCACTCAACAATAAGAAATTTGTGAACTGTACCCTGAATTGAAATCTCCTATGGATGCCAGCTCACTTGGCCACATTAAGGGAGAAAATGACAAATTTAGGTTTTATTAGACTAATATAAATAAAAAATAAAAAGAAACTCAAGTTCACAGATCAACTTGGCCACATGTAAAACTCCATGAGCTGATCAAGCGATTATCATTTGGCAATAACAAAGTCATTAACTGAGCCCTAATTGTATCATCATATGGAAACGAAACAGCTCATTTGGAAACAGTAATTGTGCAGTTTATGCCTGTAGCAGCATTGTAGAGATTCAGCTCTCTATTATTAGTGTGATATCAGTTATATTACTCCATAAAATCACCAAAATTCAACATAACATTCTAATCGCTGCCAAGGAACAAAACTCCATCATAAGTTTCTACTTGTTTAGTTAACATGAACTTGATGCTTTCTTAAAAAAACATTACCAAATTGATAACCAAGCAGACGAACACAAAATATATAAATAAATCTTAAATCAAACAAGACCAACCTTTATAATCTTCAAGATTAAATAAGGCAGCAAAATCATCGTTCTGTGCCTGTAAACATAGTAAATGATATCTCAAGAGCCCTTTCAAAATTACAGAAGCGATTACAACTTCTAACTATGTTATAAGACAGTAGATCATTGTATACGGACTAAACATCATAGATTAGTATAGTAGTTAACTGATCATAGGGAGACATGACTAACCAATTACATTCACTATCTTTACCATAAAATAAACGAATTTAAAGTGATACGAAGATATTAAGGTAAGAGCTTATTTTGAAAGATTTATTCAATATTGTTGATAGAATCAATTGACAATAGCAGTAGGTCACAACCACACTGCACACACAGAATAAGGGCTTTCAAGAGCCTTCTTCTCCACAGAAATCTCTACTACACAACTGCCTCAACTCACCTTGCTTCTCAGAATTATATCTCCCCTCTCCCAAAACTGTCACTTTACATTTATTACTCCTTCCTCTCCACAGCAATCTCTACAACACAACTGCCTCACCTCACCTTGCTTCTCAGAATTATATGTCCACCCCTAATATTAACTGTAAGTTTACATTTATCACTCAACCGCTCACTATTATTTATCACAACTCCTACATTATATTTTTTTTAGGCCTTCTAACAAAGGTAACTCTCAATGGAGGTTTATCATAATACTAGTATTAGTAGCAATACTAAAAGACGAGAACATGAAAAAGGATGTCCCTTCTGCTAGTTAAAGAAGTCTTTAACAACAAACATGACCAAACGGCTGACATTAGAATCCAACTTTTCACTCCATGATTGTGGAAAGGGTAGATACAAAAAGCACTCTAAGATCAAAAGAGAGAAACCCTCTAAATAAAGAAGCGACATATGCCTACCAGTTCCACTTCCCAAAAAAAACCAGTTAACACTATTAGTGAAAATAAAAGCATTGGTCAGTACAAAGCTTTCTTCAGTAAACACTACATCTTTACGGACATAATAAGACGAAAGTTAGAGAAAGTAACAACCTGAATTTGCAGCAACAACTGTTCTTGAGCATCGATGTTTTGAGCAATGTCCCCACAAATAAGCTCATATTTGGAAATCTCCTTCTTGAAAAGATCTTCATAGGAACCAGTTGATGTCATCAACTTTGGTAGAATATTATCCTGAACAAACATAGATGATAAGTGAACAAATAATGCGGTAGATACCATAATGCATCATTAGTAACAACGTTGAAGCCCAAAAGCTCCTACCATCCCCGAACAGTAACTACTTTTGCTAGTAACGATGGATGCCCAAAATAGGCATCATTCCTTAACACGTGGAGTTGAAGCAATAAGCTACAAAAATTAAATAAAATTTTTCTTCACCATTTTAAAATTAATCCTTCTTTTTACCAATTAAATCACGCATAATCATGTCCTCTTCAGGATAGAATCTGGGTATGTACCCTTCACTAGACCAAAAAAAGATTTTTTGTGTACCTATAAGATGCTTCTAATAGGCCTCCGATACAGTATACTTGTGTTAGGAGATACAAGAGGGTGTCAAGTGAGGAGCTGAAGAGTAAGAAGAGAAATAAATAAGGGGGAGAATCAAATATGTTAGATTGTGCTGCTGTGTATGGATATACCTTATCACTTAGTGGTGATATAGAAAAGTAAGGTATACCCACTGCAATGAAACACCAACAAATTGACAAGTTGTTGAGGTAAGAGCACTAACGAAACAAGTGCTCACTAAATTTAATTGAGCATGAAAAATAAGGGCTTAAACTCGGCCATGAGCATCATATCCTCATGGTAATAAACAAGATATTGCAACAAAACATATTTAACGAGAGATAGGGTATCTTGGGACAATTCTATAATTTCCTTACAAATAGGTACTTCAAAATTTTATTCCTATTATGTTTCTTGAGACCGTGCGAAGATAGTGAGTTTACACATACATAGTTGTGATGCATAATTCACATTCATAAACATGACATGCATTCAAAGGAATCAAAAGGAGCTGCACAGCAAACATAAGCTTCAACTCCTCGAAGTGAAGAGAAGATAAGCATACATCTGAGGCTACCAATATTTTAAGTAGCTAAACATATACCTTCCTTTTCATCTCTTTAAGCATGTCTTCTAGACCAGCTCGTTGAGCACCAAGAGTTTCCAATTGCCTCTGCATCATGACATAAAACATAAGAAAGAGTCAAGATTGGAACATGCGTACTTGAGGATGATGTAAAATTCAATTCTTTCTATGCAGTAATTAGCAAAAAAAGCTACATATCACTCCCTATTTGATTATTTCTCAGCCTTGTTATACACTAATATTGGTTTTCTCCAGCCACAAGTTGCATCATTTTTCAAAGTACCACACAGAGCAGTTATCTAATTATACATGTCACTTCCACACATCCACCTGGTTCACTTTGAGTGTAGTATAACACAGGTAAAGAAGTGTTAAAAGGTTGACACAAGTCACATCTTCTACAATTGTTCTTATTTTACAATTATCTACCTATTTGGCCGAGGCTGCAACAGTACCAGCTCAAGAGATCATAAAACAAGTGCTAAATTAGTAGGAAAATAATTCATGATCCTATAAATTCTTTTCTCAGGACAGTGTTTTATCGTTTCACAATTGCTAGCATAGGAACAATCCAAGCAAAAGCTTGCTACAAGTATTTAAATAGCTTTAAAACTTGAGCAATTTTTACACAAAGTTTGAGACAAGAATATAAATTACCAAGCTCTGCTTCAGATCTCCCACAACGGCATCTTCATTGGCATCTAAAGACATAATGGGTCTGGCCAAACTTGGGAGGGCAGATTCAATCTAAGAGAAAACAAATTCATATCATGATTTATGAAAATCATGCTTTAACAAATTGAACACCGCTATACAAAACTGGAAATAACAAATTATGCAGGCTTCTTCAAATGTTTTAAAGAATAAAAAAGGCTAATTTGTAATCTTCATCCCACTTCAAAAACAATGCAGGGTCACATATTAGAGTATATCTCAAATACAAATTAACAAAAAGTGAAGAAAATTGCATAACAAGAAAAAGAAATCAAAATTTTTTATAAGTTACTACCACAAACTAATTCCACCAATTCATTCCGGGTCTTTTTGAAATTTAAAAATTGAGAAATAAATAACTACAACACAGCCATGAAATGAGAAATCAAGGTTTGAAAATGACGGGATACTAGATAGGCCACATGAGACATGTAAAACATTTATATTAAGGCAAATAATAGGGTAATGAAGTTACTGGTCGTTTATCAAGAATTGACATGAAAGCTGCATGTTCTCTGACAGAACGCTCTATTCTACCATCACTATCTGCAGCTTGCTTCAAGTTGCTTGCAAATTTGTTCAACCTATCCTGCAAGTTCTTTGTCAAAGTGTTTGAGTGAGGCCTAGTCCATCGTGTCCCAAATTGGCCTCTAAACTGAGCATCTTCTCTTGCCTCCTTCTGTAAGAGTTCCTCAGTCTGGACAAGCAGTTCGTTATTTACCCTCCTTAAATCCCTGACCTGTTGTAACTCAGCTTCCAGGCCTGCTGGTCCCCCACTAATCTGCACTGCTTCCACGTCCTCTTTAAGCTCAACAGGCAAAGTAAGATTTCCATCCAAAGCCAATATAGAATCTGGTAGATCCATTTCCTTGAGCTTTACTCGAGTTAGTTCACTAGCTTGTTGAAGTTTTTCAGCTTGTGTCCTGATTATATCATCAACCATTTCAGTGTACCGGGAAAGAGCTTTAGCACTGCTATCTGGCACAAGACTTGCAAACATTTTCTCCTTGCTTGCATCCAACACCTCATTCATCGCCATTGACTTTACCATTGAAAAGGCTGGGAGAGGTGGCAAGGAACTTGGATTAGGAACCCTCATGAGGTAAACTCTATCATTCTCTTTTACTGCCCTCTCCAAGTTATGATTTAGATTGGCCTCTAACTTGCTAACAGCCTCCAGAAGTTGTGCTGCAGCGCCTTTTGAAAACTTTTTGCTCTCATTTAGAGCATTAATCCCACTTCTCAACCTGGCAATTTCTTCAGCAATTTCTTCTTTCTCATGGAGCTCCATACCACACCGATAACAAGCTTCAGCATAAAAAAGAGATGCTTTTAGTTGCACATGAGAAATCCAAGACTTCTCAAAATGCTGGTTGAGAGGTGGAGCATTAAGTGCTGCCAAAGCTTCATCATAGTACGACCCAACCTGTATTGGAGTAGTGAAACAATAACAAGAAATCATCACAAGGAAAATAGCATAGCGTGGGAGATATAGAACTATGCCAACTGGTTTGTGTCCCATCCACCAAATTGAATTTTGTAAAGTATTTCAGCATAAAAAATTGCCATGACTAGGAGAATTCATTATGTTTTACTTAAATAAAATTAGTAATATCAGAAATTAGAGTGATATTCGGCCAACGCCTGACACCCATGAGAGAGCGAATGTGAATCTACATTTTCATCCACAGAGATAAACGTATTGAACCACCCCACAAGTTTGATACACAATTCATAGCAAAGAAAATAAATTCTAAAAGAAGGACAAGCTGTAATTGGAACTCATTAATATCGATCAAAAAATTTGTCTGGAAAAATCGAACCTCTACTACGAGAAATCTCAAATCTGATAGAGAAAATAAACTGATAACCAAACGAATTTCATTGAGCAAAGAAGTTCAATTATCTATAGCCAGCAGACATTCATTACACACCTGCCTAGAGATTTTTGCACAAACACCTGGCGTACTCCCTTTGGCAATGGTATTCTCAAATACACACTCCTGCGCCTGAGCCAGCATCAACCGCTCCAACATTCCAGTGCACTCAACTGATACATCCACCGTTGTCGAGCTTCCAATTGAGGCCTTAGTTGCGGCATTGTCTCTCAAGAAAGCAAAGGCCCCAGCCGCAGCTATAAAAGCGTGTGAGGCTTGTCGTCTCCCTTCAACAGTAGTGCGATCATACGAAAGACCAATCTGGCTGTAAACGGCACCCAAATTGAACAAAACCGCGGCCTTCTCCAGATGAATATTCTGCTGCGAAGCCTTCTGCTTCGGCTTAAACGCATCGAACCAGACGAATGTGAGACTATTAATGTGGTCCTTGTCAGGCGAGATTGGGAAACGGGATTCAACAAGGCATAGGGCTTTGAAGTAATTCTGAAGTAGATCGCGTCGGGAGGTCGGGGAGGGGTCGGATTGGCGCTCGAGGTCTGAACGATACTGTTTAAGGGTTTGGAGGTCGTCTTCGAGGCTTTGAGCTTCGCGTTCAGAGTAGTGGAAGGCGATGAAGTTGCGGAGTGGACGATAAAGGTCGATTTGAGTCGTTTTCTTCTCGAATATAGCGAGCATGATGTTTGTAGTGCTGGAAGCCGTTGAGGAAGCCATTTCAGGCCAAATAATTTACAGATTCCAAACGAGATTAGGAAGAAGAAGAAGAAGAAGAACAACCGAGCGGAGGAAAAGCGGTGAAATTGGGAGAAGGAAGTTTTGAGACTGAGAATATGATCACTTGGAGCTTTGACTGAGCCATTTTGATTTTTCTTATGGGCTAAGGAAGTAGAAAAACAGATGGGACTTTTATTGGAAAAATAGCCTTTATTTTTATTTTTACAATTCTAACCTTTCTGCATAGGAAGTTACAAAAATAACCCTCAACAAACCTCGCAACAGAGCTCCAAACTTGTGCCAATTCCTACACAGCATGATATATGACTTGAATTATGATATGTTACCAAAAGTAGGCCCATTTGTCATCGGCTGTCGAAGATGCGTAAATCTTCAAATTCAGCTCGAAAGTGTATTTATATTTGGTGACAAAATCAAACCAACTCAATTCAATATGAAACGAAGCTCCAAAACGACTAAAGATAAATCCAACCCGTCAAAAGTTCTTCAGAATCTTCTCACCGGAGACCCCATCCCGGACCAGAATTGAAGTAACTTCCTGCAGCAACCAGATTATCATCATCATATATATGCACATCATCATTCATAGTTTCTTCTGCCATAAACAAATGAGGAGCCCCCAGTTCTAATGGTTACTCAAACTTGATGATATAAACTTTATTTCAATAACCCACAGATTAATAGAATTATTTCAATTTAAAGTAAAAAGTGCAATTCAGAGCATTCGATAGAGGTAATCAATAGATTAAACTGTCAAATTATTTTTCTTGACGAATCAAACATACACATGTCAATAATCAACAATTTGAATATTGTTTTTAATTTATCTTTTAAATTTAATAATTGTATATCATATTTTTCATTTTAAAATATGTTTTAATATGATTTCTAACCCTTCTAACAATTTAACTCGATTTTGAATTCTATTAATTGAGATTGATAGACTTTCAAAATCGTATTAACAATTATTAGATGTATTTGAAATTATATTAAAATATTTAATTAAATGCTGAATTTAACAAATAAATTGACAATAATATCTAAAGTGATGACAGCTAAAAGGTAGTTTGTAAAAAAAAAGTTTAAAGTTCATAAATAAACTCTAACGTGGGGTCTAAAAGTGCACTTTATCCCTCAATTTTAACACATAAACTTAAACTTTTTTCAGCCACTGAATATGCACAAATCTTTATTATTGTAACAAAAAAAAAATCAAATGAGTGACCTCGTTCATCTCTTTTTGGCCGCAAAGTACAGCACCGGTTGATAGAGGGTCAATTAATGACTTGGATCGAGCGAAGGCAGCCTACGAAAACAGCAAGTCAATGGATGTCAAATTATTTCCGAAACTGGATGTCAAAACTAACAATGTTTGATTGGAAAAATTCCACAATATCTACCTGTACATAGCCAGTTTCCCCGCTCCAATTATCATCGGGTTGTGATAAAACTGGAACGATCTTAATGCCGAAAGATTCCCAATCTTTAAATCTATCCTATTGCAGATAGAACGAGCGAAAAAATGCTCAACTGTAATTTGGTGGACATAAAAATTGCAGGTTCTTCAGGAAATAATATTGGGAGAGGATGAAAAACCACTGGTCATACCTGATAAGCCATTTTCTTCAGGTTTCTGGCCCCATAATAGAGCCTCACGTCAGACCTCTTGTTGAGACTAAAGTCTGACTCGATGAGAGATCGGACTGGACTGTAGAAATGAGGCAAAGAACAGAGAGAAAGGAGACAATACACTTCAAAAGGTAAACAAAGTGAACAAACTCAATTACAGTTGGTTGAAACACTCAAATCAAAGAATTGTCATGCTGTTTGAAATAGGAGAAGAATAATAGGACAAGGTTAAAAAACTCCCAAAGTTAGCATAAAAATTAAGTAAAAATTATTGGTGTTAATTAAGTAGACCATAAATTTAACAACTTGAAGCCACCCATTAAGTTAATTCGTGCAATTTCATTGAATTCTTTTCACAAGAAAAACTACAGTAGTAAATAGATTAGCTCTCCAGTTACTTTGAAAGCATAATTTTAAAATATTAATGAACCCAAGCTTCTGGTTATACCTAACTGACCACAAAGAACATCCAATTCAAACAGGTAGAAGCAGCTCCAGAAATATGAACTCGAACCGAAATAGAGTTTGTTTAGTGGCCTCTAATAATCTCGAACGATAGAACTCGAACTGAAAATCAGATTGAATACTGATGAAACGGGAAGAAAAAGAAGAACACCTGATTCCGGAACCAGTGGCGAAAATCAGGACGGTAGGATAATCCTGAGGGGATCCAATCCGATCCACATCGAATCCCTTCCCCATAACCTGACTTAGCCCCACAACATCCCCTTTCCCTAATCCACAGAGCAGCTCAGCAGTCGAACCTTCCACATTCTTAACCAAGAACTCGAATACGCCTCTGGACGTTGCGAGCAAGGGCGGCGACGCTATGGCTAAAAACGAAGGCTTCGGAGCTTCGGGCACGCGGAGCTGAAGATACTGGCCGGCGCGAGTAAAAGAGGCGGCGAGGTCACCGGAACCGGAAACGTCCACCGTGACGTGAAAGAGAGAGTCAGCGACGGGCTCGACTAGTGTGATAGGAGCATCGACCCAAACGGCGGTGTCTTGACGGGCAGAGGCGGTGACGAGAGTGGGTAAGCGACGGCGATGATAGCAACGGGGGTGTAGTCGGATGGAAGGGAAATTTAAGGAGGGATAGGTAGATACGAGAGGGGTTAAGCGGGGATTTTGAAAAGATGGAGGAGAGAGAGCAATGGACATGGTTAGCGCCCGGAGGATTCGCCGGAAAGTAGGGAGGCGAGAAGTTTGCTGGTCGATACGATGAATGAATAATCGTGCAACGCCTTATGTGGAGGACAATAGGACGAACTAGCTGCAAGTTCCATGCATAATTTTCTAACTAAAATCAAATATTATTTATTTTCAGCGATGGGACTATAATTCAAAGAAAATGTTACCAGAGTGAAAGAAGTTGAGCAATTTACTACTTTTTAGTGTCCTTCAGTCTATGAAACGGCTCATGCCTTGATAGAATTTGTTATGCGTATTGCAAATTTGGCTTGCAATAGTCAATTTAATACGATATACTTATCTTGACTCGTTTGATATGTGGGAGAGACTCGATATCATAATTGTTTCGACAACGAATGCGCATGAAATCAAATGGTTGAATTAACTAGAGGGAATTAAACATCTAACAATTTTTTTCAAAGAATGCCAAAGCACTGCGTGAGACTGTTTTACGCCGGCTAAATTACATTGCGCTGAAAAAGAAAATCTTTCTTACAACTAAAAAATTGAAATACTAAATAAACATAAACCCCACAAACTATGAAACATCAATTTAGGGTAGAAAAGATAAGCATAGCCTTCTTTATATTTTGCCAGCAATCCAATAAATCAATGCAATAATGGGTGTGAAATAAACGCACACCCTGTAATTGAGAAACACTCTGCAATAACATTAAGGGTGGAAAAGATGATGTTGAGTCTTTACAATCTCAAAAAAATGAAAATCTTTCTGCTGGCGACATCACCAACACAACCTAATTATTGAGATTTTTCGCAGTCATCCAAGAAAAACGAGGAAAACGAACAAGGATGTATAAATTATGCAGTCGATTCTTTGGCAAGCTTCTCGGCTTTTGCGATGACCTCCTCAATTCCTCCAACCATATAGAACGATTGTTCTGGAAGGTCATCATATTTCCCGTCCAATACTCCCTGTTGTGCATTTAAAAAGCCAAAAAAAAGAAGCGTTAACTTACTCAGTTTGGAATTTTTGAGAATAAAGTAGCTTTTTACAGTGCACATTATGTATGTACTTTTTTGCCGATCAATGATTGAACAAAACAATTTAAAGCTTCAAGGGTAATGACAAAGGAAGCATGTCTGTTGAATCCAACACCATTTACACCAGTTAACCGCAGAATATAGATTTTGTGACTACATTGTTCACTAAACACAGAAACTTACTAACCAAAACTGAAAAAAATCAATAAGATCGACCGTCTAAGTAAAATTTGACTATGTGCGAGAAAGATCCAAGTTTAAAAGACGAAGGGTACACTGTTCATGTATTTGAAATTCAAAGCTTAAAATTCATAAATGAATGGATACGGTCAAAAACACAAATGTAATAAAAAGATTAACAGTTAATGAATAACTCAGGTTTGCACAAAGGACATATAGCTGCCATGTAAAAGAAATAAAAATGAACTAAATATGTTAAATTTCATCATGAGTTGATGACAGACATGCTTTGATTATATAAACATGCATTTAAAAAGAAACTGAAGCGAATAAATCGGTCATATATCTAGACTAAAAAAATTATAATTATTGAAACTTAAAGTGACATAATATGAGGCAGATATCCAATAGAAGATCTTTACATGCAAAAAGAACCTACACAAGTACTGCAGAATAGAAGAAAGGACATACCTGGAAGCTATTAATACTCTCTTTTAGTTCCACATATTTCCCAGGGGCACCTGTGAACACTTCAGCTACATGGAAAGGCTGGCTCAAGAACCTTTGAATCTTACGAGCACGCGCAACCGTCAACTTATCATCTTCGCTAAGTTCATCCATACCTAAAATAGCAATGATATCTTGCAAATTCTTGTAGTTTTGAAGCACCTTCTGAACTCCACGTGCAGTATTGTAGTGGTCCTCTCCTAAAATATGAGGAGAGAGCATACGTGATGTGGAATCCAAGGGATCAACAGCAGGATAGATACCAAGCTCTGAAATCTGCTCAAACAAATCATAAATAATATGGCATTTAGAAGGGCCATTTGCAATACTAATCTACTAAAAGGGGAGGCTAACATACCTGTCGTGACAACACAGTAGTAGCATCCAAGTGAGCAAATGTGGTGGCAGGAGCAGGATCTGTCAAATCATCAGCAGGCACGTAAATAGCTTGAACAGAAGTAATTGAACCTTTCTTGGTGGTTGTGATACGCTCCTGAAGGCCTCCAAGGTCAGTAGCCAATGTTGGTTGGTAACCAACAGCAGATGGGATACGACCAAGCAATGCAGACACCTCTGAGTTAGCCTGCAATATGGAGAACAAGAACCATGTGAATAATGATGTCATATACATGATGATAAATGGAAGTGATTTGAAAAAGAGATTTTTGGCTAACATGTTAACCTGGGTAAAGCGGAAAATGTTATCAATAAAGAGAAGCACATCTTGCCCTTCAGCATCGCGGAAATGTTCAGCAACAGTTACCAGTAAGCCCAACACGTGCTCGTGCACCAGGGGGTTCATTCATTTGACCATACACAAGAGCACATTTGCTCTCAGCCTTGAAACATAAAAGCAAAACTTTATTTGCAAATAGTATAGTGACAAATAACTCCTCAAGAATGAGAAAATGTAATAGTCAACCAATACAAAAATTGCCCAATGCATGAATGGAATAGTATTACCTGCTTATCACCAAGCTTAATGACACCACTCTCCATCATTTCCCTGTACAAGTCATTACCCTCTCGAGTGCGTTCTCCAACACCAGCAAACACTGAGAAACCACCTGTACAAATCAAAGTAAACATTTTAAGAAGCTGCACTATTAACTGAACTTATCCCTAGACTAATATATCTGACAAACAAACCATGGGCTTTTGCTACGTTGTTGATAAGTTCCATGATGAGTACAGTTTTTCCTACACCTGCACCGCCAAACAACCCAATCTTTCCACCTTTTTGATATGGTGCAAGGAGATCAACAACCTGTCAGCCAAAATACTGATAGTAAATAAATCTTGAAAAATATTCAAAAAATATCTACATCATTCAGACCAAAATGTACACGCCTTAAAGGGATGTAGACAGGCATTGAATGCCATTTATTAAAACTACCTTAATTCCAGTAACAAGAATCTGCTGTTCAGTTGCTTGCTCGACAAAAGCTGGGGCTTCTCTGTGAATGGGTAAGTAGTGGTCGGTTTCTGTAGCAGAGCAGATCATCAAAATTTATACCACATGAAATGCAAATTTGCATTCAACCATGCAAATTTATTTTCAAACAAAGATTTCTCACTGATATCCCCTCTCTCATCAATGGGCTCTCCAATAACATTAATAATGCGACCAAGAGTAGCTCTGCCGACAGGAACCTAGTACAGAAAATGAAGAAGAAAAAACCAATGAACTAATATAAGATTAAAAATAAAAATAAACAAACAAACATGATATTGTCTACTTTTACAGTGTAGAAAAGCAAAAGGAAAAAGTGAATTATGTTCTTCTTGCCTGTGATGTTGCTATGATTGAGTGTTCTCGGGTTTTTAAGTGGCTACATGTTTTGTGAGCAATATCATTCTTGACTAGGAGTCTTTTATCATCTGGGAAAGGACGAGAGTGGTGGGTAAAACAATTGCTTCTAATTTGTTCCCCGTCACATCAATTGGTGCATTTGGAATGAGGACTAAAGTCATTTACGGATGAGATTGCTCATTTCGACTCTTTTTAGCGTTCTTTATGAAATTCCCTTTTTTTGGTTTGCGAAGACTTATCATTTGCTGATTAATGAAATAATCGCTATTATCTATGAAAATTAATAGAAATTCTCCTTTATGAAATTCCCTCTTAAGTGCATAGGAGGAACTAAAATTAAATTCCTATTATCTATGAAAATTACACTTCTCTTTTAGTATTCATCATTTGCCGTTTAATGAAATAAAAACTATCTATGAAAATTAAATTCCTAAAATTAATAAATAAATAAAATTATTCCAATACATAAGAAAAACTCAATGCTCAAACTTCATTATGTACATATCAATAAAAAAAAAATCATTTCATATATATGAATCAAGCTGTAGTGAAAAAACTGCAATCATCAACCGGAAAGAGATCTTTCTGATGTAATATTTTTTTACGGAAAATTCTAGATGTTACTAGTTTCCACGTTTTCAGTGTCAATCAGCAAAATGATGGTAAATTTGGATTGTTTGAAGTTATTCCTTCAAAGTCTCCAAGTTACAAGCACTTTTCTAGAAAAGTCGTTTTAAGGAATAAAAAAGATAAAAAAAAATGGCATATTAAATATCGGATCCACATATACTGCTGACATTTATAGCGCCTTAGGACTGATGAATGGAACACACAACTCCGTACCGTTCAAAACAAATCGCGCTATCAAAATCAAAAAGGCCACCACAATTCACCATCACATCGATAGAAAACAAACCAAAAACCAAATCTTACAGTGATAGGGGAGCCAGTGTTGAGCACTCGCTGTCCTCTTACAAGTCCTTCAGTACCATCCATAGCGATAGTCCTGACCATATTCTCACCCAAATGCTGAGCCACCTCCAACACCAGCCGGATAGAGTGGTCAAGAACCTCAAGCGCCGTCAAGATCGGGGGCAATCCCTCGTGAAATCTCACATCCACCACGGCTCCAATCACCTGACAAACCTGACCAACTGCTCCAGCTCCAGTGAACTCATCCGTAATCTTCCCGCCCTTTCCAACATCTTTAGCAGCTGGTGGCGACGGGCTAGCAGCAGCAGCGGCTGAGGTCGCATACTCGGCAAAACGGGATTAGGATGTAACCGTAAGGAGAGGCTCGAAATGAAGTGCAGGAGGAGGGAACCCTAGGGTTAGGAGATGAGATCGGCGGTCTGGAAGGAGATCGCCGTAGAGATGATCGGAGAAAAGATGAAACGAGTCTGCGAGAAGCCATCTTTGACAAGGCTCCAGATAGAGACGGACGACGGAGGCCCCTTGGTAGGATTTTATTTTACTGGGTCCGGTCCGTCTGCACTCCATCCGCTTCATAGTTCCCACAGTACCCCGAATTAGGATATTCCTTTTTTACTCTACTTTAGTTGAGTATTCATATATATATAACTTTAACTATAATGTTCAACGACAAAATAAATTCTATATTATTTTTATTAACAAAATAAATTTTAAATTATTTTATATTAATAAGTCAATTTTTCAAGTGATATTGTCTTTTCTTCTATGTATTTTATATCTATTTCAACCGTAAATAATTACATTTCAATTCAAGTCAATAAGTCAAAATCACTCGTTTTTCGTTGCATTTTACACTCATTTCAAGTGCAAGCGATCCCATTTTAGCTACGGGCAACAACGTGAAACCGAGTTTGCATGTTCTCAAAAGTATTTTGTACCTATAAATGCAGACGACTACATTTGAACTACAAATGATCGTTAAAAATTGAATTGGCAGCAAATAACATTTTAAAGTTTGTTTAGTCATTGTCCTTATAGTTTATAATTTTTATTGATAATTATCGTGCGCATATATATTAATAATAGAAAGTATGTGAGATGAAAGTGGAATCAATTTACAAAGGGTGAGCTAATAATTTTTAAATCAATTTAATAAGTTCAAAGGGGTGAACTAATAATCAATTTATATAGTTAGATAGATATCATGAATAGTTTTAATTTATTTAATTAGACGTTAATTAACATGAAATCAAAATTAGTGTAAGAAAATGCAATTAGCGCATAGACTATAACGAATCTACCATTGATATCGTAAACTACATTTTCAGAAAAATTGTCATTGTACCTTGACGTCTCGTGCATTAACCCAATTCTCGTTTTGGAGCTTCGACTTTCACGTAAAGTTCGTCAAGTGTTTCGTGTTTTTTTTAATTTATATAATATTCATTTTAATTAATCATGAATTATTTAATGTTTTACACAACTCGATCTCATGAATTATCCATGACTAGGTAATTTGCACTACCCTTGATTTTAATTAGATGGTAATTAACAAGGAGATTAATCCGTCTGTTAAACGTTCCCGCCATTTTTCTGGTGGCTTTTTATATGCAAATGCTAGGGTTCAACTCTCCCTCCGTTTCTCTGCCTTGTTCGTATAGGTGAGAAATTTCCTTCAAAATGGTACGAGAAGACGAGGTAGAGGCAGCTATGATTCTTCTCCGAACCAGACTATGCGATCCAACTTTCTCATATAAATTCCTATCGGCCTCTGCTGAAAGCAACTACAGGTTCATTTACGAAGGATTTTTAGTTGTTGTTTTTTTTTTAATTTATCTACATTTTTCTGAACTGTTCCGTTGTTGAACTCGAAGTGAACTTTTTTGGTTTTGATTTCGCAGTAAATTGAAGTTCATCGTATCAAGTTCGGTTACAGAAGAATGCAACAACTCCATCCTGCTTCTTGGTCCCCGTGGCTCTGGGAAAAGCGTGGTATTTTGAATGAATGAACAGCTTTTTGAGTTTTAGTTGGATTGAAGCGATCTTCTTACGGGGTATTATTGTTCTTTCTTCGTTGTTAGGTGGTGGACCTTGTACTGCAAGACCTCCTATTAGAATACCCTGATATGATTTCTGTGGTAAACTTAATTTTGCAAACGAAATTTTTTGGTCGAAATTGAAGGGATAAATGAGGTTACATACACATATAGTAGAATATATCATAGATCTTTTCTACTGTTCAGGAGTAGCTGAATTTAACTGTGACAGCTTCTTTAATCTCGCTTAATCACTCTACTTTCATATTTTTTGACTTTCACGAACCTCAACTGAGAGAACCCCTTCTGTTTTGTTCATTTTTTATTTATTTTGGGAAAATATCTTCTTTGATTTTATCATCACAGGAAGTGTGGAAGGACTTGCAATCATGAGTTGTGATCTTTAATCTCATTTTCCATAACAATTGAATAGATTGCCTTGATACTTTCTCCATGGCATTCCACCAAAGCCATGGATATATTTCCTTTATTAGAGGATCTTGAACGAATCAAATAATTTATGGTAGCATCTTTAATTAAGTCTTGTTGAAACTTAAATTAAAGAGAACATCTTTGATTTTGGTTATGGTTAGCTGTGTTGTTGATACTTAGAATAAAAGAAAGGTCTTTATTTTAGTAATGGCTTGCTGCAGCCTATGGACAAGGAATGAAGAGGGTCTGGCTTTATTGTCAAATAATTTTATAACGCACTTACAAAAGTGAAAAAAGGTAGTTTTAGTGTTCCATATGGACCTCATACAAAGTTATTCAATTCTGATTTTCTAAAACTTTTTCATCAGATGATAAATGATTATTTTGGGTGACATAAATTGTTGTTGGGGTGGTGCATTTCCTTATCACTAAATGCTATACTTTATGCTGGTCTCCTAACATATATAAAGTTCGAGATAGCTTCTTACTCTTATCAACTCAAGGGGATGGAACTTTCTAATAATTGACGTTGCAATAATATTCCTTTGCAGATTAGATTGAATGGACTCTTGCATTGTGATGATAATAGCGCATGGAAGGTCTGATCAACAGTTACATTGGTGATCATTATTTTATATCTCACGTGTTTGCCACTGATCAGATGTGTGAAATAAGTGATGAGTAATAAAAAAAATGTTATAGTTTTTGGGTCTGATCGAGGGATTTTTGGGGTATAGTAGATCACTTCTTGACATGGTTGTGGTACTATGCAGGAAATTGCTAGGCAGTTGTGCGTGGAGCACGAATTGTTATTTTCAAAGATGGTAGTATAAGCATTGTTTTTTTGTCTCTGCAATGTTCGAGCTTCTAAATTTTCTGGCTTCTTGACAAACAAAATATTTTTTAGGCATCGGCTGAAGATAACTCCCAGTTCATTATTGCTGTGTTACGGTGAGTATTGCACTGTTTTTGAAATTATTTTGAAGTTTAAAGATGAATATGTGATCCTTTCTTGGCAGGGAATGCACCTATGCACATAAAACAATTATTTTTGTGCTCAATGAGTTTGATCTTTTTGCTCAGGTAATACTGTTCTCCAATTACTTGTAGAACTGTTAAACCCTGAAGTTTTGTGATGGTGCATTATTAGTTTTATCCACTACTCGCGATACATGTTAACTAGAGGACGGATGCAAGATGCTGAATAATATTCACCACATTAAAGGTTTTGATTTTAACGTTACTAGTATTTGAAATTTTCCTGTTTTGCAGGGAAAACAGCGTTTACTTTATAGCTTACTGGATTCCATGCAATCAAATACGTCTCAAGCTGTTGTTATTGGAGTCAGTTGTAGATTGGTTTGTTTCCATTCCTTTTCTTTTCTTTTTTCTTTTTAGATTGGATTCATCTCTTTTTCAAGATTAGTGCCCTTGCTTATTGGCTTGCTAATGAGCGGAGTATTGAGTCACTGCCTTTCAAAAATCTGGTGGCAATAAGGATTATCTAACTACTAACTTCAAGCTATCATATAACCTCCCTCCCTCAAACGTTTGAAAAATTTTCAATCCTGTCCAGGATGCTGACCAGATTTTGGAAAAAAGAGTGAGATCTCGTTTTTCACATAGAAAATTGTTGTTTCTTCCTCCATCCAGGGAAGACTTTCAAAGGCATGTTTAACTATATTTGACCTTTCTAATGCTTTGTTTTTTGTTTTTTTTTTGCATTTTTCACATTTCCCATTGCTTAAGTGATGCAGATTGTTAGAGCACATTTTATTGTTGCCAACTGAAGAAAGCCTTCCTAGTGATGCAGATTATGCAGTTGAATTTAATGCAAAGCTGCACGTATCCTTTTTTTTTTTTTGTTTACAAATATGAAATTACAGAGCAGTCCTTGGACAGTCTTTTATTTCACCAGTTTTCAAAGAAGCCCTTGACACTTATCAGAGTATTTTAGGTGATAAGAGATTCAGGGAAATTTTAGATTCATTTTTAGATGTTGATTCGGCAACAAGTCGGTTATTGAAATATCTGTAAGTTTTCTATCTCTTGCTGTTATTGAAGCAGAATTTTTATGTAGTTATAGCAAAATCGTTTATTGATTTTGTTGTGAGCTTGTTCGCTGAAAAATTATTATGTTAGGTTTCTTGCAGTTTCTTATATGGACAAAAAATCAGGTGTTTTGACACTCGAGAATTTTAAAACTGCACTTATAAGTATGGAAAGGCAGCCAAAACAAGAATCCATAAAAGGTACGTTGATTCAAAAATCTTCTGGTATCTGAACTCTACTTGTACGTTCCTCAGTCCCTGCATCAGGAATTCTTACTATCAAGAAATTTTTACTTCCAAAATAGTTTTGTAGCCCATCTGTTAAACTTTGTCTCTCTCTGCTGCCCTTTTCAACTACTTGTTGAAGAAATTATTTCCATGCCATTCACTTGCAATATATGATTAACATGTATGCAAATTCATATTGTTTGTCATTCTACAAGTAAGTTATATGGTCTGCTTGAGTGGAGAACTAAATTCTCATTTCATTGACATCATTCGGACTAAACATAAAATTTAGCACATACCATTTGAGCAAACAAAAAAGCACATACTCGTGTTTGTGGAAAGAATTAGGCATTGAGTAAATGAAAATTTTTCTGCTTGTTGAAGCAGGCTGTTCCATATTGGAACTCTATATACTCGTGTGTATGAAAAGGCTGGATGTTAAAGAACAAAGCTCATACAACTTCAATTCTGTAATGAAAGGTGAACATCTGAAGACGGTTTCATAAATATTAAAGATTTTGATTGTTCCTGTAAATTCATTTTGTTTTTTAACGGCAGAGTTCAAGAGCACCCATGATTGCTTCCAGACATCTGATTATTATGCAAAAAATGTATCTTTGCGCGTATGGTTTTCTCTCCACAAAATCATCTACAAATAAATCTTTGGGACTTGTATCATCCAGGATTAAACCTATACTAAATCCTAATATATTTCTCTTTGCAGGCATTTGAACATCTTCTAGAACGTGAATTGATATCTTTTACAGACAGCAGAGCAAATAATCATTCTATTGAATTTCGTCCTGTGAAGCTTTTAATCTCATTACATGAACTACATCAAGGGCTTAAATCCTGCCGATCATGTCCTGTGAGTTGTCTTGCAAAAGTGCACGTGTGTGTACGAATATTGCTTGAAGGCTTCTATCTTCTCTGTTACAAAATCGATACTGTTTTGTTTCTTTGGTAACCTGTAATGGATTTCTTGGAAACTCTAAGCTTTTAGCCAAACAGGACTCGTACCATATTTTACCAACTCTTTTTATATCATCAAAACTTCGTTTAGTATTTTGTTAATTTTATCATACCTGTGAAACTGATTAGACTATTATTCTGCTTGATCTAACAGCCTATCCTTCTAAAATTATTGGATCGATAGCATGGCTGGGTAGGCTGGATTGCTCAGGTGGTCAAGGGTAAGATGTCATCCAATTTGTATTGTTTTTTTGGTCTTTTGCGAATTCAAGGTGGTTTACTCTTCAAGGATGCCCACTAAGCTTCATATGTTTGAATTTTTAATCATCGAATGTCTGAACAGAAGCACTTGCACAAAAACTGGTATCTCAATTTTTTTCTAGAAAAAGGACCCTTTTAATGTTCTAGTGTATCATGTATTCAAGTCAAATTTACGCTTGTTGAGCCACTTTTAAGATGCGATTTTCTGTATATGCAGCAAATACCAGTTGACTGAGCCAACAATTTCACAAAAACAGGAGTTGATTTCTTGGCTGTTTGTTGCCCGTCGATCCTGCCCCAGAATTTGATTGGTCGTCGTAACATGTTTGTCTTCAGTTTGCACTAAAACTCGTTTCTGATAGAAATTAACGTTGCTAATGTTCTAACACTTGATAGTTCTCTTCTAGAGTAACTTTATAAATATTTTTTGATGCTGATGTCGGTGTGAAATTTGTCTCTCTCTCTCTCTCTCTCCAAGAACATGCATACTAGGAGCGATCAGGGTATCTTACAGCAATTGAGCAGTTACTGAATCCTGCTACAAGGACTAAAATAAACTCTGTAGTTTTCTTAACTTCATAAAGATTTTAATTCTCGTCATTGTTTGAACTTAAAAAGCTCATGGAGAGAGAGAGGGTGTGTGTGTGAGGGAGCTACCAAAAAGTGGACTTTTTCGTAAACTCCAACGCCTCTTTGTTGGACGGAGGAATGCGAACTACGAAGAAAATTGCCAAAAATACATCTGACGTCCTCAAAAGCTGTCGATTTATACTAAGATTCCAGAACTGAAATTCCAAACACAACAAGTTTCTCTCAAACAAGGACAAGACCCATCTTTGAAAAATTCATCTCTACAGTACAAAAAAAAAACTCCCTCACTTCGTCGTCTTGCCTTAGCCAAATCCGCCATCTCCCGCTATAAGAATTCTGCAGTCCCATTTCGCTGTTCCAAATAGTAGCTCTCTACTGTTGCAATATGGCTTCTTGCCCATGCCCTCCCTCCTATTTCATCATCAGGTGCTCTTCCGCTGATCCTAACAAGCAAAAGCTCAGCAATGTCAAGCTCAATGGGGTTGCTGGATTAGGCTCTTCTATTGTAACTTCCAGGGTAGAAAATGGAGCTTCTGTCTTGGAAAATGGGTGTTCGACCAAAGAACATACCCGTCAAAATATTCCGAGCAAGAAACAGATGGTTGATAGACATCGTCAGGGGATCATCACTGAAGGAGGGGTTGGATACAGGCAGACTGTAGTGGTAAGATCATATGAAGTAGGCCCTGATAAAACTGCCACTCTTGAGAGCATCCTCAATCTTCTTCAGGTCATCGTCTTATTTTTGCTTTTTTATCTCATCTCATCGTCTCTCTCGGTCTACATCTACAGCATAAATCTCCAACTTCAAATTAGAAATAATTGATATGGAATTGGGTAAAGATAGAGAATGGAAAAAACTGAACTTTCTTACTAAACTAGGCAAAATCTGTATAAAATCATGAATCAAATAATGATTAGGGAAAACTCTTGACAGACAATCCGTTGACAATTTAGGAAACAACTAAGAATCATGTGTCTTGCTTGGTAGATTTACAGAAACTGGTTCAAGATAAAAAAATGCAGTTTAAAATCAGAACAGACAGTGCTTTTGCCCTGAATGGTCTAAGAGACATTTCTTCGAACATATAGGAAACAGCACTGAATCATGTATGGATGTCTGGGCTTCTGAGCAATGGATTCGGAGCTACACATGGAATGATGAAGAACAATCTCATCTGGGTGGTCTCCAGAATGCAAGTTCAGATCGACCACTATCCAATCTGGTGAATAAATCCATCAGCCAGAACTTTGAAAAATAAACAAAAAGTTAAAATTCGTTCCTTCTTTGAATGATGAGAAGAATGAAACAGTGATGTGTGTTTGTAGGGGAGAGGTGATAGACATCGACACATGGGTAGGAGCATCTGGGAAAAATGGAATGAGAAGAGATTGGTTATTTCGAAGTCAAGCCACTGGCCATGTTTTTGCTCGAGGCACAAGGTTCTTCAATTCTACCCTCATTTGCCTGCACAAAATACTATATAACTACAACAATCGTTTCTAATACTTAAAATCAAGATTGAAATATGGTTTTGACTAAATCTGTGTAGATTAGAAAGTGGGTTCACAGATTTAGATTGTTATATGCATTGTACTGAAATGAAAAACGATGAAACAACAGCACATGGGTGATGATGAACCAGCAAACAAGGCGTCTTTCAAAAATGCCAGAAGAGGTGAGGAATGAGATTTCACCTTGGTTTATAGAAAAGCAAGCAATCACAGAAGACTTCCCAGAAAAAATAAGCAATCTGGACAATAAAGCCAAGTACATCAACTCCAACTTAAAGGTAAATAACACTACAAAAAACCAAATTAAAATCAGTGAAAAAACAAATCTGATTATTACTATTTGTTTTGCCTGTCATTTCCAGCCTAAGAGAAGTGATTTGGACATGAATCACCATGTTAACAACGTGAAGTATGTAAGGTGGATGCTTGAGGTAACCCAAAACAATTGATTTTTCCTAATATGATGTGGTTTTTTCTTGTTCTAGTAAATTTATCATTGGCCTTTCGGTTTTCTCATGCAGACGATTCCAGACAACATTTTGGAATCGCACCAACTTTCTGAAATCACTTTAGAATACAGAAGAGAATGTGGTAGCTCAGATATAGTTGAGTCCCTCTGCCAGCCGGATGGCGATGGGATTCTGAATAATGATGCAGAGCAAGAAGAAGATGAAACCAGTTTACTAAATGGGTTTTCGTTGGCCTCTGAAATTCTAAAAGAAGGTGGAATTTGGAGGGCTTTCAGGGAGGGGAGAGTAAGGTATACCCATCTCCTCCAAGCTAAAGGGAAAGCGAAGAATGAAGAGATTGTTAGAGGAAGAACCGTGTGGGAGAAAAAACTTCTCAATCTCTCATTTCCAACTCAATGAAAAAAAACTTCTCAAACAGTCAAGTAAAACCTCAACATGTCAATTTCCTGTACATTCCAATCAATACTTCCCTTTTGTCTTGTCTCCTGGTTCTGCAGAGAGAGAGACAGAGAGAGATGTGCAGTGTGCTGTCCCAAAAAAGTGAAAGGGAAGTAAAGGGATGGGGCAAAGATCAATGGTATGAACTATGCTATGTTTATGCTGATTAAGGTTGAGGACTAAAAGGAGTTATGTTTCAAGAAATGTCCCCCAAACTTTGCAATGTATCCATTATTTTGGGTGGTGTAAACGAGTAAATATAATTCTTAAAACAAAAAAAAAAACTAAAAACATCAGTGTCCGCTCTGGACTTGAACAAATTCAAAGAGATGCCTGCTCTGATGGGTTTAAGCCATCTCGCCAACAGCGCTAAAAAAATCCAAGTATATTGATTTTCTGAATTTCTTCAAAGGTTCGAAGTGCTAAATTCACAGTCAAAAGAAAACAATTGGACCCAACAATGACAAATATGTTATTAGACTGCCTAATTTGTACAAAAGTGGGACGTAGAAGGAGCTTGAAGAAAATATAAACTAAAAAGAAGAGGGGTCAGATAAGAATGGGGGCAAACCATTCTGACTATTATTATACTGAGCAAGACGGAAATGAATTTGCTCAAGAAACTGTAATCTCTGTTCTAATACGAAAGGCAAGAATAATCATCTACGATCGTTCGAGGCAATTAAGGATTTACATACCAAGAATAATTTAATTGCACGGAAATTATTCTTGCCTTTTTTTCCCTAAAGTTCTATGCAATCGCCAGGACCAAACAACAAGGAATAATACAAGGCCAAACCCACAAGATGTCCAGGATTAACAGCCAAAAGGGCATCAATTTAGGATATAATTCTACAAGAACGTGGTTCTCAATGTGTCAACAAGTTAGCATTTAATTCTGACACAAAGTAAAGCATATTGAACAAACAGGCACATACCATGTTTAAACTTGATGCAAATCAGCAGCTCAACGATGCAAATGGCAAGTGAGAGCCAGCAAAAAGCTCCCACTTTTTTCCCAGGTTCTCCAAAAGATGATAACAAAGTTAGAGAAAAAAAAGCATAACAAAAATTGCTGCAGAATTGTAAGTTTTTAACTGCAATACCGGTCTTGAAGGTATGAAATGAATTATACTCTCGCATGGTAGGTATTGCAATAAGCCACCACAAGATCAATCTATATGTAATCAAAGGGCTTCTAGCAGGTATCCAAGGCAAAGCTTCAAAAAGATTGAGTTAAGCTCTACAGTCATAAACACAAAGCAAAGGGTAAGAACTTGAATGAAACGGCAAGGACCAAGCAAAGGATGCCGCTCATCTTTGTCCCACTGTGCGGGTATAAATTATCCCAGAGTTCTTTTGACCTGAAATCAAATAATAACAAACCAGAAAGACTTCAAATCATAGATGGCAATTCAAAATAAAAGGAGGAAAACCTGATGACCAAGCCACGCAAAATTTCTTTTCATTATTTCGCACTACAAAATTCGACATCTAACAAACCTCTGCAGTTTGGAGTAGCTAAGGAGACCAGGAAAAACAAACCTAAGTTTTCAAAGGCCCAGACCAGAGCTAATCCATGAACCAACCTGCCTCCCCTCGACAAAATTTATTAAGAAAACAAAGTGCAAAGTAACCGGAGCTCCCTTACTAATGAAAAACAATTTTTCTCAATTATTCCAAATAAATAATTCCTAAAATACTTAAAATTATAAACTTAATTAACACTAAAAAAAAATTAACATTATCCCATAAATTAATTTTCATAAATTTATCTTCGAATATTGATGGATCCAAATAACCCAACAAATATCATACTAAGTCTCCAAATTAAATTTATTTTTTTATATTTTTTGTTTAAAATAAAAATATAATTGATAATGCTTCTAATGTCAATGTGAATTCTCATCAACAGATTAAAAGATAAAAAAAATTATACTCGAATTATCCAGTCACCTTACATTGAATCATAATGTGGTTGTTAGTTGTACTTTCGACCTTGCAAAAAGAACAATTATGTGGACAAAAGCTCTTAGATAGATTTTTCATTTGAATTTAATCATTTGTATACAACTTTTCTTTCACTAAAATTCACATGAAAATTTGAATTTTAGAGGAGACTTCTTTTTCCCAAGACTTCTGCAAGATTTTGGATAGATCACAAATTTCTTATGAGTAAGATGAGGTTTGGTGTCATTATCATTGCTTTTCCAAAAACGATTTTTGACCAATTTATCCAATACGCTCCTATCTAAGTAAGGAAACTTAAAAGCAGATAAATAGTAAGTTCAAATACTATCAAGGTCTGCATGGATTAAGGTGAGCCTACCTCCCCTTGAACTATCTAATCTCTTCTTAACTTTTGAATCATTTGCTACCAAAAAGAAGAAGATAATGAGTTTCCTCCGAGCAGAAGACCCAAATAAGTTAAAGACCAACTAATTTTTTTGCACTTAGTCATTGCAGCAAAATTGCTTATCATATCCTCCATTAATACCTACTATATTACTCTTATTGAAATTTAATTTGAAATCAGATAGCAAACCAAATATTATCACAATATCGATCAAATTTTGAACTTTGTTTCATCATCAACCGATAAAAGAATGTCATCAACAGACTAAAGATGAGCAACAGTATTCGACTTTGAATCCTTCAATTAAATTAAGAGTTTTTGTTTTATCTAACTTGAACTCGAAAACGTCACTTAGATCTCATTTTTTAAATTATTTACCTCTAACTTGACCATTGATAAAAATAGAAAAATTTGATATGTAAGCAACTCAAAATCCACCTTTCTCCATGGAACATGAAGCCTTTCATTCTATGACAAAGTCTAGAAAGTCCCGATCAACATTATCTTAAGCTTTCTCAAAGTCAACTTTGATGACAACCCCTTTCCATTTCTTCAATTTGAAATCCTAAACACTTTCATTAGCAACAAGAGAGAAATCTAAAATGTTTCTTCCCGCAATAAAGGCTTCTTGCTCTTTTGAAACAATGTCTTTTAGAACATCCTTAATACGAGTAGACAAGATTTTGACAATCATTTTGTAAAGGCTAGTCAATAAACTGGTTGGCCTAAAATCTTTCAAATTCTTCGAGTTACACTTCTTAGGAAGTAATCATGAATAGGTCTTTGCGCCCTTCATAAAGGAACGGCCCCTACAGGTGTGCATATGGTCGAGCACAACTTTCAGCACCACTTTAAAACCCTCTACGGTCGAACAACCACTTGTATACAAAGTTATTCTAAACTCCAAAGGGAGGGAATAGAGGAAAGAAAATGAATCAGGCATACAGTACTGTTTCCTTGATAAGTTAAGGAGAAGTTCATGATCATAGAATTAAGAAAAGAAGAATATGCAAAACCAGTGCAGTTATATTCAATGAACTAAATGAAAACTCCCCTTGGACGAATATGATCACACACAAATCTCCAAATTTAACTGCTTCTTGACAAGCGAACAAAGTAATGAGTGTCCACTTATGGATTACCCTATCGATCATTAACGTTAAACACAATGGCCTGACTACAATACTTTCTTTTTCATTATGTTGGTTTTTTACAACTTGAAATGATATGAATTTGGATAATAAAATAAATAAATATGAGCCCGCTTCTATTATTCTATTTGACCAACATTAAATATAATAATTTTTTTTAAATAATTAAAATATTTTGTTTTCAATAAAATAAAATAGATAATGTACTTAAATTCAGTGGGTTTCTTTAAAGTCTATATGCGTGTGGATTGGATTTGAGTCATCATCAAAGGCAAGAATAACCACGACCAGGTGATGCTAGAAAACGACCGTATCAACACACCAAACGTGTTGATATTCCTGCTTTTATTTTTAATTTTTATAAATCTCCTTTTCGGATTTTCAAAATTTAGAGGAAAGATTTAATGTTCACACTCCCATCTTTTATAAATCATTCTATCCAGAAACAAGACTAAGTTCTAGGATTAAATAAAAAAAAAATTAAGAACAAAGATCGACAAAATTATGCTATTATCCACGTGTTTTGTCAATTATTTCGTAACAGAAAAATTAAAGTAAACTACTCAACTTAAAATGGGTATTTCTATATTTACTGCTCCAAATTTTAGCTAGTATAATAATTAAAATAATTAATTAATTAATTATATCTGACAAATCAAGAGATTAAATTCCAAATATAAAAGTTGTAAAAATAACACTCCCAGAGAGTGAAAAATTGGGATAAACATGAGAAAATGTTGAAAAGAAGGAACCTACATCTTTCACAATTTACACAGCCTAGTCTTACTATTTTGACAAGGTGGGGAATGATCAATTATGTTGGGGAGTACTTGTACATTATACAAGTGTTTCCCCTTGATGGTAAACACTCTCACAACTCTAATGCAATTACAAATTGGCTCCTCGTTCACCACTTTAAACCATTAAGACATGAGGAGCCACCAAAATAAATGATCCATACCTTTTGTACACTTGAATTTGTTAGGGCATCTGTGAAAAGCGAGCAAAAGTGCGTTCAAAATCTCGACCAGCAATCAGAATTGATTCTTGTCAGCAGCCACTGCCAAAATTCTGTCTTCTTGGAGGCAAAAAACAGATCATTCACAGAGAGAAACATCCCTTTGAGCAAATTCAACCATGCTTAAGCACTTTATATCACTGCCACTTAACCTTTTTCAGTCAATAATGGATGTCTCAGATCAGTTGCGACATTTTTTGCTTTTCTTCAGTAACATGGACATCCGATCGATCCCACTACCATCCTGGGATACACTCGTTAGCCATTGCAGAGCCTCAGCAGCTGCATCTTTTTCTGCACTCTTCTTGTTATTGCAGGGGTGACCCATTACTTCTACGCCATTAAACTCTACAGATGCTCTAAACTGATTGTTCTTTAATTGCTTGGTCTTGTACATGGGCGTGTCATATCCTGCCCTTGTGAGCAATGTCTGAAGCTGACTCTTCGAATTATCACCTCCTGGTCCACTTTCAGTTCTTGAAACCAGAGATGGTGGTGGCGGTCTCAAGAGAGAGGATTTTGACAACTTCAAAAGTTGACGACCAAAAATGAATCTGCCATCTCCTCGATCTTCTGAGACCAGCAACCGTACAGCTGATATGAGCTCCTGGTGGGATTGCAAGTCCATCTTCGGCTTCAACAGCTGTTCATACAAAAAAGTTAGTGTATTTTCTTTACTAAATGTCGATCAGACGATCAGGAAAAATAACTTTGATATAAAACTCTATACTGCAACTGGATGAGTAGGAAGGAAATGTCATGTTTTTTTTTTCTGATTAAAAAAAAGAAATTTCAGATAAAAAAAAATGTGCGAGGAGACAAAAATGCACAAAGATTTAGATTAATAGCTGAGAACAAAACAGTATATTCCCTCAAAATAGTTTCTGAAATATCTCACTCACTTTCTTTTGAATTAGATCATCAATCTCTCCCCTTAAACTTCGATACATCTGTGCTATGGCAGGATCCATAAAGAATTCTAAATATCCACCCAACATTTTCAAGTGTCCATCCTGCTAGACAATGGCTCTCAGAGTATTAGCAGAAACAATCACAAAAGATGAAGAATGACGTCAAAAAATTCCTGTCGTGAAGCATCTAAATTGCATTATATGTACAGTAATACTTACATTATCCCCTTTCAAGATGCTTCCACCAAATAGGAGTAGAGCAGAATCAGAGACAGCTGTTGAATCCCGAAGAAATACAGAATTCACTTTTATCTTCTCATTGAAAACTAACCATGGAAATGGAATCCTTGAGTCCCGTGCATTGACAGAGTTCTAAAATATGAAAACATCGAAAGACAGAGAAGTAAGAGGCCGAGCACAACATGATTAAAGGAATTATATGCTCACCGAGTACAGAAGCACTTGGCCATCCTCCATGGTTTTGAGAGAAAATGACCTCTCATTATGCTGCATTTAGCTCAACATGAGTACTCATGAATATTATCAGGATCAAGTTAAGATTGGATCACCATGAAAAAATAAGTAGACAACAAGATAGATAAAATGAAGATATCATTTAGCCAACTACGATTCAATACCAAGGATAGCTTTTTTAACTATTATTAGACATCTCTTTTCTTATGGTGTGTACATGGCCATTATGGTATGATTCATAAAGTTCAGCAACTTGTACAGAAAATGCCTTGGGATTAAAAAACACAAAGCAATAGAGATCTCATATGGTTTATTGATGAAGACTCTCACATACTCGAAGTCATAGGCCAGAGTCATGATAAGACTTCCCTTCCCCTTGTCATTTATAATGAAATAAATGTACTTAAATAAAAATTAAAAGGAGGCGGCCTACCACAACAGAGCTAACCCCTGGATACAGGCCATAACAAATAACTGAGCGGACAAGATACTCATCATGGCTCCATCCATTGTAGTTGGTTGTGTGACCATTCACAATTCCAGTATCACTCAGTAAAGAGAAGAACTCTTTCCTTAGAGAATCAATAGCTTTCATGGATTGTGCTGAAAGAAAATTTTTCCAGCAAAAGTCATAACCAGCAAAATCCCTTTCAGCATTTTTCCAGCCCTCAAAGGCCCGGACTAATGCAAGGTGGTCACTGTTATCTTGAGAAAACTGATACTTGGCGGCCTCGGCAAGCTAAAAAGGAAGAAAAAAATAATTACTGTACATTGTACAGATGAATAAATCAAAATTAGCTCATTTTATTTCCTCTTATACTTGTGAGACAACTGGATCCTACTTTTTACTTTCTTAAGTAACGAAATAAAAATTATCTCAGCATACAAGCCAAAGAAACTACATACATGCACACGTAATTAACAAAATATACAAACGAAAAATATAGCTATTTTAAAATATCTTCATTCTCACACATATATTGCAAGAGATTCTTCAAATATTATCCAAGAGGAAAATGCAACAAACATCACTTTTTTAGCTAAGTATGGAGGGAGAAAACATTACTAATGTTTCTAAATAATAACATTATAAACCAATTTGAAGAATAACTAATTAGAAACTGAGAGGGTATGGTAATCGCCATCAGGGATACTTTATTTTTAAAACCAAAACAGTTGGGACTTGCAAGATAGCAAAAGAGAAATGACAATGCAAATAGTAATCATAGGAGAACTTTGGGCTTATGATCCTGATCAAGAAAAGAAAACATGTTGATAAAAATCAACTTACATCTTTTTTGTCGAAAGGTGTTAAAAACGGGTCCCTAACACTAAGGCCAGCAACAACAGTCAATATTGGATCCAGACAATTGAAGATTGCTCCTAAAACAAGCATTTTTCCAAGTTTTGGCTCCATTGGAAGCATGGTTAAATAACGCCCTGTCAAATGGACATAATGAGGCTGCTTGTCCCAGATATCAAACCTCCCAAAAAGACAAGGTACAAGTATCATGGAAGCCTTACCTAAAACGGTCAAATTTTCTTCCTCATCCAAAGCACCAATAGTTTTTAAATACTCAATGGCATTCTGAACCTGAAATTAATCACAATCGAATGTCAACGCAGTAGGCAAGCCACAGCTTAAGGCTTCCATATGTATGGAAGTGAATATAATTGCTGGTCGGAAGAACAACAGGAGGAGGGGGGTTGAAGGAGAGCACATTCTACAAATATTGATCATGTAATTTGAAATAAGAATAAAATAAAAATTAAGGACTACCGCTAGTGGCTCAGGGGACTGCAAAGCTCTGGACAAGAACTCAGATATACTCCCAAGGTTTAAGCTTTTTATTTGCAAACAAAGAGACTGCAAAGGTGTTCTTAATATTTCTGGCAATTGATAATCTGCAAACGCTTCATATACCCACCTAGGATAAAGATGATAACATTTCCCAGGTTGAATGCGACCTGCTCTTCCTCGTCTCTACAGTACACATGTTGCATGCCAAACATCAAAATTAACTTTCCAAGGAAAATTAAATTTACAGCAAGTTTGATACATTTTGTTATATTACATGAATACATTAAGAATCAAGGAGAATATAGGACCACAAATGATACCAAAACACCTTGTGATGATGAGCACACAAGGAAATTTTCAGCCAGTAATTCTTCATAGTACAAAACTTTAATTAGGATAAGTAAAAGTAGTAAATAAATGTTGTATTTGAAAAATGTTATTGCAGTTATTCTAGTTAGTATGACTGAGAACAGAAACAGATATGCTTTTAGGAGAACAGGAACCTAACAAGCCCTAAACTTAATCAGGTGTGAGTTCAAAAGTATAACATCATAACTTCTAGTAGAGGTCAACCTTCTCCAACTCGGGACCAAATCAAGAAACGAAATCTCCCCAATTTAATTAGTAATATAGCCAGCTATGCCTAAAAAGAACTTAAACAAGAAGTTAAGTTCCCAAAAACAGAAAACTGGTTTTAACAGATCGTTGAACTCAGAATTAAAATAAAGCAATTTTATTCATTTATTGAAACCAAGCTGAATTATAACCATCTTGGCTTTTGATCAAAGATATTTTTTCAGCTGCGTGTAACCTTACTTGTTGAGCCGAAACCTTGGATATCCAAGAAGGTAGTAAACAAGGAGTGTTATTTAGGGCATCATATGATGTCTCTTTGGCCTTTCCACAGTCAAGGACAAACACTACGTCATTAATCGTGATACTAGTCTCAGCAATATTTGTAGCAAGCACTATCTTCCTTATTCCGTTCTGGGGCTCATCAAATATCAGCCTCTAGAATGCATTTGGAAAAACAATTATTTTGAGAAATACTAATAAAAGTTAACACTCTTCATACACATACATCAATTCTCATATAACAATATATCAAGCAGCAATGTGTGTTCAGCCAACTACGTTAAAAAAGATGAGTAAATGTAACCTGACAACTTCACCTGTTCAGAACTGGCCATAGAACCATGACATGCCAACAACAACACTCGGCTTGAATCTCCTAAGAGAGGATGCGCAAGGAGCTTTTCCTTCAAAGAACTGATGTCATCCCAACCCGTCATAAAAACTAGAATAGCACCAGGGATTTCATCTTCACATATATTGACTAGAAGATGCTCTATGAGATTAAAACCGATACAATCAGGGTTCCAACATAACAATGACTCCTGTGTTTGGGAGCTATACTCCTTAAAGTTAGCTGCTTTAAGGGCATCCTGATTACATCACTCCAAATCACAAAAAACAACTTAGAAAATAAGAAAGATTAGTTATGAAATAATCTCAGTGCTAGGTTCAATTACCTCAACAGCAGAAGCAATCTGGCTTTTCCTCTTTCTTGGTGCCTGTTTGCTCATTTTCCACATCTTTTCTTGACCATAATCATCTGTTTGATTATATGGGGTTAGTCTGTAGCCACTCATTTCCAGAATGTCTTCCAGAAAATGGGTTTGAATAGGGAATGTGAAACCCTATTGTTAAAAAAAAATCAGAGATTAGATTAGCTAAGTCTTTGCTAGATGAAGCAGAATATTGCTAACTTCTACAGGCAATGAGCATGATTCAATGTTAAATAAGAGAAAAAGATACAATTAAACTATCATTAGAAATGAAGAAAAATAAAAATAAAAAAATAAAACAGATTCAATAAAAACTGGTGAATGAAGGGAAATAACCTCATCTATACGAGTTCATGAGAATTCAATTGGAAGATATTAGATTAATATGCAGGCATAAATAACATCGGTAATAACTTCAACTTACAGTAATATGAATTTTTTGAGCCCCGACAAAGTAGGATGAAAAAATCTCAGCATCTAAGGTTGCACTCATAAGAATTAACCTTAGTTCTGGGCGACGTGGAAGGAGATCTTTTAGTACAATGAGTAGAAAATCTGGAATTTAAGCAATGTAATCAGAAAAATAGCAGCTCATCAAACAAAAAATAAATACTCGTTCCAGTCACACTACCTTCATTCATTCCTCGTTCGTGGATCTCATCAACAATAACATGAGTAACACCTTTCAAATTTCTATCAACTAGCAATCTTCTCAACAAGATCCCAGTTGTACAGAAAAGAAGATGGGTATCCCTCCCTTTCAAACCCTCCAACCGAACTTTATATCCAACCTTTGAAAAAGAAACCAAGAAGCATGGATTTAAAAACATTTATTGAAAGTCCATTAAACAAGGGTACTGCTTTGCCAGTTGTTACCATTCAATGAAAACAGATAACTCACTAATTCACCCAATTTCTGGCCTCTCTCTGAAGCAACTCTTTCAGATACAGATATTGCAGATATTCGTCTTGGCTGTGTACATATTACGCTGCAAGCAGCTCCCCTTAATGATTCAATCTCTGATTCTAAAATGAATTGAGGAATTTGGGTGGTCTTGCCACAGCCAGTTTCACCAGATACAATGACAACCTGAATTACAAAGACAAACCACTGTAAATTATAAAGCAAATAATAACCACATCTTTGTATGAAATCTAAACGAGGCTTATATGTACAGTAACCAATGAAACTTCAACAAATTTAACATAATCAAATCATAACTCTTAAAGAAATAGAAGTAGGAAATCCAAAATAAACTTAAATGTGTCTGAGACAACCATACAAAAATAAAAAAGGCAAACATGAAAGATAAAGACAAACAACTTAGTTTGCCGTAAACAATTTACACCAATGCTATGACATCAGTATTAACCGACTACTGGATCTCAAACATGGAAGGAAGAGAGGAGTTTTTGTAATTCTGGCTGAGCTTGTGTACAACTGGTACAAAAACATTCGTTCAAAAGTTTCCAGAAAAAATAAAGGAAAATGATCTATCTATCCATGGATTAGATTATTTACAGCTATTGAGAGTTCAAAGCAAGTTGTAACAATATGACCACTGAAGAACCATTGACACAGCACGACGAGGTTATAGAAAATGAACACATATATAAGTTTAACTCCCATTGTGTCCATGTTGTCTCATGCCTACGTAGGACTTTATGTTAAGAGTTACATTGACATTGTCGTCTAGCCAGAAAATGTAATAACATTGACATTTTTACTAGTAACAGAATATGCAAATCTTACATATAAAATAAAAGCAAACTTGAATACATGACTGAAATTAAGAAAACTTTGGGATTACAAAGTGAATTAAAGGTCTTTTTGGTTAATTCCTTTAACAAGGAATTAAGTGGCAGAAATCTTGGTTCTATTACTGAAGGTCTTTTGATCGTGGGACTCCTGATTCCTAATTTCTCAATTTGTATTCCCCCCACCTACATTATTCTAACTAACACATTTAGACCTACAGAGTCTCACCCTCACAGAATAAACTCACAGCAAGACCGAAGCTAAATGTTGCTACTCTCATAGATCATTTTTATCCCCATTTATATTAGTGGAATAAAACAATAGGATTTATGGGAAACTTTTTGTGACAGCAGTTTTGTTTGAGCTTCTCTTTTTCAAAGCTCGCCAATTTGTAATTATTTTGATTTCAATTAATTTTTTACACTTATTGAAAAATAAAGAAGCACAAGGTTTTTATAGAGAAACCCAAAGCACAATTCTAAAATGAAGGTAACACAATTGAATATGAAAGTATTTATTTGTTCTATAAAGAGGAGTTAGTCAACTACATGGTAAAATGATTAACGAAAGAAAAAATATGGGAATCAGATAGAATGGCGCCTGGAAAACTAGGATAAATAAATGGCAAACAATGAAATTGGGAACAAGTCCATAATGATAAACCATAAACCACCCAATTACAGTTCTATGCCTCACGATTCAAATAAAAAAAACACAAGAGAAACCTGAAAAACATAAAACAAGAAGAAATACTAAAATTGAATGCTTTTGCATGCCTGATTCTGGGAAATGGCAGTCAGTAGAGAATCCTTTTCTTTATAAGCAGGGAGACTCTTACGAAAATCCAGCATTTCTTTACCTTCGGAGGAATTCTGGTAAAAAGTAGAACTACTCATACTACATAATGTTATGAAAACAACATAAAAAAACCCCAAGTGAATTAAAAGCATTAACTAATGGTAACAAAATGTCATAAATTGGCCACATAATGATATGACCTCCTAGGACTACAGAAACAGAGAGAATAAAAAGTGGACAGATAGCCTTCATTTATGAGATCATCAATCAACAAAGTAGATAAATTACAAAAAAAATAAGATGAGGAAAATCCTTCTGGCTTGTCCTTAACAAGGAGTTTCAATGCATATAGAAGGATATAATGCAAGTAAAGCCAAGCATACAAAGATAAAACTGCAATGATGCTTGCCTTGTCTTCGTGTACTAAAAACACCAATATCGCCGCAATGACACCAAATACAAAAGAGAAAAATACCTTAGAAATAAACTATTTAGACTAAACAATTCTGAACTATTTTCAGGGGTATAGCGAACCTGCCAAGCATGTTGCTGGTCTCGTAGCTGCAAACTTCTCTTCCAGAGAATTTTCTCCATCACAGCCTTACTGGATGCTAGTGGTTCAGGTTGCTCAAAAAACCCTTCCTCGGCACTGCTTGACCTAGAGAAAGCTTTAACAGAAAAGCTTTCCTTAAACCTAGACTTTTGAGTAAGATGTTCTTCAAAATAGGCATCAACTCTTCTTACAAGCCCATTAGGCAAGGCCACCTGTCAAGTATTAAACCTTTACTGACATTCCCAGACACATGTTGAAAAGCAAGTAGTTTCATTTCGGACATGACAATAAGAGTCATAAATTAAAATGAACAGTTAATTTCAAAGTACAACTAATGTAAACTTTAAAGTCTAAACGAAAGAGGAAATAACCATATGAGAATAAATTTTAGCATCAGAAGTGATTTATAATGAAATAGTCTCTAGTGGAACATTTGAACTAAGAATTTAAACATTGAACAAAATAACATCCGCATACCTCCCTTTGTGGGCGCCGCTCATCCAGATCAAATCTGTAGTTTGGCAATGGAAGCTTACTAACAACAACAACTTTTGCATAGATATGACTGCCAAAAATTTGAACCAGTCAGGATGCTTTTGAGTAAAATAAAAAGCTGTATTGAGGACCCGAATTTATTTTTTTTAAAAAGTACCTGTAGAGTCCCATGCTGTTAGCTAATGCAGCAATTTGCTCAAAATTGTGTTTGTCCTTTTTCTCCCTAGAAACCAGTTCTTCCAGTTCATTGTCATGCAAAAGCATGATTAGTCTCTGTCTCCACTCCCTCATGTAATAAGAGGATGAAGCACCCTGTTACAGAAGAATTATCATCAAGTCAATCGTAACTGAAAATTGATTCAGATACACATAATATAACAAACATTTTTGCAATCAACCCAGGAAGCAACTAAAAAGCTTAGCTGCCTGAAATCCTTCTCTTTTTTTAAACAGCAGAACACCATTCATATTCGTTTTCCCTACTTCAGCCCCTTGAGAAACGAGAATAGGCATTTAGTTAAAATTACTTTCTTCTACCAAAGAAATATGTAGATTGCTAAAGGGTCCTCACAAAAAACTGGAGGAAGTATAACAAATGGAAAAGAAACATGCATATGAGTGGGTGGTAGTTGTTTCTGATAGACACATCAAGATCGCAGGATTAAATTTGCAATAATTTATCTATGTACTTTTAAAAGCAATGGTCAAGAAAACACATTCCTTCGTATCATTTCCTCACCTACTACATAGTGTGACTTGCGAGAAGAGGGAACAAAAGGTTCAAATTAAAACAAGATGAAACTACAAACTTTCCATGTACAACTCTGGGAAGAAATTCAAAGCCTGAGAAACTATCTTAAAATAAGTAAGGGTGGCAATAATTAAATATTCAATCAGAACAGCACCATCGACACTTAATAACCTAACAAATTACTCAATAGGCAAAAAGCAAAAACATTCACAACGGTGAATACGGCAATACGACAAAGTCAATACAACATCAAACGAAGATATCAATTTTTTTTTTCTAAATATCAATCACACCAGCAGTGACGCCGATTCGAAATCACTAAGGGACCCGCCCTCGGAGACTCCATCGTCCAATGCTGAATTATACTGAACATAGTTCGAATACAAATTCCCCTTCTGAAGATTTTCTGGCGGCTGAGTTTGTGGGCAAGGTAGACCAATTATTCTCGAGTTTAAAACTGGAGTAGGGGATTCCCGGCGCTTAGAGTCAACAATTGAAGTAGCTGAATCGTGATTGCTACAAGAAATAACAGAGCGTAGCCGATGAGGAGGAACATAAACAGAACCATACGAGGAAGGAGGCCGGTCCTTCATGGCAAAGAAAAGCAGAAGAAAAGACGAGGGTTTTAGGGTTTTGGAAAGCGCAGGAGCTGATATTGGGAAGAAGGAGAAGGAAGGAACGTACGAAAATGGAATTGTTGAGTTTGTGAGAATTGGGAGGACGAGAGTGAAGCCTCCTCTTGATTACTTTTCAGACTTCTTCGCGATTTTTCTGTTTGTTTCCCGAGAAAAAACGGTGGGGAATCGGAGAGAAGCAAGAAAAGAAGGCGGTTAGCTGCCAATCGGCTAGCGCAAAATAGTGACTGGTTGCCCGTCTTTATTTTCTCCTGAAAATGAAAATGACACGCCGGTAGCACGTGAAAAGTTCGGGACGAGACTTAACACGTCAGCATTTAAGTGGGTCCAACTTGCCAAGTGGATGTTTGCCTTGAAAAGTCAATCTAGTCACAGAATTTAGTGATAATAGCTTAAATTATTTGTAGTAAAATTATCTGATAAGTAGCAAAACAATTCGTATTTTGATAAAGTTATCATGCGTTTACCACGTTAATTACCTTAAGTAGTTCAACTTCTCACTTCATTTTAAATATAAATTTTAATTAAAAATTAATCGTTTAAATTGACGTTTCTGTTAAGCTTATTTCCTGGTCATGGCAGGTAGTCTTTTTAGTTTTCAAAATCAAACGTGATAAGTGAAATCTACTCGGTCAAAAGATGAATCAAGTCACATGTCATTTTATTAACTACCCTAAGTACAAAAACAACGCTGATCAAATGAATAATTTAATGTATCATTTATTCTTCACCTAAAAGTTTTGAATTAAATTATACTTTACACTATTAAATAACTGGTAGTTAGTAATACAAACCGTGTTTAAGCATATGCAACCAATATCATATACTTTAAATTTGTTTTTTTTAAACTATGTAATTTAGAACTCTAGTTGATTTAAACCATGTTATTTTTTTAATTATAATAGTTGAATTGAATTTTGCATTAGTTAAGTTTTTCTCGGAGTCACAAATCTCCGGAACGGAGCTAAAATTTTGGACAGATTCCAATTGAAAATTTTGAAAATTTGAAAGAAAAAACTTCCTAGCAACCCGATTTCGCCTTCTTCGTCATAAGCAATCAGACGATCTGCTGCGTACTTGGTCTCATCTATGGAGTTTCAGCGGTGCAGAGGTACCCTACCTTGATTCCCTCTTTGCTTTCCGTTCCTAATATTTTCGTATCAATCTCTTATGAAACTTGGTTTTCTCTCACCAATTTTATCACCCACGTCACCAGATTTCCTTCTCTCTCTTCAGAATATTCATCTCCTTCGGCTTTTATACCCGTTAGCTCAAGTAGAATCATGCCAAAGCAATACACATTGGGTTTTGGGTTGGAAATTCATTTTCCGGCAACAATTGCTCCGGTGGATTATACCAAGATGGTCCCGTTGAATTATTACCAAACGCCTTGGCCAATCCAAAATCTGACATTCTAGGTTCTAAGTTAACTATCTACATAAATGGTGCTGGCTTTCACATTTCTCTGTATGATTGGAAGTAAGCAGGCATAGAGGAGGGTTGCCAGAGCACGAGTCGTGTCAAGGGCAATCTTATGCCGTAATTTCCAAGTAACAATGATTAAACAACTGCTTAAAATGCAAATGTACAGAAAGTTAAGCAACTGATACCCTTTCGTTAAGAAAGGACGACGAAGAAATCTCACGACCAAAACTTGATAAACAAGGGCTTAAGTACATGCCTCAATCCTCTAGGAAGTTACAGTCTAAGATATAAATCTCATTCCCCAGGCATTATTATTATTCGTGCACGACAGTCTAATAAAGATTGTGAAATACCATTTTCTATATTAATTTAACACCGCATCAAGCATAAAACGTTGCTTACTCAAACCAGACGATTCTGGTCTTGACTCGAGGCTTAGTAAGTATAGCCCTTGACAAACATTCCGGTCTTGGCATCCTCACTTTCGCCCTCGGCAGAGTACTTTCCGAGCTGAGCTAACGAGTTCGCCTTTGCACGGACTAAAAGTGACTTCTGCGCAGCTTCCACGTTTTCAGACCGTCCTTGCCATGTCTTAAGAACTGTGTTCTGTAATGCACGGGCATATGAAAAGGATACGTGCCATGGGTTCGGACTTTGATTCATTGCATTCAAATTCAGGGTTGCTTCAACTTCGGATTGTCCTCCTGACAAAAACTGCGTATGAAAAAGAATGGGTGTTAAATTAGCACTTTTTTAAAAAAATTGAACTTTTGAGATGAGGTTAATTTAATCTTCCTCCACATCTATATGACTAATAATATAAAAATTTAAATTGAGTTGGTGAGAAAACAGATTAGGAACTCAAAATCTCCTGATCAAATATCATGTAAATTTACAATTTGTCTCTGCCGCTTAAACTCTTGAATTATGGTTAAGTCAATTATTTTTCACCATTTTACATGTCTTTGTTTCAACTTGGAAACTAGTTAAGAGTGTTCTCACCATGATTCCTGGAACTGCAGGAGGCACTCTTCTTTTCAGCAATGATAGGGTGTGTTTGGCAATTGTTTCAGGAGAAGCCTTCTCTTTGTGTTCAGCCCCTGGGGTCACCATGCTGGGTTTTAGAAGAATTCCTTCGAATAAAACATTGTTTTGGGCCAAATAAAAGAAGACTTCCGCCCAGACTTTCTCTGCAACTTCAAGTGTCCGCTCAATTGGATGATCTCCATCCAGGAGAATCTCAGGCTCTACTATCGGGACAAGGCCGTTGTCCTGCAACAAAAGTGGAATGTAAATTTGTCAAAACAAAGGCAAAGGAGAAAGAAAAATTACACTGTGAATGAATGGAAAAGGCACTACATGAGCCATCACTTCGATATTAAATACTCGTGCTATAATTTCTCTTAATACCTTCTCGTGCATAACCCTTTTGGGTTTACTAAAGTAATCCCACATTTTCTCATCATGTCTTGGTATACAACACAAGTCCCATTTGGTGTAACAAAATACTACCATCACTCACTAGCTTCTTCAAACTTGATCTATGTAATAGTTATCATTTGTGCATATAAGGCCCTTAATCACAGTGGTTACGCGAGAACCAAAGCCAGATAAAAACAAGAATAATTTTATATCGTCATTAGATATGTAAGAGCGACCTTGTCTATTGTGGTTGTTCACAATAAATTGATGAACCCTAATATATGCGCAAGAACTCAAAAGGCAAAATTATAAGTATTTTCTGACCTGCAAAATATAAAGCTAAATGTAATGGAAATAAGTTTTTCTAAGTAGAGTTATACCTGAGAAATGGCAGCATATCGTGCCAGTCCCCATGCAGCTTCCTTCACAGCCAGAGAAGATGGACCACACGGAATGCTGACAACTGTTCGCCTGACGATTGAAATGAATACATCATATTAAATTTTAAAAGGACTTGAAAAAATCATATTCAACGAAAATATTTTAAGAAAATTAAAAGGATTGCTTCCCAACATCAAAACCACAGAAAAGAACCAAAAAGTTTACTCAATGGTAAGAGCTTTAACAAGGATGCAACTTGACTTACCATTTAGCAAAGCGAGCACCTTGTTTATAATATTCTGCAGATCTTGAAGCCAACCCATCTAGTCCTTGGCACCAGGACTCATTGTTCGATCCAGGTAAGGGGACCAAACCCTGAGAAACATAATATCAATAGTGGTAAAACTAAAAACTTGAAATCATAGGTTTACTTGTCTAAATATTCCAAAGCAACAGTTGTTTATTTCACAAACCATTTACCTTGTCAACTTTGATGCCAGGTACAATTTTCTCATTTCGCAAACAATCCACAAACTTCTTCCCCTCGACTGTGGACTGATATAGTGTCTCCTCAAATAGGATGGCGCCAGAAATGTAGTTGCCTAATCCTGGAGTTGTCAGCAAAAGCTGTCTATACGCCTGTCGATTGGACTCAGTGTTGTCCAAGCCAATAGAAGCCAATCTCTTCCCGCATGTTGCATTTGATTCATCAATGGCAAGAATACCACGACCAGGTGATGCAATAGATTTCTACACATCAAGAAAACAAGCAATTAATTTAGAGAAAAGATTCTCATATCAACTCGGGAGGTACTGATATTTCTTCTTTTTTCACATCAGCTTTTATTTTTAATTTTTCTAAAAGTTATACTTAACAAAGAATATGATAAAACAGAAATATCATCACATCCAAACAAATATCTTGAAAGAAAAATAAAGCATTTTGCACGAGTTCTCAAAATCAGATTTATTCAAATTGCAAATCATTGTACTCAAGAAACAATTAACTGGATTTACATATTTGAACAAACCACCTCGACCTTATATTTTCCACATGCAAACTAAAGATTCAATATATTTCAATGAAGAGATGAAACATCTCCAGCACAATGCATCGGAAGAAAAAATCACAGCGGTTAGTACGATTTCATCATAGAAAATAGAGATTCACTGTTTTGCTAAATAAAAACAAGAGTTTCAACTATTCAGGATGCATAACAACGATCAGAAAACCAAAAGCAATTTACAACAAAAGAACAAAACGAGCAGTTCGTACAAGAAAATCATCCAAAACAGAGACACGGTACCATTAACCAGAAGTAAAAAACTGACAGCGACTTTTACAAGTTCATCATGCAAAATAATAAACTAAAAAATCACAAAAAAAAAAAACACGGCTTCAAAATTTTAACAATACATAACGAGGATCAAAAAACAGGAAGCCCGGTGCCCCAGAAGAGAAAACTCACGGCGGTCTGAACGAGTTCATCGGAGTACGCGCCAGCACGGATCGGAAGAGAAACTCGGCGAGTGAACGACGATCCATGACGCTGAGGGTGGGGGAAGGACCCCTGCCCAATATACTGAGAAGAGGAGGCGTTCAACTTCGCAAAGCTCACGCAGGCGGCCATCTCTGCTTCGACAAAAGCTATAAAGTTACCGAAGAAGAAGACGAAGCTCGCTCAATTATGAATGATTAATTGCAAAGCCCAGGCCTCAAATAGTTCTTTCTTTTCGTTATAATTTATAAGCGTGGGAAGGCGGATGGGCCCACAATGTCGTCATTTACAAAGTTAAACCAATAATTAATATTTGGCAAAAATTCAATTAAAACCCTACGACATAGATCATTTGTCATTTGGTATCTAATATTTTTTTTACCCAATCAAATCCTATTGTATATGTCATTTGCAATTCAAACTCTGTCGTTTAATTTTTAGTTAAATTATAAAAATTATAAAATTAAATAACAAACGATATTCAATTTACTTAGAATTTTTACCACATATTTACCACATCATAAAAAAATAATCTGAAAATTTTTGTCATTTTTTAATACTTTTATGATTTATTATAATAATTTTATAAACTAATTAATTAAAATTATAATAAATCTTACAATTATTAGAATATTACGAAAATTTTCAAATTATCTTCTTATAATGTGCTGAATATGTGATAAACATTTTGAGTAAATTATTTTATTTTTATTATATTACTACATTCATCCCTAGCTTAAATTTTTTTATAAAAGCTCAAATTTTGAGTGCTTCATAATATTCATTTGCGTGTTAAATAAATAAATTAAATGCAAAGCGGAATTGTTAATGTTACATATATTCACATACATTCATAGTTGTGCCCCTGATTTTACGATGTCGATAAATGGTGGGTCTTGAATCTTTACGTAATTTCCCATTAGTTGTAACACAATATTATGTAACAAAAAGAAATAAATAATTTAAAAATTAATAATATTACATTTACTCTTTTATTATACTGTCTCAAAATATATAATGATTAATACAATTAATATAATAAATTATTATTATTTAAAAATTCAATCTTTAAACAAACATTGATTTTATTGCCTATAGTTGATTATGTGTTAAATAATTAAATTAATTATTAATTAAATAAATTAAAAAGAAAAGGTTTGTTCTTGTTCATAATCGATATGGCTTTTTAGGTTAAAAGGTTAGGTGGGTGCTTCAAGTTGTAGGTGATTCACCGGGGCACGAGTAACGCTCACCTACTACTGACCGCCACTGCCGCTTCCTTTGTTGGCTCAAAAAAAGTCTTTACATTATTATATTCTTACATTTAAAAAACATATTTATTAAAATATAATATTAAGTTCAATGGGATTACTCATTTCTAAATTTTAAGATGTTCTATAGTTTGAATTTAGAGCAAATGTGACTATACATTCATAAAAAAAATGTATGATTCGTCCGCAACTATATTCTCTATAGTAATTCAACTGATAAAAGAATTGTCGAAAATAAGATGTCTTCTCAGGAGAACGATATCATCTTTAATAATAGAAAAAGTTGTATTTGTGTTTTCAATTTTAACCCGACAACTCGTGTTTAATGATAGTTTGCTATAATATGATGATTATTTCAATGTTAAATTGTCGTCCGAATAATCATTTGTTATATGATGTTGTAGTGCTTCAAGCGACTATGAATGAACAATTAGTTACGCGAGAGAACAAAGAATTACTTGTGAGGTTAGATAAGAACCAAGAATTTGACCATTTAGTGGTTGAGTAAAACTTTTGTGAAGCCAATTGAGTTTTACCGATTCAACATCACTTGGTCAAGGTTGAAACCAGCGTCGTGTGATTAGCACAAGCTCCACCATATTTGGTTGAGCTTTTGAGCTTGAACAAATACGATATTTGGTCGTACCAACATTTTCTTGATCTCATTTTGACATAGATTTTTATCTTTCTTTCTTCAAAAAATTTTGTTCATGTAACAGCCAACCTTGTGAATAAATGACCCAATATTTTGTAACTGCGAGGATTCAACCCATATCAAGAGGATGCATAATTTTATATCGTTTAAAAGAGTAAAAAGTAAATAGTTTATTAGCAGAATTTTGTTTCCTACGTAGTACAACGTATTTTGCACAAACTCCAAGAACAAAATTGTGTGAGTTTTAATACAAAGTAGACAAATTTGTATTATCTGGATCATGGACTCCACTATCAGTGTCAAATCTTAATTAGAAATGTGACTGATGAGTACGTTGAGCCTTTAAGGGAGAAAGATTGTCACAACATATATTGTGAAGTCAATAACGATAAAATATTCTTTTGATTGCGAGATCTCAACCCATATAAGATAGTGCACAATCCAATATTATTTTAAAGATTAGAAAATCAATAATTTATAAGTATAATTCTTTTTTTTACCAAATACAACATGTTTTAAGCACACTACAGGAACAAAAATCGTATGAGCCCCAGACTCCACAATTCTTATTTGCTATTCAATTGGATTGGTTTGGCTTGAATCATTTTTTGGCTCTCATCTTTTTTCTTTATCTTTGTTTAATTCAATGATCACAATGTTTAATTTTTTAGAATTATTTAATTTCATTGTTAGAAATTTTTTAAATTTAGTGACTTGAATTTTGATTTGGGACTAAATGAAAAGTTTATCGTGCCAAAAATTAATGGAACAAAAGTATAGATTATATTCTATTAGAGTATCCGCAATTAGGTTGAATTCTGCGCATTTATACGTGGAAAACTTGACTACAAAATACATATGATTTTAATTAATTGCATCAAATATCTAAATTAAATTTTAAGATATGAAATTTTATTATCTCTAATTATTAATATTTGCTCTCATTATATATGGATGATATATCAGTCCCAAAAAAACTTTGTACATTCTATAAGTGAATCACTTGTCACAATTTTGATTTGAACTTCACAACATTAATTAAATCTCATAAATAAAATTTCATTTATGTGATAAATACGATCTAATATTTTTTCTTAATTTATTTTTATTCACGACACTTTATAATTTGTGAAGAATTAACATTACAAGTAATAATTCTAAATTTCGAAGTTGAATAAAATAAAATAGTTTAAAAATCCCCTACAAAAACAAATACGAAAATATAAACATACAAAAAAATATAACGGAACGATTTAACAACTCGTTAACAAGTCAATATTACTCGTATTATTTAGATTCAGCGTGTAAGGAGATTAAATCGTAACAATGGATATTATTCATTTATATAAATGTCATTTTTCATCATTGCAATGTATGGTCAAATATTGAAAACTCATTCAATTAGTCAACGTCCACTAATTGATGGTTAAGAGTATTCTACTCCTAGAACTTTCAATTTGAGTTTTAAACTTTTTCCCTATCTCTCTTTTTACTGTGAAAGTCGAAAAAACCGAGTATTGAAGAGGAATTCCTCTTTGAATTGTATTAGCTAAATCCTGTTTCTCAATAAAATAAATAGAAGTTAATTATGTAATCTATTAATTTCGCCTCGCCGTTGCTTTTAACGTATCTAAATGTCGATAAATTACCTTTTTTTATATTTGTGTAATTGTGCATGTCGCCTAATATCAACTTTTATGCTTACAAGAATATGCTAATTTATGTCGTTTAACATGTTCGATTTCTTTTCCGCTCACGAACTTGTTACAATCTACAAATTTTGTTTTTTTTTTCCCTTCTTTTTTATTAGCAAGTGTAACTTTTATCTTTCCATACATTTTCGAGTCATTTTATTCACGATTTTTAATACCACATAATGAATGATAGAGATATAATGTATTTCATCACATTGACGACATCTATATATTAGCACTTATGTTATCAAATCACAATTACTATAAGTTATAGTCCGACAAATGCAACTATACAACGTACCAATATAATTGACTAGTGAGAATAATTAAGACTTGGATAATAATGCAAAACATAACAAAATTTGAGAAAATTAAGACTAAAGAGAAAAGAGATGAGAGAATTTACGAATAATGAAGATTTGATTGTATAGTATTAATATATCATTAAAAACATTAACTAAAAAAACAAAAGACTTAAACTCGAACCGTTCTTTTAGAAATTGTCGTCATAACTGACCGTTAATAACATTTAAGAAAGTAGTCGTTGAAATTCTCGGACAGTACCACAACACTGGTTGAGATGTTTTATTAAGAAAAAGGTTGGCCTCTTCACTTTGAGCAGACCTCCAAAAATTTTAAGATCATAGTTTAGTTTAAAATCGAATTAGGTGGAAGCATATCTCAAAATAAATTTTGGACTTTGACATAGGTCGGGTCGAACGCAAGGGTCCATTTATAAGGGTGAGTCGTCATTAAAAACCATGAAATTTGTTTATTTATTTTTTTTAGTAATAACTTTTATTTATTATTGTAAAATAATTATTTAAATATGATTATTTATAGGGGTATGGATAAAAATGTGGATAATATTTAATTTAAATCCTGCGAGGTATTAAACTAAAATTATCTTAAAGTAATATTTGAACTATCTAAGGCTTGAAATATTAAAAATGTTTTATTTAAACCACGTCGACCCCCGTCTTTAGAGATCGGCGTTCAAGTGAGATCAGAGTTGGTGATCTCATTCTCGATAAAAAACATAACAAATAATATCAGATTTTTTTGAAATTCTACATGTTCAACACATTATTATAAGATAATTTTAAAATTTTTGTGACTGTTAAAACTTGTACAATTTATTATAATGTTTTACGTCTATTTTATAGAATATTATTTAAACAATTATAATAAATCGTACAAGTGTTGAAAAATCATGAAATTTTTTAGATTATCTTCCTATGATATTCTTAACATTTAATAAAAATTTCAAGAAAATTTAATAGCATTTGGTATATTTTTTTAAGATAACTACTATGAATTTTTTAAATTTATTTTTTTTGAAAACATACCAAATAATATCAGATTTTTAAAATTTTTTTTTTACCATATTCTTAACATATCATAGGAAGATAAACTTAAAAATTTCTTGATTTATAAACACTTGTACAAGTAATAATAATTTTTTAAATAATAATTTATAAAATATACGTAAAAAATTATAATAAATCGCAAAAGTGATGAAAAATTACGAAACTTTCTATATTATTTTTTAATAACACGTTAAATATGTGTTTAAAATTTCAAGAAAATATGATATTTTTTATTATATTTTTTATCGAGAAGAGGAACATATTTCTAAGATTTAACCAATGTTGGAGACCCGTTGGCCTCCACACCTCTATTATTAAATAGCGGCGTGGAGGTCTGCAGGCCTAACTGCATCGGCCGACTTTTCCGCATCACAACATGACCTTTGGCTAAAGTTATGAGTTTTATTTTTTAGCACGGAGGCCGGCCATTTCAATTAAACTGGCCGGTTCAACTAAATTGGCCGACCTCTTTTCTAAAATCCAAGATCCATAACTTTGGTCACGGGTTTGGCTGATTTTATGGGTAAAGGCTGGCCGATTTAGTCGGATCGGCCGACCTTCACCTTATTTAAATTGGTATTTTGGACGAAAAACAGGAGACCGGCCGGTATAAAAAGTTTAAATTGGTGATTTTAGTTACTTTGAAGTTTGTCCGATAAATAATAAATTTTGGGCCTTTTTTTAAAAAAATTCCTTATTTTGTGGGATTTAAAATTAATAAAACCCTTCTCAATATTATGTCTCAGGGTTTAAATTGAATATTAAGTATATTTTTTGAATCTGATGTTGTAAATCAGAAACCCTAACTTTAACGTCTTCTGCAACACAAATGTTTTCCTGACTCTGATTTTCTCTTCAAATGCGAAGCTATGTCTCTTGATGCTTCTCTGGACAGAAGAAAACAACCTCAAGCTGCTGGAACCGGAAATGGGAATGGTCTTGTGTCGCCCACCATGCAACCTTATGCGAGTAATAGACTCCGTCTGCAACCGAAGGAAGATCACAAATCGGATAGTTATGAAGACCTGCCCTTGGAATTCAGTCCGATTTTCTTTAGCACTCTCGAAAGGCATCTTCCCCCAAACATGCTCAATGAAGCACGCGATCTTAAGCTTCAGTACATGAGGGAAATTCTTCTACGCTATTCACCCGAAGGCGAACGAACTCGGGTATGTTGTGTCCTCGCTCTAATGTAGCTGAATTGCATCGATATGTACTTTGTCATTCTTTTTTTCTCTCTTTCTTTTCTTTGTCATCTGGAGTATGGCGGGGGAATGGAAGAATTTACTTTATTTTTTCCTTTTAAGCAATTACAGAGTTTCTTAGTTCTTCTCAACCCCTCCATCAAACTATGATTTATCTTTTCTGTGCTGGGATATCAGGTTCAGAGACATAGAGAATACAGGCAAAAGATCATATCAAATTATCAGGTATACCTTTGTTGCTGATGTTTTTTTGGCACTTCAGAACTTTATGTGGCCCGAGAGGAAGTCTACCCGAGATATGCCAAATTTCTATTTATAATTTTTTTTTTTATCAATTGAGTTTCATATATTAAAGATCACTTAGTTCTCCAATTGTTTTTGCAGTCTCTAAACAGGGAATTGTATACCCTCAGTGCTGCAAATTTTTTTGTTCCTTCGTTTCTCAAAGCTATCAGTGAGAATACAGAGGAGAGCTTTGGACGCATAATGACTGAGCCTTCTCCAGGAGTTTATACATTTGAAATGCTGCAGCCACGATTCTGCGAGATGCTGTTGTCCGAGGTATTTAATACATTTAAATTATTGTCAGCAATGAAATTTGGTTTAATCATCTTACTGTGTTTATTCATGATGAGTATTGCGACAAAAGTGGAAAAATTGTGAGCAAGAAACTTAAGTCCACTTATGATAACATTTATACACATTTTGGAATAATCTTAGTTGCATGAAGAGACACATAGCTTCCACTTCATCAACAAATTGAAGTAAAGTGTGATCAACAAATCTGAAAATTGTTATATTATGAGATAGTTTTCTCTGTTTTTCTTACTAGGTTCTGTATTCTAATCGGTTAGGTGGAAAACTTTGAAAGGTGGGTTCATGAAACGAAATTCCGCATAATGAGGCCAAACACAATGAACAAATTTGGTGCCGTTCTTGATGACTTTGGCTTGGAAACCATGCTTGACAAGTTGATGATTGATTTTATACGTCCTATATCAAAAGGTTAATATATTAATGAAGATAATTCACTTTTTTTGATACTTTTATCTGTGGGATGAAACATGAATTGATCTCTTATTTTTGTGCAGTTTTCTTTTCTGAAGTTGGAGGAGCGACATTGGATTCTCATCATGGTTTTGTTGTTGAATATGGGATGGATAGGGATGTGGAACTTGGTAGGTCCATTACATCTTTATTTATTTTCTTTCGATACTTTTCTCCGGCTTTGTTAGTGAGGAGTACTTAGTTAATGGATTGGGACCATGGCAATTTATTTTGAGGAACCATATTCTGGGCTCGTGGATGAAATCAATTCAAAAACTAATTATTATGGACGTTTTCATTAACACTTTATACTATAATCATTTTGTGGGGATGATAATATTATCTATTTTTTAAGAGTATAATTAGGATGAAGCTCTAACTTGCCAAGTTACTTTACTTTGACGTGGTGCCTTACGTGACAATATGTAATCTGGGATCCTTAATGTATGGTGACACTTTATGTGTCATGTCAGAGTGACTCTAATTTAGCAAGTTAAAATGTGGTACTAACCTTTGATCTTTTTTGAAATTTTATACTTTTTATGATATTCCAATTTGATAGTTCATCATATGATATCTGTGTTTAAACTTGATAGGGTTTCGTGTATGCAATTTGTTGGTGCATGTTTCTATGAAGTCCGTGTTTGACTGTTTCTTATTTTCACTGTTCTTATTACTCAGTTAGAATTTTAAGATATAAGTTTCAGCTGAATGGGTCTAACAAGCCTCTTTAAAACTTGACGATTACTATGTTTGTAGGTTTCCATGTTGATGATTCAGAAGTGACATTGAATGTATGTTTGAGTAAACAATTTTCCGGTGGTGAACTGTTTTTTCGTGGCATTCGATGTGATAAACATGTGAACACGGAGACTCAATCAGAGGTAGTAGATACAGTTGTCATATGCTTTTTCTATTTCACTATTAGTTGCTTGCTCAGCTCTATGTTATCCTTTCATTGCATTTTTTTGAGATTAACTGTATCTTGAAAGTTTAACTTTGCACAAAAAATTCAAAAAGGTTACCAGTGTCTATCCATAATAGCTAGTATTACATCAGTGCTGTGGTAACTAGTTTTGTTTATTCTGAACACAGGAAATGAAGTAATGATATGCTATCTATTTAAGAAACACTTTTCCCTTGTTCCTTGAGGATATAAGGAAACCCATGTGCTCATGAGTTCTCATACTTTCAAAAGATTGATTCCACGCAATAACTCTTCGGGAGTGTTTGCATCTCTTAAGTTTCTGTTGAAGATAATTGAGTTGTTGGTGATCTATTAGGGGATAATTTAGGTATTTTAATGAGCTTACTCTGCCTGGAGTAGAATGTATGAGAATGTTTTTGAGATGATGGAATATTGTCCAAGGAATTTCAGGAATTTCTCTCTGAGAAGAGCCTATTTTCAGGGTATCTTCCGTGATTGTTTTAATTCTTCTTACTGAGAAGAAAGGAATATGTCGTCTGTCGGATACGAAGTACGGACGACTCTCTTACCGAGATTCAGTGCTACCTCGCATAGGGGAACATCTCACCCTCTTACAGAAACTAGTGGAACATCGAATGTGCATGGAACAGTCTTAACATCGCTCGGTAGAGCCAGTGTCTTGTGAGACGGAGCTGGCTAGCCATTTAGATGAAATAGAGTTGGTTGAGGTAGAGGTGACGACGGTTCTAACAAATAACAGAGGAAAGGAGATAGCTCGTCTCGACCAGGCTATTTCGCGTGTTGATGAAAACTCCATAATGACGCTGCCAATAGAAGTGGTGAACGGCAAGGAGGAAAATGAGTGGCTGGCAAAGTCGGTTGGTCACGGCATAACCGGAAAACAACCGAGGTCCGGTGACAGGCGTGCTTCAGTGGCTCTGTCTATGGTGTTTACCATAGGTGGCCGGACGCTCTTCAAGAGCAGACGAGCGAGGAGATGCTTCTTCGTTATCTGCCCAGTCAGAACGGTCAGCAAACGGAGGTGAATGACGGTCGACAGAAGAGACAAAGGAGCTTCAACAGAGATCCTCGGCTCGCTTGTCAGCGCGGAGAGGCAACGTCGGAGCTGTTGGTTGATCGGCGAGACATGGAAACGCGATCTCCTCCGCTGTGGGAGAAACGCAACGCCGTAACGTTGATAACCGGCGGCCGGACTTTGAGTTGCTGCGCCAGGAGATGATGGCGATTTGCAAGAAAGGCTCGAATGTGGTTGGGACTAACATTCTCGGTGGTTTTTTGTCGGTATTGGCAACAAACTTTTCTCTGGCAGAGGCAACTACCTCGTTTCCATAGTGACGTCTAGAGTTAAGTCAAACCCCACTAATTGTATGAAGGATTGGGTTGAGCTTTGCGTCCGAGCTCAAAATTTTAAAAAACAACCTTGGGCTACATGGGCTGGAAAGGCTAGGAAGGAAGATGGATATTTGAAAATGGGTTGCTCTAAACTAATGCTGCAAGTGGATATTATTGACTTGGGCTGGGCTGAGAAATTACAGTTTGTTCGGGAAGATTTAATGGGTTTGTAGTGAGATCATTTAGTGGGTCGGCCCGGAAACTACTATGCATAGGCTTTGGAAAAGACTGGCTATCAATATATTTGGGGGTAGGTTACTTCACTTTAAATAGAGGACATGAAAATGTGTTTGAGATGATTGAATATTGTCTGAGGAATTTGTCTCTAAGAAGAACCTATTTTTCGGATATCTGCTTTGGTTGTATTCGGGTTGGTTTTCTTTTTTGCCGGAACCGTGGTGTTTATTTTCTGTTTCATATGTTCTTTTACTGTTTTATCGGGACGGAGTCATAGTGTGCTCATTTCACTTGTTTGTTTCTTACATTTTGCACTTAAAAACTATATTTCTTTAATTTTCTTTCTCTAAACCCATTATTGCTTTGAAGTACTCTTAAATATAATTTGTCTTTAACCTCTTAGGAGATCTTTGATTATTTCCATGTTCCTGGTCGTGCGGTTCTCCATCGCGGTCGCCATCGACATGGTGCTAGAGCCACTACATCTGGCCATCGGGTGAATTTGCTTTTGTGGTGCAGAAGGTAACACTCACACTCTCACTCACTTTTTAAATAGAAAATCATTGGAAACTCACTCTGAAGGACTACATATTATTTAACTTTCAAGGGAGCAAATGATGTGAAAAAAGGCATATACTTCAACGTGTCTTGCACTTATGTTTGTAGAGATAAAATTTGTCTGAATGTACATTGCAAGTTGCAAGTTTATGTTTAAAGATGTTAAGATAGAGGTGGATTTGAGTGATAAAAGTAATCTCCGGGCACTAGTGATCATTTGGGACCTTTTTTCAAGTGTTTTCTTGCCTTATGCTGAATATGAAATTCGGAAATGAATCTAAAGAGCGGGTTCACAACGTATATTCTGTTTGTTTTAACATGTGCAAATCTCGTTCTATTGCTAAAATTAAGAGTATAGAAAGAGGTTGGTAATTATACTGATTTTAGTTGGTGCAATGGTTCACCTTCTGAACATGCAATTTATTCGAGACCATCTTGTAGATTTGTGAATTATACGCTTGTTGTCATTTGTTAGGACCACTAATTTTAAAACATGAGGCGGACAAACGTGTTTGTTCTTGTCCACGATAAAAAAGAATGTGGGTTGCCTTCATTCAGTCATTTTTTGATATGGAAGTTCGTCCAAGTTGGGGAAAATAAAGACTAGAATATAAGAAACTAGGCAAGAACTAGATGTTGGAGGCAATCAGACCGGAGAGGTGGCAAGTGCAAGAAGTTACTTGAAAAAGAATGTCGTTGAATTCTTGGTTGGATGAACAATTGGTACAAGTTTGTATGAGTGTTAAAGTTGACCACAATTAAATTACTCTCTTTTGCAGCTTATCTCAATTGATGCAATCTTGGATGAAATTTAACAAAAAAGTTTCTTTAAGCTCTTCCAGTAGAAATGCATTCTTGATGTCTGGTTGTATAGCAAAAGAAACGTGTGTAGGCTTAGAAATCGCCAAAAGCACGGTTTTTGTAGATTCTCAAAGACAGTAAAATTCTTAGAGTTTGCTCAAAGTCTTTCACAAGGACCCTTTGATTGATAGGGAAATAACTGTAATTGTATTAAACGTTGATATTATCCTTAGTGGAGCATGAAGATAAAATCAGTCTATAGGAAGATTTGTTCTCAAAAACAGTTTGAGACGAAGGTTTTGAGGACTTCAGGCTTTTTTTGTACTTGAAATGGGTCACTAATCAATTGTTTCACAAAGAAAACATGCATGTGACCTACTTTGAGAAGTCAGAATGATTGGCTGCAAACTTAAACATGTTGCAATGGACGGAAACCTTTGGATTGAACAACTTGAGAATAGGTGCATGAGTGGTAGCTATTGAAGGCTAGTTGTTGTTATGCTTATTTATTTATTTGCTGCAGTCAGACATATCCTTTTGTTTCAAGTTTGTGAGTTAATTCACGCACTCAGTAATGGTAGGTAGAGCAATCAGAATCCTTAGGTGTTTGAAATGGGTACCAGGAGAAAGGCTTTTCTTCAAAAGACACTTCAGAATTGAGAAATATACAAATAATTTTGGCTGAGATATTAATTATGGAAAATCAAATTTGGCAGTTGTTCAACAAGTGGTATAAATTTTGTTACTTGGAGGAGTGGATGTAGTGCAGAATATGAAGCGTTGAAATTATGTGAATTCATTTGGATAAAAGGCTATTAGAAGAATGGCAGCTCAAGATTGAAAATTAACAACGAGTCTTTGTTGTGATATTGAAGCTACAACAATTAGTATGGCTGGCCATTCTGCTGTTCCTATCACTATGTTATTTTTAAGGTATGAGTTGTAGATTCATATCTTCTACAATGTTAAGGTGTGATTAGTTGATTCAGCATGGAGAACTATGTAGAGGTTAGTGGACTCATTTGTGTGGCATTGGATCTATTTACGAGGAAATGTGGTGCAGAGGTAGAATATGGAAATTTTTAAAGTATGCAAATTCATTTATATAAAAAGCTATTTGAAGAAGTGCGACTCAAGCTGGAAAATTATCAGGCTTTATTGTGATATTGAAGCTTCCACCATTAGTGTGGTTGGCAAACTCTATGGTCACTAAATTATTTTTTAAGGTATGAGTGGTTGATTCATATCTTAGATAATTTTTATGGGATGACTAATTGATTTCAGCATAAAGAGCCAAGTATATTATAGAAGTCATCATTAAGAAAAATTTGAAAAAATGGAATTATTTGTATGACATTCCCTGTCTAACTTACAAGATGATGATGATTAACATCTACAATCTAGTTCGAATAGTAGTGTTGTTATAGATAATTCAATAATCTTGTGATTCTCTAAACTCAAACCTCAACAAGACATGTAATAGTGACTTTGAGAATGCTTCCAAAGTAATGGACGAATTAATAAATACCAAGTCAATTTGGCATGTTTGTTTTCTTTCTTAGCACGTTACAACACGGTAACATTAACAAAAATTCATGTAATCATAGATTCTCGTATGCTGGTTGGTACATTTCAATTTGGAACAATGTCTTCTTGCAGTTCGGTTTTCAGAGAGTTAAAGAAATATCAGAAAGATTTCTATGGCTGGTGCGGAGAATGCCAGCGTGAGAGAAGAGAGAGGCAGCGAATGTCAATTGCTGCCACTAAGCAGGTATCATTCATTTGCAAAACAACAAAATAAAATCTTTTAAATTACTGCTTACTGCTATATAATTTTGATCTCAAAATGACTCCAGGAATTACTGAGAAGAGAAGGAAAATCCTCGTGAGCTATATTATGCGATTTCAGATTGTGATGCTGTAAATGAAATGAAATTTCTTAGATTTTCACTGGAGGTACAGAAGGAAAATCCCTTCTTGAGCTAGCTAGGCTGTGTTTAGAGTATTGTCTGTGTTTATTGTGCACATTAATTATCAAGTAGCTGTACATTCAAATCATGCTGATAGGTGAAATATTGTCATAGTTTTGTTAACATATTTGAAGGTAAAGAAACGCCTTTTGTGCCAATTTGAATTAAATATCTCTTTAACTTTCTGATTTCCCAAGTATCACATTAGACTTTTTCCCTTCCTGCAAGAGCTGATCTTATGGTTGGAAATAAACCTTTTTTTTTTTTTGTTTATTTTAAGATTTTAATTCTTCTCTCTCCTCGTTTGTACATCCTCTTTTCATTTCACCTAAGTAGAAGAATAGTGAAATGAATGTTATGTGCTTGAATCTCCTTGCCCATCTGAATTTGGTTCTTTGGATAATGTATATGTAATGGCTCTCGGTGTTCTTAGTACTATATTGTCTGTTTTAGGTTAGAGTCTGCACGAATTTGTTCTTAGAGTCAGTCTTAAAACATATTGTACTACATAGAGAGGAGAATTCAACTTATAAACTACACATTTTTCACTTTCTTAAGCAATGTAGGATTGTGCGCTTCAACTGATATGAGTTGGGTCTCATTGGACTGTCTTTGCTTTCACATGGTGGGCTGTCACAGTCCCTTCCCATTTGGGTCACGACGTCCTCGTCGGGTTTCACTTTTGGTTGGCAGTAGGAATGATACCATTTATAACATCTTCAATTCTCTCATTACAATAATGTTCGCTTTAGGTTAAAGTCTGCACAGATTTGATCTTAGGGTCTGTCTTAAAATGTATTGTATTAGGTAGGGAGGATAACTCAATTTATAAATTAAATATTTTTTATTCTCTCAAGCAATGTAAGATTATGTATTTTCGTTGGTACGAGTTGGGTCTCATCAAATTCTACTTGTTTTCATATCGCGAGTTGTTACAGTGTAAATTATAGGTAATGCATTATCTATTTATATTTATTTATAGATATATTACAGTATAATATAAATATTAAAAATGATAAATTACATAAATTAATGAGAGAATGATATGTCAATACATGATATTGGAGTGTAGAATTAAAATGTTAATGCAACGTTCCAAATAAATTAGTTTCGTCAAATGCTCAAGCAATCACTAAATTTAGGCTCACCAATAGAAGCTGCCTTCACCAAACCCGCATAAAGACTGATGTCTCACCCTTTATACCAGCCATGGTTGACAGTCCAGAGGTTTTATGATTTAAAACTTGGTTTTTACCTTTTTAGGTTCCAGAATATGTTGACAGAGCAGTGAAAGGCAAGTTCCACTACGTTGTCTGATCAATAATTAGGCTTAATAGTATGCTTATGCCTTCTAGAATTTGAGATCACTTTCCAACGTGATTTTGAGTCTATCCCATCTTTGAAGTGATCAAGCCATGAGCTTGGTGAAAACAATGTTTATTCGATTTTAGAGCTTACAACGAATTCATTGACTTAATGCGATATAGATTACAATCATTATCTTATGTAGAATTACAGATGTTGGCGTTAATGATTTGTTATTTCAACTTTTTAAATCTATTAATAATTGAATAACACACGTATCATAATAATGCAAGTTCAATTGTATTTTCCTATATCTAAATTTCGCCATAAAATTGAATTTTATTTTTAATTAAAGAAAAAAAAGTAGATAAATTTAAATATAAATAATAACATAACATCATCTGTGAGACTTTAAAATAATTTAATGTGTTTGTTTATCTTCAGAGCATATAATGGAATAGGGGAACCTCTGCTTTTCCCGTTTTCTATTTTTAACTTCTTATTTTTGATGATTTGTTTTAAGCACGTGTAATATGTTTTATTAATTACATTACCTTTTTCCATCTCATCAAGGTCAGATCAAGAGTTACCAAAACACCAGTAGTCCACTCATATAATTATTGAATAATATTATTTTTATTTTATAATTTTAATATAATATTATTAATTTTAAATCAAAATTTATACAGATTTATTTTTAAAATTAATTTAAAAATACGTTGTATTAAATAAAAAAAAAAACTCTTAAAAATTATGTCTTTTTTATTCTTTTAAGTAATATAAAAATGTATATTTTCACTAATATATAGAATGATGAACTGTCACATGTCTAAAATTGATTAGAGGGTGGAATAAATGTAAAGAATTTCCAATTTTGAGTACCTAACTAACCTTGGTTTTAAGCAGTGAGTTGCCATGATGGAGCCTCAGCCGACTTGACTGCGGATGGTGGAGATAGCGTGGTCGGTGGGATACGCGGATTTCAGTGGACGGGCAAGATTGCACCACGTCGTCCCTCAGCTTTAATAATTAATACTTGATTAGAGAAATGATTAAGCGCTAATCAGGAAAGTTCTCGGCTTTCTACGAGTTGGGTCCGAGTCTTAATCATCCACCGTCCTTTCTAATTACCCAACCAATCCCCTTTCCTTCCTTTTTCTTCTTGTGTTGCCAATCTTCCTAACATTTACTTTCTTCCTTTGTTTTTTTAATTATTTTTTAGTCCTTTCTGTATTCATTATCTTCACTTTTCTTTATTTTAATCTTGATTTGATTCCTAATTTCGTATATTATTTGGAAAACTTTGAAAATTAATTAATTAACAATATAGCTTCTAAATGACCAATTTAAAGAATTGGGTAACATGTAATGTAATGTGATCGGAAATAAACTCAATCCGATAGATTTCAGTGTACCAAAAATTGTAATTGGGTCAGATCAAATTTATATTTTAATATTAAAATTTTATTTTATTTTTTGTAATATACTAATACTAGAATTACGGTTGCAACTTGAATTGATTTTGATTAGTGAGTTTCTCGTGTGCTCGTAATTCTTTTTCTCAACACAAAATCACTGCTACATGTCAATATTGTACATTAAATAAAACTAAAATTTGGCATAAGATTATATAATTACGTGGAGAAAAATGGGGGCTGTAAAGTGTAAACCTAATGATAATTAAATTGATTTAAATAATTAAAATCATTAGAGATAATGAAGGTTTGATGATTCAGTAATCGAATCCCCAACCTGACCCAATTTTGATTTCATAAAATAAAAAGTGAAGTTGACTCATCAGCTCCCAATAACACAACTTGGAATTTCATTTTTATTAAAATAAAATAAATAAAGGACAACTTAATTAAACAATTTTATTTATTTATTTATTTTAAATTGCATTTAATAATATCAATTTAAAATATATAAAGTGAAAATTATGGATGCGTATAATAATTAATAAAATGTGAATGGGACCCACCAACACATGGCCTTTGAAGAAACCCAAAATCTTCCCATTCTTTGGGCATTTCTCTCTCTCTCTCGCTCTCCCTCTGTGTTCGTTGCAGAGACGAACAGCCCTCGACCTATATAAGGTTCCGATCAGAATCTCATCCAGAACAAGTGTATACCTACGGCAGATGGGCCTTCAGAGCCAGCTCAACGACTTGTCCTCCGTTTCCATTCCTCTTCTTCTGGTCGCCACTCTCGCCACCTGCCTCAACTACCTCCGATCTTCGTTCTCCGATCTTCTCCACTCCGTCCGCCCCTCCCGATTTCACCCCCACCCCCACCACCACCACCTTCACGATGGAATCTTCGATGCCGTCGGATCGGAACTCGCCGGACTTATTATGCTCGCCGAGCAAATAAACCTGAATCGCGATTTGTCCCACCGGTTCGGCGACGAAATCAACGACGCCCTTGGTGGTGGCTCCGATTGCGTGGTTTGCTTGTCTAACTTGAAGGTCGGGGATAGAGTACGGCGGCTTTCCTGCCGCCATGTGTTCCACAAGGAGTGCTTCGACGGCTGGCTTGATCATATGAACTTTAACTGCCCTCTCTGTCGGTCCCCTCTCGTTTCTGATGAGCGAGCGTCTGTCACGCGCCGTCATGTTGCTGAAGATGTCGTTTCCTGGCTGTCGATGCGGTGAATGATGATGATGCAACCGCGGATGATGATGGATCAGTAGGTGTTGATGATGATGATTACGGTAGTTTTTTTTTTTTCAGAAAAAAAAAATTGATTTTGGGGTTGATTTATAATATATTATTTTTGATAGATGTATGATGTATCTGTTTCTTTTTTTTTGAAAGAGCTCTAGCCTCTCTCTCTCTCTCTCTCTCTCTCTCTAGGCTTCTCTCTTTTTTTTTTTTTTTTCTTTTGTATAAACTGGTTTTTTGTTCAATGATCATCAGTTTGAGTTTCATTGGAGTTGCCTCTCTCTGATTTTTTTTTACTGTTTTTATTTATTTTTGGAAAATGTGTCGTCCAATGATATTACACGGCCCATTTGTGTACTCTTATATTCTTTGTAGAAATAAGATCATACGTGTGGAGAAAGAGGAAGGTACCTGCCCCCCTTTAGTTTTTGTCATCTCTTGCACCAAAAATTAGAAATGAATCTCTTTTAGAATTTATTCTTATAAATTTAAGAGAAAGAGACATGTTTCTCGCAGGCTACAAAGAACAGACCTTTTACTCTCTAATTCTTCTCAGATGTTAATGTATTAAATTAAAAATAATCAATAAATAAAAAATGAACTTCCACCTTAATAAACGAAGCTACCTCGTGTGCAGCTCCTTTGAAAATTTTCAAACAACAAAAAATCAAAATGGTAATTGCATCAAAGGAGACAAACATTCTGTATAGATTTGATAAATTCGCGCCAAACTCTCAATTTCCTCTTGATAATGTACACACGTCCGCTAAACCTTGGGATGAGGTTCCATCAATGAGGGGTTACTTGCTTTAGCTTCTTAGTTATTTTTCAAACGCACAGCCATCAGATCATGATCGAGCGGCTGTTGTTTTGCCATCGCTAATTTGATTGGGTTGTGCGATGATGATGGGCTGATTATTGTAGAGTTGAATAGAATGGCTTGGGCCATACGACTCAATCCTGAGATTGAGAACAAAACTTAAAAAGGGAAACAATTACAAGGATAAGAATTTCACACTAAATTCCATAACTAAAATTAATTACTCTTTTTTTAATGGCCCACTACTCAACAGGCTTGTAATTGTTTTTGACCCAATTCACACTCCTTGGACAGCAAGTCATTGCTTTAAGTTCACATTTTCTCGCCTTCACTATCAGCAGCAGATGGCTAAAGAAGAGCGAAAGTTTCTTGCAAATACGGGAAGAAATAGAGGGGCCGCCAAAAGAAGAGCGAAGGTGGTTCCCAAAAGCAAAATGAAATTGTTGAGCGTGGAGGGTTTCCTCTATGTTCAAACTATTGCCCTTTTTTTTTTAATCATAACGTAACGCTGATGTTTCTGGTTTTTTGAATTTATCAAAAGAGAGTCAGAATCCCTAAGGTGCATCCAACGGAGGCTATTTAGACAGATTTCACCTAAACAATAAATAGCCACTAAATACTGAATAAAGAAATAGAAGGGAACCCACAAAACTCCTCATCTACTTCTGGGGATAATTTAGAACCGAAAGCATTGTATCATTAATCAAATGGATAAGGTTTTGGAATGCAGGCATGTAAAACATTTGTTGGGAATACCTTATTAAATCACGTCACGCAATGTATATCACATTTATTTGCTTTAACTTCAATAGCTATACAATTAATCAAATGCCACAAATAGATTTAGAAAATCACTACACTAAAATCTGCTATTCGTTTTCATCCACAGAAAAGGAGTATGAATTCAATGTTCCGCTATAATAAATATTGAGCGCATAAAACAACATTTGAATACTAATGCACAAGCTTAGCTATTTGAGACAAGGAGACAAAAAAGGTCACAAACGAATACAAATCCATTTGGCAATCACGGATCATATATCATCCTTCTAGTAAATCAGTATAGAAATGAGAATCCAATGATGCTATATGTGTATTATTTGTACATATATGTTGTGTTTATACTCTTTCAAATTTTCAAGACAGGAACAAAACCAAAAGTATGAATGCAATATAACGCAAACTCTCAAGAAATCACATCACCATATACGTCGTCTTCTTTTTTTCCTATCCTATTCAACATGCAGCGGGTCTCCATGAATGCTTCCAGTATGTTTTGATCATCCTTGTACTCTTTCTCTCTCAATACTTCTACTCAATCCAACTTTTCTGATCTCTTTATGCCTAATGTTCTTCAAATTCAATTTCAAGAATGGATGTGGGGGGATTGAAGGCACCCATAAGCCTCTCCTGATCAGTCAGTGCATGGCGGAAGTGGCATCGATGACCATAAGGACAGACTACCCCAGAGAGAACCATCCTGCAGACCTCCGTCTTGTAGCGGGGGTGACGGATGACAGGGCGGAGCTCCTCAATGCCATGAGCAAACTGGCACTGATCTCCATACGGGCAAGCGCCAGTTTCCTGCCATTTGTTGCAGAGTTCGGTCTTGAACATTCCTTGGTTGTAAACCTCCAGTTCAAGTGCCTCTTCCTCTTTCTTACCCACCGGCACGAACACCTTTTGCTGTGTGATCAGGTTCCAACTCAGTTAATCAAGAATGATTGAAAATAAGATTTTGGAAAGTTAATGTTGTTCACGTTCATCACAAAGGATATCGTTTAATAACAAATCATAAAAAAAGAGTCCATGTAAGGACATTCATTTCATGGAATAAATGTAGAAGAGAAACTCTTAAAGACTAATTTAAGAGGCACATTTGTCATATAAATATAAAGTTCAATGCTGTTATAAGTTATTTTATTAAATATTTAGTGAAAGTGTCACAAGAGATTTAATTCTTATTTACTTTTAATATTAGTATTCACCACCAACAAACAATCAGCATAACAATCAAAAAATTATAAAATAATAATAATAATAATAAATTTGATATATTCATATGACTAAGACTGCAACGAATCAAATTATTGATCTGGTAAACTGTTCTCTTCCAAGGCAAAAAGAATCTCTTCGGAGCTCCAATAAAAACCACAAAGATTTATTGGCAACGTGCCACAGCTTTACATCATGCAAAGCTTGCTCTTAAATCATTTTATTAATTTAAAATTTAAACCACAAATATAATCAATAAGCCAAGAATAAAAAAATATGAATGGAGAGAAGGAAACAAAATAGGTTGGCTCCTAAAATCAAATCAAATCGAAATGATGGGACTTGAGACTTTCTTCGTCATCAAGCAAAGAATTTACTCGTGGAAGTGTAAACCAGCGACTCAAATCATTATACATAATCATCTCTAATTAGTCCAGATTATCATTTAAAATGTAATTAATTTACTCCGTAAGCTCTAAATAAAATAAAATGATAAACAAAAGTAATTAAAGCACATCAGTTCAGTTGAAAAATAATTGTGCTGTAAAGCCCAGAATCAATTTAAAATAGCCATAATTCTGAATCATTACCGCAACCTTGATTGGACTCGTCGTTCTTGGCATAGTTGATGGGCGAATCCGTCCGCCATTGTTGGAATTATTTTGACTCATCTTCAAGTTTAAGTATCCATTAGACCTCACGGATATACTCTTCGGCAGCGAAAATCTCTCTACCTCAACGTTCTCGATTCTTCCGTTCTCCATCACACTCGTGGGGCTCTCATCCGAAACATTGTCCCACGTAGAACTACTCCCCTCCTTGGCCCCAATATGAAGTCCATGGAATCCGTCGACAATGTCATACGGTATCGAGTAGTCAGGAGAAACGAATTGCGGCTGGACCTTGTCGTGGATCAGGATGCTCAGATGCTTGTTGAGCTCGCGGTTAACACTGCGGAGTTGGGTGTTCTCGTGGCGAAGATACTCCGCCTCTTCGGTGGCTTCGCGGAGATGAGTTAGGCAAAGACTGTGACGATTGACCATTTCCTGGTGCTCTTGGACTGCACGCGTGTGATAGATGTGTTTGCTTAAAGCTGAAGCCGATGGTGATTTAGAGTCTGAGATTCGATTCGGAGTAAAGGAGATAGAGCTAGGAAGAGATTGTTTCTCTTGGAACATAGGCGAGTGCAGGGGACCATACACGACATCTCTTGGTTCAAAGGGCGACTTAAGGAACGACGATGACATGGTGGTTATGGTAGAGGTAGTGAGACCGCCATGAGACGCCGCGTAGGTTTCCTTGTGCATAATTGAATCAGAGGACAGTAATCCTTCATATACTTCAAAACAAAACAAAAATACGATGATTTCTTTTTTCTTCTCCAGGAGAAATAAGATGATCAGTGCTTGGAAAATCACGGAAATCGAGCTTCTGTTTGAGCATTCTTATTGATTATGATTTTTCAGGCAGTTAAACTCTGAAATAAAACGTTAAATCAAGTTTTTCGTTGATTGCAACCTTCAAAAAAGAAGAGAAGAATGTCGGTCGAGAATCGAGATACAGAAGTAGAAACAAAAGTATTTCCAGAAATAAAAATGCTAAATTAGTCAAAATAAAAGAGGAAGGAAAATACCGAGAGTGATCAAACAGAGAGCGAGCTACGCACAAATAGATCTATGATCGCATAGAATGAAAAGGCAGAAAGATGAAGAGAAAGAATCACCTGAAGTTCTCTAGAAAGCACATTCCCAGAGTGAGACTGATCCGGAGAGAGAAAGAGAGGGATGATAAACGACGGTTAACCGATGGTTAAATAGTGAGGGAAGAAGCCTCGAAGATTTGGAGGGAACGGCTCATGCGAGAAAGATTTATTTTATGTACCAATAATATCCTTTCCGTTAGAAACAATTTGTCCTCCTCCGAAGGCTATCTTTGTCATTTCGAACTTGCTAGAGTTTCTGATTTCAGTTGCACCGTCGATTACTATTTTTCTACGTGAGCCATAGTGTACTAGATAACTTCCAAAGTCACGTGGGTAAGGCGGTAAATCACTAGGCAGTCATCAGCAAAAAGAACTCGTACGCCCAGCCACTACATGAAATGACACTATTATCCTCACGCATGAAATTTACTACTATTATGCCATCAACGTGAGGTACCCATTGTTGTAAAATTTTATATCTAAACATATAAAATGCTACAATTAACATCAAATTGTAGACAATTAGGAACTAGGACATCACTTTCTAAAAACGAGTGACATCAAATGAACAAGTAATATTCACAACTACAATATTTATGCAATTCAAATACCGGGATTTCATTTTCTGATAAAATTATGAGATTTTCAAATACAGACCTGCTCCTAAGCATTCGCTCGTTCGTGGGAAAAGAGTGGTTGTTGTTAGGGGGAGGGAATATTTGATTAGAAGGTGAGTGAGATGGGGATGGTAGATTAAGACAAGATGCCTATTTTTTACAACTTAGAAATGTAGGGTTTTGAGTTTGCTTCTTCGTGACATCTTTAGCTGCCTCTTTTTTAAGCTAAGCCAATTAAAGTCACAACACAATCCACTTTTTAAAAATATGTTTGGTTGTTGAGAAAATTAAATGGAAAATGTTTGGTTGCCTTTCACTCTCAGTATAGTTAAAGCCATGATATCTCATATTCTTGTTTTATTGTCAAACGTTTGTTTGAGTGCTACTTAAAAAATGAGTACCTTTGAAAATTGAAATCTTTCCCTTTTTTAAACGTAACCCAACTTAGGAGTATAGATGGCCACAACCGAGTCGTAGTTGTGGTTGGAGCCGAGATTGTGAGTTTGGTTCTAGTTCGATTTGGTTTCTACATTTATGGGCTCATTGACCAATTCTCAATATAATTGAATCGTGTTATGCGGTTGAATTCACGCTTTTGGTAAAAATATCATTAGAATTGAATGGTGTATCACAACATTCAACGAAAATCCAAAATCGTATCTCGTGCTTTAGTGCGTCCAATTCTTAATATTCACTATTCTCGTAAAAAAAAAAAAACTTCAAAACCAATAAATCACCTTTGGTTCAATCCTAAAATCAAACATGCACACCCCTACTTTGGAGCTTTGCTCTTGACAACAAGATATTATTTGATTTAGCTCCGTACACATTAGTTTTTGCGTTATATCTTAAAACACATTTTGTTGTAATTAAGAGAGAACTTTATGTGTGTATACAAATCTATCTTGATCTTCATCTCCTTCGTCTTTTTCCAGCAATGTGACATTATGAAATTCTCGTGATATTGGTCAAACACGTAATTATTACAGTCTTAGCCTAACTAGCTGTCAAAATAATTTTCTCCTATGACCAAGGCTTGGTCGAGGTCTTCAATTGCATTTCCCATAGCCTTGTATGACACTAGTGACATCTAATACAAGATATCCTAGTTGAGCTCAAACTTGTCTCATTTCAATTCATTATCACATCCGGATGAGGTCAACTAATCATACAAATCAATGAATTAAAGTTTTGCTAACAAAATACTTTATTAAGTTAATTTCATATCCGTCGAACTATGTAACGACACGAGTCAACCACGTATCATTATAGAAAGTAAATTAAGTACATTAGGCTTTAAATGACACGAGTCAACCACATACCATGTATGATAATTTGCTATCTATGGTATTCTCTTCCATTATTAGTAGGTTCCAAACAAGCTTCATTTATTATTATTCATCTATATACACGCTTTATCAATCGACTGTCATTGTTTTTTGGCATGACGATAAGCTTGCTTCGTGTATAATGTCTTTTAAAGTTATCAATCCATCATCCTCTACCGCTTGATCTTTCGTTGGATCGGCTCCAACCATTTGCTCTTCTAGTTTGAGTTTGGTCGACGCCCTTTCCTACTCTTGCTCTCGCCAAATGGGTTATCGGGTTGCTGCCTCTCTCCCTAGCTTCTCTCTAGGTCTGCATGTCCTGCTCGTCATTCGCAATTCGATGTTCCTCGCATTCAAGGTGTCCATGCTTCAACATTATTCATATAAGGGTATCTATTTCTTTCTCTTCTAAACTTTTAAATTGCAAGATACTTGCGTTCTTTTGTTTTTCTCAAATCTTTTGATTTTTTGACCAGTTTTCACAAACTTCAACTGACTTCATGTGATTCTTGTGTTGTGCGTTTGAAAGTTTTCATACGAGAGTTAGAGTAAATCTATCATATTATCACTGTGGGAGTATGACTTGAAAAAGTTTTTGCACTTAAGGATGTTAAAAGTGTGGTTTGGAAAAAAGTGCATACTTTTGCAGCAAAATACGTCTATAATTTGAGCCAAATAGTTGTATTTTGTAATTAGGTTTATATGTATAGTCTATGGACTCACTAACTTAATATGATTTTATTTTTACTTAAAAAGTATTTAAACTTGAACCTAGAAAGGATCATATGATAGGCCATGACTTTGACCTAAATTGTCAATATGCCTATTAAGTACATCTAACGACGTCTTTGGGTTAGAGTTACGTGACCTAAGTTTTTTTAAATCAGGAGAACAAACCTGCATTATGTATCTCCTATGAACTTTTACTTTACTTTAAATATGTAATATTGAAAATGCAAAATTCACAGTTGTATTTTAGCTTTTAATTAGTGAATATTCTCTTTACTCACATTTTCTTTCGAAAAGATTTTTGCACATTAAATTTGCGTGTGTTTCATATTTTTTGTTTTAAGTTATTGTTCAATTTTTAACAATTTGGTTACTCATGAATAGACCTAGTTATGTGCTTTGTTATTGATTTGGCTCGGACAAATCTTAACTCGAAGCATGTCTTGTTCTCGTTAGTTACAACAGCTCGACTCGCATCTATGGCTTTATCAATGATCTGGGAACAAAATCTTCAATTTAACCTAGTCATTGCTGATGTTAATCTGCCGGATATGGAAATTTTTTCTTTTCTGCACCTACTTCGGAATGATATTGCAGTGATTTGTAAGCCTTTTTAACTTCAATTTTTTATCTAAGATCGTCTAGCGCAAAAGCTTTTGTATGTCTTACGTACGTTGACATGCAGTGATATCCTCTGTGAAAGATTTAAAGTTGGCCAGGAAATCTTTGGCTGAAGGTGCAACTTATTTTCTCGACAAACCGATCTCGGAGGAGGATATCAAATATCTATGGCAACATGTCTATCGAAAGATGAAAAACCCGAAAGACTTAAAGATCAAGAAGGTGAACTGTGGAAGGAGATTTCACGTTATTGAAATCCAAGAAGAAAATATGCGAGTCGTCCGAGTTGAGTCAAAGAGAAAATACGATGAGGAAGAAAAGAAGACAAAAGTAAGAGGATTAGAATGAACACTCATATTAATTTGTAAAGTATAAGAATGAAAGAAGAGGAAGAAGAAAATTGTTATGATCGTATAGATCGTTCAATCAACAAAAAGGCTCGCATCGTGTGGACCATGGAGCTTCATCGCAGGTTTGTCGATGTGTTAAGCAAGCTCGATAATGAAAGTAATTTCATTTTATTAAAGAAACGTTTTAAGATTCTGTTAGAGCAATGCTTTCAAAAAGTTTTCCAAAGCTATTTAACAAACATTGAAAAAGATTGAAATAAAATTTTTGCATTCTTTGAGATACTAATTATGTTATTTGCTTGTCTTCTCTTTTTTTCGAACCAGAGGCTCGACCGAAAGCTATACTAAAGATGATGAATAATCCGAGTTTGACGCTACGCCAGGTGGCAAACCACCTGCACACCTTGAAAAAGGCTTTGAAAAGCTGAAAGATTGTTTTTTCATTCTGTTTTGAGAAACCATACTGTTTTTGAGGCTTGTTCTCCAAAACTAACTTTTGAAAACAGGTTAGGATGATCCACTGCTTTCTGAACCTAGCTATTACTATTTATTCTGCTTTCAGAAGTACAAAGCTCAAGTACAGAGTATAAACACAAAAGACCAAAGTAAAATACCTTCATCAAAGCAGCTCCATGGAACTAGCCAAGTGAGACCAACAAGCTGGAGTTGTGTAATGGGAGTTGAGCTACACCAAGTAAATACCTCTAATTATCTACACATTCCTAGTCCATTTGCCACCAATTTTGCCACAATCAATCTTCAAAGGACAAACAAAAACTCGGAAAATAGAGGGAGTTATTATGATACACATTCATGCAATGCAAACAAGTTATTTGGACTCCAACCCGAGATATGTGCAGAGAAGCAAAATTACGTCTACGAAGAAGTCGATGAATTTGCCAAAAAAGGGACCCCGGAAGATCAAATTCTCGCCGGGATAGAGAAAGTGGATGGAAGGGATTCGATAGATTGTTCTTTGAATCAGATGCAGACACTGAAACAGTATGCTGACGTGCTCAAAGTGCTTGAAGGAAATCTAGAAGAATACAAATGTTTTGGAAGTGAACAAAATTGTGATGTGGATAGATATTGTGAATGGCTGAGGGAAAATCTCTTTGAAGAAGACTCAGATCAAGTGAGTTAGCCTGCCTGAATTTTTTTTGGACCGGGTAAGAAATTTCGCATTAAGTCTCTCCTTTAAGGTTTTACTTTATTTTATACATAGATGTAAAGCTAAAATCGCAAAATTCACAATCTCCGCAATACTTGTAATTTCTTATTTTCTCTTTTACTTTATTGTTCGATTTCTTATATATTTTTCAAAATTCGGATGTAACTGAGACCAAAAAATAGTAATTTGGCCGACATAATTATGATTTTTAGAGCTTTATGTGTAATGAATTGCTTCAAAAGTTTGAGAATCACTCGAGCGTGCTTCGAGCGATTGACCAAACGAAATCGAATAGCGACATTTGAGCTAGAACTTCGATAATTGATGATATATTTCACAAATAATGTGGAAGGGTGGCCCCATTTGGGCACCCCCAAACTTCCACCCTCAATGCTTAAATTTCAAAATGTAAAATCAATTGTGGGCCGAAAAGTATGCGAGAAGGCCCACAAGAGGGGCGTTTATGTAAGTCGTGGGCTCGGACTCTTGGAAGAAAGGCCTGGAATCCGGAAACGCATCTGATCTATTGGGCCCGCCGACGACCGCTCCGACCAACACATTCGGATTTGGGTTCGTACTCATGAAATAACGGGACCCGGATTTACAGCCTATTCGACCCGGATGGGATGCTAACGAAGGTAGTGAGCTAGCACGGTGGTGGATCCTCTGAGGGTAACGACTACCATATCCAACCATATAGGACATACCCATTGGATTATCTCCAAGAATATAGTCCACCTGCAAGATCCACCCCATGATGATGTTAATCTAATGGTTCTTACAATCTGAGCCGGGTTCACCGTCCACAGAAGAATCTTTAATCAAAGATAAAGAGAGGAAGAATGTTGAACCTGGCGCTTGGCCAATTGTCTGAGCATGGCAGGAGAAGCTGACATCTGTCCACATGGCACGTTCTTATTGGCATGACTCAGATAGTTGGAATAGGCAAGCAGCAGGAAAGACAGGGAGGTTACATGCTGCATGTTACTTCCTCCAGCCTTAAATATCAGACCACCTGCTTTTTGTTAAATGAAATTAAATCTATTAAAGAAATACATTTATCAACCCAATGCAGTAAGCGAAGCTTTGTATGTGCAGATAATTTCATATAAAATCTCCCATTGTAGAAGGCTATTCATAGCTGGCGAAATGATGAAATTTGTCCATTTGCTGTTGTTTTTAAGTAATCATTGGTTCTTGACAAGGCTTATCAATCATTTACTCACATGGGTTTCAGCTATGGTGTTAAATTTGGTCAAATTTAGATGATTTTTCACAAAAAAAAAAGGAGTAATTCCAGTTGCATACAAAAATAAGAAAAAAGAAGCGAAGCCTGTTGAAGAAGAAACATACCTGGAGAGTATTGAACTTGGGGTTGAGAGAATCCAGGCAAGATAGAACAAATAAACCCATCAGCATTTTGTTTGAATGATGAGAAGTATTCTGCTTTTCCCATCAAGGCTTCCTGCCATATTATTATGATTCTTACATTTTAAAACCCAATTCTTGAAACTCAAACTATCAACCAAAAGAAAAAATACGCGAAAAACATAAACATCAAAGTTTCACCCAATCAACGGAAGAGAAGTGATTAAAATACGTTCACAAATCATAGACACAGTGAAGAAATCATGGTTTTGGTATGGGATTTTGAGAAGCGGTCTTTAAGCCCGCGAGGCACATGTATCTAGCAGTAAGGGGACCCACAGAAAACAATAAGGTTTAAAACACCATCCTTTTCTAGGCTGTGCCCTATAATTTTCTCTGATGGGTCCCCAATCAATGGAGTTCTTTCTTGACTTTTTTAGCTTCAGCTTTTCAGGTTATCTAGATTGCATTGGGAGAGGAAATGGGGTTTCTCACACTTCAAAACTCCCTTTCCTCCTTTCCCTCGTTTCACTTTTAAACCCACAAAATCCCTCCTGCTCAGTCTATTGCAAGTGGAAGAGTAATTACTGGAGGAGGTTGGTTCACCTAGACCCTATTCGGTGAAAAATTATAGAGATTTTCTCAATAATAAAATTTTGATACAATAAATTTTTAGATTCAAAAGGCAATATATACAGAAAAAATATAAAAACTTTAATATCAATATACGAACCCATCACTAGTTAACTAAAATTCGAGTCATGCCAAAATTTTACACTTTTCGTAACTTAAAAGATTCTTACTAACAAAAACTTAAACTCTTTCCTAAGCTACTATTATGGGTGGTGCCTTTCCTGTGCTTCACAGTTTTACTTAGGAATTCATCAATCTGCAATAGTTTTATTTTGCTACCTTTAATCCTAAGATGGGTCCAACTAACGTCTACAAAGATTTGGTTCTACCCAAATTATGGTCCAACCAATCATAGTCCACGTTATATCCGTACTTGGTAGAAGTTCATTGTTTTCTATCAAGACACAAAAGTTAAAGAAAGGGTCACATCTTCATATCCAAACAGGCCACAAAATGAGAAGAAGAATGATAATCCCTCGAGCACAACGGCTCTCCAAACACGAGTTGACCAATCTTGTATATCTCTCGTAAAAATAAAGATCCATTTTCCCCCACAATTGTGTTTACACCACTATAGTTGTCTAGGAATTTCTATCAAAACTAAGAACATGCCTCTATTCATCTAGTAAATTCAACACAAACTTCAGTCTTCCATTTACAAAGATAATTCCACTTAATTTCTAATCCTCCTGACAATTTATAACTTAATTGATAGAACTCCTGATCATTGGATAAGAAATCAATATAATTCTAAATAAAATTAGAAATTATATTAAAACACTTTATTAAATAGAATACCTGTATATATATATATATACGTTGAAACCAACGAATAAATCTCTAATAATGTCTAAATTGCTATGTAGCTAAAAGTGTATGTTTAATTTGTTTAAAAATAATAATTTGAAATTTAACATGTAAATGTCTTCAATTGTGTATGTTTAAATTGTACTTTACGTTAATATATAATCGGATAATGCTATGTTTTCTAACGTGACATAAAAGATGTAGTGAATTATTTATTATAATTATTTGTAATGTTTCGTTTAATTACAACAATTAATGAGTGTCACGTCTAGATATAAGAATAAGAACGTAAAATTCTGTCGATTTTATAGTTTATCAACAAACAATTATAAAATCACTTCTAAGAAATCAATATTTCTAGTGAATTTCAACTCTCTGCGTGAACCCAAAATGCCATCATAAATGAAATAAGGAGAGATGAATTACCTTGTAAATGAGAACGTTAATGCCAGCATGCTTGTTATCCCAACCAAACTCGTTAATGCTATCTCCAGCTCTAAGCACAACCTCATTCTTCATTATATATTCTCTATACTCGCGCCTTCTCGACGCTTTGTGAAGCCACGCTGCTCCCCAAAGAAGCTCGTCCTGAATTTTACCACAGTTCGTGTTATCAGACGTCCGAAACCAATCTAAGGGCTGGTGTTGAGCGTTGGTTCTCACCTGGTAGCCGTTCACGTCGCAGTAAAAAGGGCACACTGCAGAATGCAGGCTGGAGCTGTACGTACCCTTGTGCTTGTCAGCAAACTCAAATACCTATACCCCACAGTCATTTCACTCAGTAATTATAAAATTACAAGTGAAGATCATTTTACAGTGACAGAGTATTATCTTTTTAGACCATCTTTCTAAATTTTTCATATTCTCCAAGTTTTTTTATTTCGGAGAAAATTGTTGCATTCTAATTCAGACGCTTTAACAGTTGTTACTGATCAATTTAACCTCTTGCATAACATTTTGAAGCTCTGTCTCATTGAACTGTAATGAACTTTGTTAAGTATAAACAAATCACTTCATAAAATGCTTTTAGATGAAGTGAAAATAAGACTCCATCTTTAATATTAGTAGTTTTGACGTCATAGTAGCAAGTATTTTCTTTAGAAAAAGCAATGGGGAGAGAGAGATACAAATTTGGGAGAGATAGAGAGAGAAGGGGGAGTCAGGGGAGAGAGAGAGAGAGTGTGTGTGGTGAAAGTGATGTACCGTAACGGCTCGACTGAGGAGCAATTTGGAGTACGATGGGTCCCGTGCTCTGAACACAATGGACGCAGCGGCCAAAGCAGCCGCGGTTTCTCCTGCCACGTCGGATCCAGCGTGGGACGCATCGATCTTGAACGCCGTACGTAGCGTATCCATATCCTCCGGCCTCTCCCAGCAGTTGTGATCGGAGTACGGGTCCCCCACTTGAACGTAAACGACTCCCGGCACCGCCGTCGTTTTCAGCAGATAATCTGTCGCCCACTTCACCGCCTCGACGGCGTTCTTTAACTCAGGCCCCATACTCCTCCCAAAATCTATTATGCTCCACGACAGTAATGTCGTCGTAAACGCCATTGGAAATCCGAACTTTACGTTATCTCCGGCGTCGTAGTATCCGCCTGTCAAATCAAGCTGCAGAAAGGATATATGAGTGAAAAACAGATTTCGGAACAATTTTTAAGCGATTTACTTGCAAAGATGAGGTAGTCTAAAACCTTATCCCCAGCAGTTCCCGTAATGTTAACATAAAATTAGTTCTTCGCTTTTTTTGATCATTTATTTCTAGAGTCAAATTAGTACCAAGGAAAAGAGAATGTACCCCGACGCTGACTCCGTCTTGCAATGCGGAGTCTCTTCGCCATCTGATTCGCTGGTCCGGTGGAAGCTTCCCAGAACGCTGGCCTTCGAAGAAGAGGATGCTCTTTCTGAGAGCGTCGCTGTAGTCATGGAGCGATGCGCTCGGTCGAAGAGAGAGAAACACGAAAAGGAGGAAGAGGAAGCAGCGAGAAGCGTAAAAAGCCCCCATTGAAGAGAGAGCTTTTGGCGCCATTTCTTGCTTCAGAAGAAGACGAAGAGATATACCAAAACCACAACGGTAGTCTAGCTTCTTTAAATAAAGCCGTAATTGGATTATAGAGCGAGCTAAGCCAATCCATATTCTCCACGTGGCAAAAGTCTACAAAATAAATTGCGATTCCAACGGGCAGAATGTTTGACTGGGTCAATTAGGACCATGACAGATTCAGGGGTTGGATTCAGCTACACGGGTGTGCGTTTCATAACAACCTATTGATGTTCGACCGACTCACAACCAGAGGACAAACCAGCCCGTCTAACCGAGTCAAGCCGGAATAAATTTGGTTAACTGAACTTTATGAGTTAGATAAGTCAAGGGTAACTGGTTCGACTAAAAATAATTTCAACTCAAATTATGTCGCAAGTTAATGCTAAACAAGCGGACCCGGCACGTTCATTTGTTGTCTCTATTGATGTTTGGCAAGGTTGTTTTTGTATGCAGTTCAAACATATTAATCGTGAGCGATTTGCACGGTATGACGCAGTACTGATTTACACGTTCCCTTTTAGTTTTTCGTTAAGGCGTAGAGGTGCAAAGCATTCGTTGTTTTGACTCCAAAAATAACAAAAACATTTCCGTCTCTTCAAGGAATCTGAACCTTCATCGAGCACAATGCCGACGTTCAATTCCTTGACGCTTTCTGATTCCGCAAATTTGTCGGCACCGTCATGGCTGCCGAATCTCCTCGTCAGGGACGAAAGACAAGTAAACGTATCGAGTCGGCTCAAAGCCAGAAGCTTTCAAGCGACGAATAGACTCGAGGTACAGCAACCTAACGCATTTCATGGCATCGCAGGGAGGGGGGAACCCATTTGTGGTGCTCGGCTGGAACGACGTAAGTATGGAGGTCAGGATTGGAGCCAGGCCATTTGATTTTGAGTAGAACGAGGGGCGCTTCCCTTCGACAAATTCGAGAACCTGATCATCAAGACTGAGGGGCTTCATACAGAAAGTTAGGTTTATGTACTCGGAGATAGTCTCGATATGTCTCGAAATATCCAGCTACTGACCCGGGTCCGCCATCAATGCAGGTAAATGAAACTGATTTAGTCTCTGATAAGCCGTTGCTGGAAAAGAGGATAAAATAGAGTTGTAGATTGCCTCTGGAGGAACCAAAAATGGCAACGTAATTGCAAAAACACATCTCAGTCAAAACACAAACAGATCTTAAACACAAAACAAACAAATGGGAAGATGACAAATATGTAAAAGAGGAAGTCTAAGAGGTTGAGAATGGTGTTAAGATGGATCCTCCTCGAGAGAGGAGGGGAACATTTGCAGCCCAGCATAGCTTTTCAAACTCCATGGAAGCAGCTCCTCCTTCAAGACCCATCGAAAGGCCCATCTGACTTTTAAAAAGGCCAGAGCAATCGTCAAATCAGTATATGCAACCATTTTTCTTAAACTCTTGGCTCATTTCGACTTTTGTACTTGCATTATTTATAATTTTTAATTCATAGGTTGAAAATAGAGTGTCATTGCGTTCATTTTGTTAAATAAATAAAAGTGAAACAGAAAATCCCCCAGGAAAAAGGAGCATTGGAGTGGACAAGGACGAGTTTTCCCTCATTCGCGCCAGCAACTTCGCCTGTCTTCCTTTTTCCAGGCATTAATTGCTTTGACTCTGCTTTCTTCTTCTTTTTCTTAACTAATCCAACTTTTTTAACACCCTTCATTTGAATTTGCATCAAACTAACAAAACCCAGCCAAAAAAAAAAGACATTAACACTTGTATTGAATTTTTGTTTTTCTACAAGAGTATACCATTTATATATACATATATATATATATATGAAGAGTTTGCATAGTCTTTGGTATACCAAACAAAAGAAAAGTTTAAAGCTTTAAAATTAATCTTCATTAATGGTGAAAATTAATAATTGGTAGGCAACATAGCGTTTTAAGAAAAAGGTTAAGCCTTGAAGGAGCATGGAGAGTTGGAGTGGGTCCTCCTTCTCCAACTAAGCAAATTAATTTGCCAACTTGAGTTCACTTTCAGCTTCTCTCTCTCTCTCTTAACTCAGTCAATTACGCCGCCACCTACGCTTCTACTCTCCTCCAATTTTCTCTTTACATTATCCAGATTTACTTAATTAATAACGCTTATATGCATACTCATACTCACTAAATTTAAGCAACTGCTATTCCAATCAATGGTGGAAATCTAAGTCAATTGTTGAAAATAAAAGAACAATGCGGAATAAAAAAGAATTTTTTTCCTCGTAGATTACTAGATATTATGTAATTATATTCGCATGGAATGAATATGGTTTGTCTTTGATTCATCCCGCCTCCCCTTAAATGTTATTTTGAAAGCCGTCACCGATGATAGATAGTCGTGTATAAATTTAAATGGTAGTCTTTGATTTATTTTTTAATTCGAGTATAATTATTTTTATTTTACTTTCTAATTTTTAGTTGATGATATGACATCAATAAACTGGCACAATCAATTATAAATAGTTAAAATAAATAATTAATTACATCAATTATAAATTGACACGTCAGAAAATAAGAACTAAAATATAAAAGTAAAAACCAAACATAATGATACTCTTTTGATTTTTTATACTATCTCCTCGCACTATAATTAATGTCTTATTTTGAACTATTTATTATATTAATTAACGAACGACGTCACGTCAAAAGATAAAATTAGAGTGTAAAATTAAAAACTAAACTTAACCTTCTCAAATTTGAAACATTTGTGAGGAGAAGTACGAATAAGATACACAAAAAAGACGATCATGAATTGAAATAATCTAAAGAAAATATGTCATTTGGAACTTGATTTTAAGCAAGAACTAATGCACAAGTTGGGTGGACCCAAGATAAACACGCTCTACTCTCATATGCATGCGCTTATAGTATAACATTTATCCACTACTCTATACCCTAAATCATTGTTAGGTGGAGATACACATTACAATACATGATGTTAGTTTTATTATGTACATGTGCTTCCCACTTTCTTCTAAACCGTACTCAAAACAAATAACAATATAATTTACATTTTCACAATCCTTCGTTCTATTCACCAAGACTACGATTGTTAGCAAAAAAATCGCAATAAAAACAAGAACACGAGCGAGCAACGTCTTCATTATAAAATTAACTGTTGTTTGGTGATGAGTGAACTGATTGTTCTGGTAGAAGTTTAGAACTTGCAAAGTATGATATTAATTTTTTTAACGTTAAAACCCAATGATGTAAGAACGTAACATACAAGTTTGGTTAGATTAGTTGGCCAATAATATAGTTTTAAACGGTTAGAATTCGGCAATCTTAATTATATTTGGATCAAACTGATAGACCTGTAGTTTTTTAAAAATGGGATTTTCTCATTAAATTTTGATGTCTAAAATTTTATTTATTTAGTTTGGTATTGAATCTACAAAGAGAAGTCCACGAGAAAAGAAAATGGGAAGAGTTGACCAACGTTACAACGGTTTAGCTTAGTGGTAAGAGTGACGAGGAAAATAATCTGATTTTGATCTTTCAAATTCATGCAATCGCAGCCGTTGATTCAAATCAGCCCACCCACAATGCCTCCGTGCACGCCACCGCCGCCATTAAAAAGGAAGAAAATATGAAATCCGGAGGTCGCCCCACACTCAGTTCCCATTGCACGCGCCACAATATTCAACTAGGACGTGGACCGGACCACACACTATTCCTAGTTTGCCCCTCCTTTTTCATAAGTTTACGAACTTGACCTCCCTGACTATTAGTTTTCTACCAGTACCAGTCAATAATAACTGGGTTATTGTACAATATAAATATTTTTTTCACGTTAATAAAAATTAAATTAATAATTTTTTTCTAATATTAAAAATGAATGCATATCCAATTCATTTAACCATGAAATTTAATCTAAGTCAAAGTCATATTTCCCGTGATAGTTTATCTAATTTTAGTTGAACGAGATTTTAAATTAGAAAAAAATGTAAAATAGAATTTCACATGAGATTTTTATAAAAAAATACATTAGAAATATATATTTTTATATCGAGCACGATGTTGAAGTGTGTTGTAACGAGCACGATAGCAAAAACATTATTTATATGTGTAAAGTTAACAATTTTGATCATTATTTATATAAAATATAGTTATGTAATAATTTTTTTTAAGAGCTATCGTTAAATTTATCAACGGTCGACCAGACCACGAATAATTTAGAAGCTTAGTTTTTTGAAGTGTGACACACAGTGCATGAGTTAAAATACCTCGTGTTATAAAGCATGTATTCTATGATCATAATTTCTTTATATATTCGCATATTAATTATTTATGGTTATTTTTAGGATACTCTATAGAACGTTTATCACTAGTTGTGCTGTCAATTACTATGTTGCCCTTCGTTCTTCCGAAATGATACTTTGAATGTATTGACATGAAAAAGAGTATCACGACACTTTATTAGAAATTGCCACGTGTACAACATGGAAGGGTATTAAAGACATTTCACGAAAGAAAAAGTCTACTTAAGCGAATCAGCAGAGCAGGGTGGCAGGGTCCTCTCGCTGTAAACTGAAAGAGAAGAGCCAAAAATCACCATGAAAGCTCAACAATCTCCGGTCCTCTCCTTCCTCCTCTCACTCTCACTCTTCCATCTCTTGCCGACTATTTCTGCCGTCAATCACTTATACTCCTTCTCTGCCACGGCCAACGACACCGATTTCGTCCGATCGAGTTGTAGTACAACGCTCTATCCCGACCTCTGCTACAACTCGCTCTCTCGCTACGCAAGCGCCATCCAGGACGATCCCGCTCAGCTCGCACGCGTCGCCATAGCCATTAGCCTTTCCAAAACTCGGCGCATGGCTCTATTCGTCTCCAACCTCTCCCGCCGCGCCGACTACGGTGGGAATCCGAGAGCCGCCTCCGCGCTACACGACTGCTTCACGAACTTCGGCGACGCCATCGACGAGATCCGCGGTTCGTTTCGGCAGATGAACGTCGTCGGCGACGGCGAGTCGTTCAGGTTTCAAATGAGCAACGTGCAGACGTGGATGAGTGCCGCGCTCACAGACCAGGAGACGTGTACGGACGGACTGGAGGATGTCGCCGACGGGCCGATGAAGAGGAGCGTTTGCGACCGCGCGGAGAAGGTGAAGAGGCATACCAGCAATGCGCTCGCGTTAGTTAACAGTTATGCACAGAAAGGAACGCCGCCTTAATGAATTGTGGTGGGTGGTAATTCCTGACCGTCTGATTCTGATGACGTTCCAGTGAGGGAAGTTTTGGGTTTGTCTGTTCATAGTGTGGTCTTGATCTTGTCTGTTGTGTTCCTTCCTCGTTACCTTATAATTAAAAAAAAAATTATATTTTTAGGAACCCTAATTAAGATTAAAAAGTAAGTTTAAGCGTATAAAAGTAGAGCGGAAAACTAGCATTTACCTCTTAATTATGCATTTAGAGAAGTAAAGACTCAAAATGCCGTGATTTGGGTAAAAGTTTTTTAAAAATGTTGCTTTTATAGAACGATAATAATAACAAGCCATATATGCTTTAAAAATAGATTGGGACCAGCTAATGATGCATTTATCTACTAATTTAATGCAAACCCATAATTTTGTTTAGATTAAAGCTTGACAAGAACAAAAGTAATGTCTAAAAGACTAAAGAGAGAATCTTTAGTTTCGAAACTCAACACTAATCGCATGAGGTTGTGACAAAAAGTGAATATCATAAGAATAAGAGAGGGAGAGATGGGTTCATGTGACCAAAACGAGAATGGGACCGTGGGAGCGAGAATAAATCAAACAAAAAAACAAGTGTGGACAAAGAGACGACAGCTCAATGGGGCTTCACGGGGAGCACTTTCACCCCCCACCTCTGAAGGATGTTGTCTTTCTCTCTCTAACACAAATTTAGTAGGTCACCCACGCAATTTGTTCTTTTTTTAAATCATGATAGGCGTACTTTGTTAGTTTGCTCTTTAAATAAATTCTATGACGCTATAAATAATTATTGACGTAATTACACATCAGTAAATAATTAAAGTGCTACTTGATGTTGTCGAGTTAGATAGAGTTTTATATCCTTAAGACGAACATGTTTCAATTGCATAACGATGAGATGATTCACAAGTTTTTAATAAACTAAGATTAAAAACTAAATGTACAAAACATCCTTTTCCTATGAAATTTAATGCAAGGGTAGTAGTTAAGGGATAATTTAGTGGGCATGATTGGTAAGTCTATTGGGGCTGCAGACAACCTTGTGGGTGCAGGCCCAATAGCTCTTCTTGTAGGGCAAAGTTTGAATTCAGATCTCCTTTGAGTCGAAAGAAACTTAATTATTAGGATAGTTTTAAGAGATTATTAAATACAATACCCCCACAAAACAGTTTGTAAATTCAAATAAAAGTAGTTTTTGAAATGGAAAATACAATATATTTGAACGACATAATCAATAATAAGTTCATAAAAAAGAAAAAAGAAAGTTGAAAATTGTCAAAGGAAGAAATTCTCTCACATTCCCAAAATATTCTCTTAAATTTCTGAAGCAGATCTGTTCCAAAGATTAGCTACTGCAGCTGCACCCGCAGGCGATCATTGTACAATCTTACCTGAAAAATTTCTTCTTTTTTTAATACCCGTTTTTAATTTTGACTAGATGTGATTTCAGATTGCTGTCCTTAACATCATCTAATTTCAATAGATAATTAAGTTGGAAGATAAAAAAAAAGCTACAAACAATAATCTACCAAACAAAAACAAATCACTGTTCAATTACAGGATTACAGTCGCGTGATCAATGTCATTTTGGAATCTTTAAAGCCGTACAAGATCGACTAACCCACCCATGATTAATTAATACACATGATAGCTAACAACAAAGATTAACCTAAGAACGTCATTTCGTAGAGGATTTAACACCTACCACACCTTAGAAAATCCTTCAACTGTCATCATGCCTGGCTCAGCACCCTACAGCTGCTACTGCCGGCTTTATCTTCGGCGGTCTTCCCCTCCCTCTCGCTCCGGCGGGCGGTGCCGAAATGCCTTCTGGCTTGTCTTTCGGAGGACGACCGCGTGGTCGGCCGCTTCCGGAGGGGACCTTTTTGGGTTGAGAAACAGGGGCGAAGGGATCTCTTGCTTTCGGAGGTCTGCCGCGTGGCCGGGGAGATCCTAAGGATACAGCCGTGGTTGAAGAGAGCGGATCTTTGGGTTTGGGAGGACGGCCACGGCCTCTCTTCGGCGGCGCATTAGGATCAGGTTTCATGTAGTTGTTTTTGACAAAAACAAGCTGGCCGCTGTTTTTGAGCTTAGTTAGGTGGTGGGAAAGAAGTGTGGAGTGGGCAGCTGGTAGATCGGCGTAAGTCGACTCCATGTGTTTAGAAATGGTTGATTTGTTTGACCCGTTTGGCTCATTAAGGGCTTCGATCGCCGCCATAATTATCTGAAGAAAATGAAAAGCATATGCATGTACAATCATGTTAAATCTGATGTTATCCGCCATTTTAGTGTACAATCCAGATTGTTTAAGTGAATAACAGTACTTAAAACTAATTCACTGAACGCACAAAGTAGAAGAAGTGAAGAAGAACAGCGTGTTTGGAATCTGAGGAAAAAAACACAAACACAGAAAACCAGAAGGGCAAATTGAATTACCTCTGGGTATTGGTGGATAGAGGGAGCTGGAGGAAGAGTAACATGGGGTTTATGAAACTCGTCGGTAGCCATGAAGATGTTACCTCCGGAGCTGAAACAGAGAGAGACAGAACTGTGAAAGAGATGGGAGGCGGAGAGAGAAACGAAGGAAGAGTTTAAAAAGGGTCTGGTTTCTTCAGGGATCGGGATCGGGAGAAAGGAAAATGAGGAAGAGACAGCAGAGTTTGATCGGACGGCTGGGGAGATGCAGTTGGAGATTGAAATCGTAGGGCCATACATCTTCTATCTGTACGCAAACGGATAGATGATGTGGGCGGAGACTCATTTTTAAAACCCGTAGCTTTTTTTCTTTTCTTTTTTAACGAGCGTTTCGAATCTTTATAGTGGCGATCACATGGGCTGAGCTTTCATATTTCCACGTGGCAAGACACTAACTCCGAGCTAATCGCATCTCGACACAGTTTTAAGTTCAGTGGATACGGCCGTAGGTGATCTTAACCTGAGCCTATTTATCATATACATCGCGACTCGCGGGAATAGGTGTAGGCACTATAGAAGAATGTTCTATCAGCAGTGACTCTGAAAGTGAGGACGGAAGTCGTTGAATACACTTTGACGTTGACTTGAGAGCATGGCAGTCCTCGAAGTGCCACCTAGCGTGGCCACGTGGGTCACCCTAGTCAAAGGTCACCTAGTCAAAGGTCTTAGATCCACGTCGTCAAAGCTTGTTCGTGTAGGGGATGCCTGTAAGGTGTTCGATGAAATGTCCAAGACAAATTTGGGAGTTATCTGAAGGCTATTCTTTGTTGGGTCTTCCTCAAACAAACATGCAGAGGGGAGATGAATTATAAATATGGTCAAATTTGAGTTATAATATTTAGAGATTTATAACAGAAGTTCAGACCTTTTGAGAGAAGCCATTTTTGTTTTCTTTTCTACCCATCTTGTCAAGTAGGCAATGTCCTCAGCAAGCGCAGAGCTTTTTCCCAATTTGGTCTCTGTGACAGAACCATTCTTCTCAATGGCGGAACTGCATTTGCTGCTAAAATAGCTGCGTGATTCTCACAATCCATACTCAAGTTATAAACTACTGCTAAAGCTGCTTCGCTGGCTCTTTCACTGCCTTCTTCAATTAGCGTCACCAATGTGGGGATTCCACCCTGCGAAACAATGGCCTGACCGGAATCTACTATCCCTTCTGCAACGATTCTGTTGAGCTCCATTGCAGCAGCTTCCTTCACTTCCATGGAAATAGAGTTATTCATCTGCTCGAGAAGTCTTGGGATCGTCTCGTAAAGTGTCACCTCCGTGTTTATCGGGTTCTGAAAGTTTGGATTAGAAGTTGAAGCAGAAAGAGAGCTGAGTTTTATCAGGCAAGCTGCCACCCAATCTTTATTGTGTAGTGGAATATCAGACTTGAGGATTTTCCGAAGGAATTCAATCAAATCCGGAGAATTTATTTTTGAGGAGAACTCTTTAAAATCAAGAAGTTTTGTCAATAAACGAGAGGCTGCCGAGACTGCAAGACCAGCCTCTTCAACTTTAAGGGTGTATGTTTCCGGTGGTAGATCTTCCTCATTGGACTCTGCATTAAGAAAAAAGTAAGCATGGGTAAGGATCAAACATGAATGAAGATCATAAAATCACAGATTTCAAAGCACTTTGGTCGGATTTAAGTCGGTTTTTAGACACCTTGGGTTCACTCTGTCACCCGACTAGAAAAACAAGCTAGGCTGAAAAAGACAAAGCACTTTAACATAATTTTTTTGGTTAAATTATACATGTATTGCTTTAATTTTGATATATAAGTTAACATATTAGTTTTCAAATCTGGTTTAGTCTATTTGTCACTACAAAACTTGACCCAAAACTAATCCAACCAACCATCCCAAAACCCAAAAACCAGAACTAGGGCAAACCAAGAATTTCTTCTGGTTTGGTCTGCTTTTTACCCAAGCTGGACCAACTTTTCTCATCTGCTATTTAGTCCCCTCTTAAGTCAAATTGAAGTAGCGGAAGAAACCAAACATAGATAAGTTCATCCACAGTCGAACAGAAGGTTCAAATAGAGGAAAAAAAATTATTGGAATCAATAATTTGAAGTACTGTTTTCATACCTACTAGATCTCTTTGTTGGAAAACAGCATCCAAACCCGATTCAATGTCCGCTGAAACAATTATTCGAATGTCTGAATCAATGATTGTTGCAAACTCCAGTATTAAAGCGGCATTCTTTTGCAAATATGGAGATGACGCCTTTAAAAGCTCGACAAGTCGAGAAATAATATAAGGATCCATAACACCTTTCCTGTAACAGCATAAATGAATCCCTAAATTTACAAGGATATAATTCACATAATTTGACAACTTAGCTTTTACATTAATTGTAATTTAATATGATAATACAAAACGGAATTGTAACTTCAAAATTTTGCTTCTACTTCTAGGTATACACTTGGATTTACTTTCTTTTGTTTATCATTCCTTCTTTGATAGAATATTTATAATATATTATGAATAGTAAGAAATTAATTACGTCTACTCTAAATGAATGAAACTTCAAAATATAAGTTTTAAATTGTAAGATTATAGAGTACACGGGACTACTTATAATAAATGATCAAATTAAATTCAACCTAATAAACTATTATTGTTGTTAATCATGGTTCTCAGTAATGATAAATGAGGCCAATTCTTAAGTTTCACATAAGACTAATTCAAATGAATCCGTCGAAGAGCAATGAGTTATACAAGAGACAATACATAACTATTGATACGAAAATTTGATACAAAATACTGCGAACACAGAAGGTTGGGCACGAGGGCTGATGGTCGGGTTGGAAAAAGCTCTCGGATTGAGGGCAACAATAGGACATTTGAACAAAAAAACCAAACTCAATATGAAGACGGATTTCTTAAAGACGGTGAAAAAAAGGAAACTTACTTTAGTTTCTATATTGAGAAAGATAGATAAAGTCTTTCACCAAATCACAACACTCGAATAATAAGATCAAATCTTCAAGAAACTAACCTCAAGTCTACCGGAAAGAAATCTCTGTTTTCTCTTTTTAAATTCAAAGTTCAATTCCTCCACAAGAGCTCTAAGAGGGCTTAAATAATTCACAAACTAAGGCTAACTAGACTTAAAACAAAAACTAAAAAATACCCTGCTTCCCAAAATAACTAATACAAGACTCAACCCACGATATACATTAAAATACGAAATAAAAGCAACTTATACATAACCAAGTTTACTAACATAAATTAAAAACCAAAGAAATAAAATGTGAGTGGATTTTGAGCCAAAGGCATGAGTCGTGTTGGAGGGGCCATGGAAAATCTAAGAGTGGATTAAAGAGAGAGTAAAAAGTTGTATATTGTATTCTTCTTCTAACGTAAGAAACAAAGTTCATTGTAATCATTGGTGTTTTCTTTTATTGACAATATATTCTTATATGGTGTCAAACAACCAATACATAACTGAAGATCGCCAACAAGTCGATTAAAAATTGGAAAAGATGATTAGAATATAAAAAGGAGAGAAAAGAACCTGCTGTTTATGTGTTTATTTGCTTGTTCAACTGAGTTTCTCGCAAGTCCCATGGAAAATTTACTTTCCATTCCCATTCCCTTTCTGGATCCATTCACTGGTCCATCATAAAACTGAATAGCATTGAGATTTTTGTAAGTCATTTATACCAGGTAAGTTCTTTAACATAATTGAGCAACAAACAGATTAAACCTTTGATTTCATTTCTTTACTGGGGTCCAAGATCTTCGACAGTATAGTCAATATCTGCCTTCCAAGGATAGTTCATGATATCAACAAAACAAAATTAGAATTATTTCTTATAAACTTTGCCATAAAAAAACAAACAGAAATACCTATACCTTTTCAATCACATGTTCAGGGTTAGATGAGAGCTTTAAAATGCTAAATAAAGGATCCAGTGCGCCTTCAGCCTCAATTGTATGGCAAACACTATTGCTGCTCGAAGAGAAAAACAATTGTTCAGAAAGTCTGTAAAATGAAATGCACGATAATATTGAAACTTTTAAGACAAAAACATAATCAACAAATTTTGGGACGTGCCAAAACTAAAATTTTGAGATACTTTCAAGTGAGAAGGTTCTGCAATTATTATCACCAAGTACAGGCAATGTCGTTCCATCTCATTAAAAACAGTCCTAATAAGTTACTTTTATGTTACCTTAGAGATAACTTTTCCAGCGCTCGAACTGCAGTCCATCTGAGAGCATCATTTTTACATTCTAAAATCCTAACTAGGTGTTTGATTGCTCCAGCTTCTTTGAAGGAAACTCGCATATGCTCATTGATTGATGCATCAGCAATTGACTCTGCAGCTCTTAATACTGCTAATTCATCTTCAAGTTCGAGGATCAAAACTAGTCGAGCCACACCATCCATCCAAGGTAAGATTGTTCGACGATAATCATTTGAAAATTCAGATTGAGATTGCTTTCCATCTTCAAATTCTATAGCACCGATACGAGCAAGAAATTGTTGCTGGGTTCTCCCAACTATTGCATTTTCCTTGGCTTCATCTATTTTTGCATTTTGGTTGTCAATATTCAATCCGAGGAGTAATTCAGAGGCACCAAATCTAGATGGGCCTTTAAAAGATTGTTCTATCTTTGTACCATCAGGTAAACTAGGCCACATATGCAAACCGGGTCGAAAGGACTTATAAGCAGATGTCCCAATCATTGGAACAGGAACTAAACCTTCCTCTATAATGAGAATTCTATAATATTCATCCTTAGCAAGTTCCAACAATGCATTTCTTGCTTCCTTATTAATTACTTTAGATCCTTCCTCATTTGCTTTGACGTATTTTGCCTGCAATGGAGGCCAAAGACGTTGTATTTCACTGAGAATAAAATAAACGTTTCAAAAAACCATAAAATAATTTGAAATGAATACGCACAATTTTATCCCATCTAAAATTTTAAACTTTCAGTCAATAAAAGTAAAAGATGAGCCACTTACCAATTCCGCAATGAGACCCAATTCAACCATTATTTTGTGATTAACTGGACTCAAAGCTAGATTAGCTAAAACTCCTCCAACTGCCTCCTTTACTTTAATGTCTTCATCATCAAGATACTTAATGAGCAGAGGCAAGATATCGGGCTTCGCAATCTTGATACGAAGCTTCTCATCGACAGACAAATTCCACAAAGTACATATACTTTGCTCCTTTACCTGGACACAGATGTCAAACCATAGGGAAGTTAATAAGCTTAAAAAGAAAACAGAATAACGAGGTGTAAAAGATCAATGTTTGAGGCCCCTATCGCCACCTCCGGAGGCAGGGAAGGTCGAAGTAGCAAGCCTGTTATCTCTTCAACTGCCCCACTTTCTGCTACTGCGTCTCTGTATAAGTTAACTAGGGATATTGAACGCAAAAGACCTGCAGCCGCTTCACATGTAGAGCTCGACTCTGATCTAAGAAGATTAACAGTCAGATTTAAACACCCAGGAAACTGCATAATGGCATCAATACATTTCTTTCCCCCAAGAGAATATTTCCATAGAGCCACAATGCCTTGTTCTCTATCAAGAGGATCATGATCTAGCCCAAGCATGCGGACAAATAAAGCTAAATAATTGTCACCAAAACTATAACTACTCTTCAAATCTTCAATCTCCTGAGATGATTAACATGTAGTTTTAGCAGATAGACAATGACCATCCTTTTCAGATAATAAAGTAATAGAGGATGTCATTCAGACAATAAATTGTTACTAAACGGAGAAAAAAAAGTAGAAAAGGAAAGCTGTGAGAAGGAGAAAGAGGGAGTCCATGTCGATGTTGAGGACAAAATGCAGTGTTAATACAGTAGGAAAGTTAATACAAAGGCAGCTGCTGATTTTTAACCATATCAACGTGATAATTTGTATGGGATAATAAAACAATGAACATGGGAATAAAAGCTTAAAACCAACAAACGCTTTCTTTTTCAAATTTTCTCCACAATTATAGCCTACACGCAAAACCTCCCATCAACCTTCGTTCAATTTTTATTCTTCTCAGGATCATAACAATTCGACATTACAATAAGAATTTATCCAAACCCCTTTATGTCATTTGAGTATTTGAGATCAATAAAATGACTCGATTCTCCATCTGAATTTCATATGATAGATCTATGACACTATAAATTTAATAAGTAAACTCAAAGTATCCTGCTTTTGATATATTTGAAGAAAACAAAGTTGGAAACACTATCAATTTAAAGTGAACAGGTGGCTTTCTCTGCATATAGACATCCAAGGATATTAAAAAATAAAATAAAAAATACTCCCCCGTAGGTACTCTTTCATATAGCAACATTCGCAATGCTTGAACAAAAGAAATGGTCGGTAGCTAAGGAAAATAAAGATCCGCAACGGCAAGTGTAAATTCTAAACTAAATTACGTCATTTACGAAAGAAGGACGAAGTAACAGATGATGCAGAGGAGGAAAAGAAAAGGCTAACTCAAAAAAAGAATAGATAAATATTTACGATGAAAATAACTCAGCGAGGAAAAGAAAATGGTGAATGAGAACTTACTGTAGGCGCAGACGGATGAGAATCACCGCCTCCATCGCTACTGATCCTTGATTGGACAATCACGTCTCGTCTAAAGTTATGGGCATACCCGTAAAAGATTGCTGGGCCTTTGGTTTTCATTTTCATGATTCCAACACCATGAACTCGAATCCGAGAGTTTGGAGGAAAGTGAAAACAGTGGGGATGAGGAAGCGTGAGTTTAATGGGTATTGGGATAGAGGAGGCCATCGTTTTGGCCGAAGAGCACCAAGGAAGTTGCAGAAAAACTAGAGAAAGAAGATGGTCTGGTAAAACTTCTCCGACGATCGGAGTTTGAAATGACTGGTAACCGGCAGCCAGTGATTAGAGGAACCCGCTTACAAAAACAGATAAGGGAAAGCCATCTTTTTATTTAAAAGATTTAAAAGTATAATTAATTAATTATTATAAAAAACAAAATTCAAACTAAATGTTTAATACACAATTTAAAAACATAATAATAAGAACTATATTTTCATAACAGGTTTAAAAATGAACTAATTTTTTAATTAATTATATTTTATTTCATTTAATTAATGCATAAATTATAAATAATTAATTTATTATATCGTTCATTTTTTTACATATTAATAATATTTTAATGTGATAAAATAAAAGAGTAAATGCATATTAGTTACAAAAACTACTGTGACATTATAAAAGAAGATTATCATATAATTCAATTTTTTAGGTGCCCCATTTCCTCAGCTCCTATAATTTACCGGCCCCATGCAGCTGGTAAGATTTACGAGCAACAAAGCGAGATCATGCGGCATCCAATCCACGTATCATTGCCCTAAACTTCTTTTAAACATAATTTTGTCTGACAGATCAATCTGCCATGAAATTCAACTCCATTCTAACTTCCAATCTTACTTTCATTGACTCATGCTTCTACAGGCATTTTGTTTATTCATATCTTCGTAGGAAATCTATCACTTAATAATTTTATGATTATTCTTTTATCGCTGATGATAATGCAATTCATTGAAATTAATTATAAATAATTAATTAATTATATTAATTATTGTTTAACAGTTCGATTGAGTATTTAAAAAAAATAAAATCAGACAATAAACTAAACATTATTTATTATCCCTGCTGCTTTCTTTTTCTCAAGTATTAGAAGATTTAATAAAGACTATTCCAAAATGATACATCCAAATTGTCATCACTTGTATCTTATAGAAAGAGTTTTACCATGTTAAACGTAGGAAATTCTATTCTAGCCACGTACTAACAAAAAACAATGAATACCAATCAGGAAATTATGTCCAAGGATTACTCTATCAACAACCATTTATTTAAACAAAGTATCCTCAAAAAAATATTTTTTTAAATACAAAAGTTAAAGTATTTTCCTAAAATTCAAAATTTCCATTGTAAATGGCATGTACTTGTACAAATAAAGATGTGAGAGAAAAAAAGAAGATGCAGGGTCATTTATATGTTCATGAAAATGGAGTACTAAATTAGGGCACAAAATTGGATAAATTCTAAAACATAAAAGAAGGGACATAAGCACCGGATGAATCAAAGGTTGGTATTTCGAACCTGCAAATAGAATGGCATTATAACTATTAAAGTCCGTCCTTCCTGATGCTCCTAAATATTAGCTTAGCAACAGCTTTAACTCGTCACGAAACGTCGATATCTTGTTTGCCTGAATAGCCATGACTAGGCCTACTAACTGATAGTTTTTCATCTGTAAGGCCAAAACATAAACATTAAACAGACAGAGAGAGAGAGATCAATTATGCAAAGATGTAAAGAAAAGAGAATAAATGAAATAGTAGCAAACTTTATACGTGACTAGATTGGTCGTTAATATGGATTGAATGTAATACTTGCCTCACGAGGAACAGACTGCTGCGTTGCCAAAGGAAAGTAGAAGGACCAAGAACAAAGCTGAATTAAAGTGGAAAAAAAAGTCACTACGAAGATGAGGTGGTCTGAGCTCACAGTCATCATAGTATCAATACCTTGTGAAATATTTCATCTTCCTGTTTTACATACAAAACCGCCTCATCTACTTTTTTCGGATCTACACTCTTTTGCTGTAGTTTTGCATTAAGTTAGCAGTAGAGAGAGAGATTATAAAATCCAAATTAAGAGCAGAAATGCAATGTGTAAGAGTAGATATTAAAGCAGACATACCTTGTAGACTTTGCTAACTATGATGTAGAATTTGAAACGGAAGGAATCTCTGAGTGCTTCTGTTGGCTTTAACAGATATAGAAAATTATAAGTTGAAGAGATTGTACTCAGATCATAAATCAAGCGATTCAATTCACAATAATTGCATCTAACCTCATCCTCAGTGGCCCAACAGATTTCATCAAAAAGAGCATCGTAAAGTGGGGGTAAAAGCTGAAGAGGGAGATTAACAACTCGCTGAGAGATCAAGAGACCAACAGTATGTGCTTGTACACCCAAAAGAGATGTCAAGTCATTCATTACTTCTTTGTCTTGGCAAATATTACTAAGGAATTTCTTCAGCTCCTTCATACACATTTTATCCTGAACCGGCATTAAAGAGGATAAGGAACACCAACATTCAAATGATTAATACAGTTCCCAAAACAAACAAAATGGATATGAAGTACAACATAAATATTTTATCAGCAAAGCCTGCCTTTTATAATAATGGGAAAGAAAAATCTAGTGTAAATACTAGGGAATAAGATTTGATCTTATTTAGTGGATTTTGTAAATTCTACATTCCAGAAAGAGTTTGCCACATTTATGAATAAAATATCATCAACATAATTTTAATTGAATAAATATCCCAACACGACATTGTATGGACATGGAGACTTGATATTGGCAAGACAGTAAGTATCAATGTGAAATAGCTCTACGATCTCTAAACACCTAAGCTGATATAAAAGCACACTCAGACAGCTTTTTAAGAAAACTTTGGTCATTTGTTACAGCAAAATGGAGAAAGTAAGGAGCAGAGGAGGCAATCTTTACTCGAAGATAAACAAATAGAAGGTATAAGTTAAAAAAAGATAGAAGCCAACAGCAACTCAAGCCAAGCCAAACACTCCCTTGAAAAATTTAGTTTACCATTTTGCAAATAGCATCTTCATCAACCAGCTTAGATTTAAAATTCTAATAGCACTTAGACAGGGCATAACGCTGGATTCCGCATTCTATTTCTTATCACAAGCTACATCTCTTGTGGAAGGGCTTTGCTAATTATTTTCTTCAGATGCCTTGGATCTCCCAAAATGGAAGTTTCTAAAGACCACGGGATAAGAAAGTTGTGGGATGCAAATGAGATATATTATTAAGTTCAAATCAAATGGTAGAAATGAAAGGTACAAGACAGGATTGCTAGCAAGAAAATTCACACAAAATCATGGTATAGAGTACCGAGAAGATTCTGCCCTCAAAGAAATAAAAATGAACATCATTAAAATTCTTCAATCAATTGCAGCAAAGCAAAATTGCTCACTACAAAAATTTGACGTGAAGAATGGATTTTTTCATGGTGATCTAGAAGACAAGGGTTTCATGCAAATACCAGTTGGGCCTTGGAAGAAAAGGGCAAGGTGTGTAAACCAAAAGAAGTATCGTGTGAATTAACACAATCACAGAGAGCATAGTTTTGGAAATATACCACCACGTGCATAAATTTGACTACAAGCACAACCAAGTCATACTAGGTTAGATACTGACAACAACCGGAGCCAATGGAGCATAACAAGACTAAACCAATGAATATTGACAGAAGTTTTTATAAAGGAAAAAAAAAATATGAGGACCAATCTGCATATTGTATGTTTCAGTAGAAAATTAAAAAGCTGATGTCTAAACCAAGAGATACAATTTCAAGCAAACATTGACAAGCTTATAATGAAGGATTTTCATAGACCAGCTCGAGGAAGGCTGATGAGGGTTGTCACATTTACTTCCCAATTATTGAAACAACATTTCCATGTATGAACTTAGCATCTTTTCTTACTACAATAACAATACCAGTAGTATCAGAAGAAGCAGCTATACAATGGCTATATATCTAATTTACTTAAGAAATTATCTAACGTAGTATAGCTAGGTTAGATAATTCCTAGTATGACTAGGTTGGTTTCTATAGCTAGGTTAGACAATTCCTAGTATGGCTAGGTTTGTTTCTATAGCTAGGTTAGATAATTCCTAGTATAGCTAGGTTGGTTTCTATATTAACATGTAAATACCTTTATTTTTATCAATAAAAACTCTAAAAATTTCTACAAAGTTTAATCTTCTTGCCTCATATCTGCGCAAGCTAAGCGCAGTGATGAAAGAATATACTCCGTTATCTTCATCACCCTCCAATTTGACGACAGTTCCCACAGTGGTTTGCTCCAATATTATGTCCACAATGCCACTCAAATCCCACAGCTTGTCATCAAGATACGTCTGCAACAAGGTCTTTACTCCATGAAAATCATCAGGCTTTGGGTCGAAAAAGGCAAAATCTGCTTGTACAACCTGTAAAGATAACTCGATCAGGCAACTACCAATAACAAAGAATAACTCCACCTTCACCGCATTCATACCTATTATCATCTGCAAGCAATCAAAATTGTTTCAGTTTAAGTCTATTTCTCACCTCAAATTCTTCCTCATCAGAAGATTCAGATAGTTCTTTCTTAATTTCTGAACGACGGTTGCTAATCCCATGACCTGCATGGGACATGAAAGAATTGTTTAGCTACGCCTTAAAAAGAGACACCCAAGAGTTATCAAAATACATATAAATATACTCCAACCAAAACATAATTAGCTAAGTCATCATATACCCGTTGATTTAAGGAGTGATTTCTTATGGAATTGGGAATCGCACATTCTATTTTTGACCAAAGATGAAGAAGCGAATCGAGCAAATGATGAAAACATCGAAGGATGACTCCTTAACACCTTTCTTCGACTCGTTGGCTTTCGAGGCATCTCGAAACACAAACGTTTTCTGATTCATATAAACATAAGCGCAAAGGAAAAAAAAAATCCATTAAGCTTGAATAGGTTGAAATTCATAATTTCAAACGACTATAAAAGTAAATTGAACATAAGTTCAAAAACACAGAGGGGCAATTCGCCAAAGATGAAATCCAAACAAAATCCGGCAAAGAATCGTGAATGAAATGTTATAGTTCGAATGACAGATGCATTTAATTTTTCACCATTATGCACATACATGAGAAGAGAGAGAAAGGGCGGGAACTTACAAGTGTTAAGAAAGAGCAGATTATCCAATTAGTATGAGAAACCCCAACAATTTGAGGAGTCTGGCAAAAGGTAAGAGAAGGTACCACTGGAAAATGTTAACAAAATCAGTGGGGAAGAAGAGAAAAGTAGGGAGTGAGGATGAGCAGAAACCAGAAAACACGGAGGCTTCAGGGACGAAGAGGTGGAAAAGTTCTCGGACGGGGAAGTAAAGAAGGAAAAGAAAGAATATCATAATTTGTGCACTAGCCCTAATTATTCCAATTTCTTGTAATTACTTGCTTATACTTAATATTTTATTATTATATTCGCTAACAAATAATATTTAATTTTAAAAAATTAAATGTTACTCGAAAGCTAAATATTTGTGTTTATATTCTTACAATTTAATTTATTTTCATCTTTAAATTTATAAAAAAAAATTATAAGATAATTATGTAACCTTATTATATTTATTTGTCACGCAATAACAAAATTTAATTAGAATTATCCTTAAAAATAGCAAACAACTACTTTGATTTAGAAAAATTAATTGGAGTGTTTGCTAACTACAATTAATGTTAAAAAAAAAAGCATTATAGAAATGGACTGGTCCAAGCTAAATTATTAATTAGTTCTTTTATTAGAGGAATAGTAACTTTTTCGATGAGTTCTAAGAGTGGTAAATATCGATTAATATTCGGTTTGAGCTTACAATATCATACACCAAAAAAAAAAGAAATAAAGGGGGACGGATGATCATCACTCATAGTCCTCAGGTTTGGCGTAAGGGTACTTGTAGTAAGCATTTTTAATCTGAGAGTAGTCTTTGGGAGTAGACCATGGATATTTCATGGATGGATCTCTTGGAAACTTTCTGAAGTTCAGAAATGGCGCCCATACCAACACCCTGCAAATTCCTCCCAAATTAGGAAGAAGACTATAAACTATTAATTTTAATTGGAATTCAGACTCACCCAGGAAAGAACAAGAAGACAAACATGAACTGAAAGTACATCTCCAACAGGTTTCTCCTATACCACCTTATCCTCAGCCAGTTCATGATGATTGGCTGACAAATATTCATCCCACAAAATCATTCCATATTTTCTCGGGAAAATGCAGGAAAATTCACAGAAGAAAACCAGAGAATTTTCTCACTGGCATGACGATGAAGTAGAAGAAGGCAATAATCCCTCCTTGTATCAGAATCGACGTCAAATCTTCCTCGTTATTTACTCCAGTTACAGCAAGTGCAGGCTCTCCGGCCTGAAACGGAAACATACCAGAAACATTTTTTCAAAAAGAAAAAAGAAAACAAAAAGAAATCATGGCTTACGGTGGCTAAAAGGGCTCCGATTTGAACTGCCAGACAAGACTTCTTCAGCTGGGGATGACTACTACTGGGTTTGTTGAGGATGCTTCCAAGAACCTGATATGAAAAAGTGATTGAGAATCTTCACGAATTGAAATGATTAGGGGGAAAAAACAAAGAAAACCAGAGAAAAAAGGACCTTGAATTTAGGTTTGGGGGTGTGAGAGAATCTGGGTGTGGAGAGGAGAGGGAGACGAGGAGAGAAAGCGAGAGAAGGCAAAGCTCTGGGGATTCGGGAAGTGATCTGCGAGCAGTTCATCTCCAAGCTCTGCGGATGGACAGACTCCGAAGCTGCAACTATCGTTAGTTTTTACTCAATTGCATTATCTCGAAAATGAGCTTCCTGGCAGAAGAAGGCGTACTGAGTCGCTCAGAACGATTCACTAGTCAGGTGTACATATCATCTGATGGATTGGCCACACAAAAACTTAAAATAAAAGTAGTTATGATTATTAGAAAATCATGATTGTTTTAGACATCACTTTACACTAATTATTTACAATTCTTTACCGACGGTTGATTGAGAATTTCGTTCGATATTAAATTCACCGTATTCTTACGTGAATTTAACAATGAATAATTAAGTTCAAGTTGTCACGTTATGTTACACACGTTGCGCATGTATGTTCCTATGCTACACGGGCTGACAATTTTTACTTGATGATAGTGTGTTATCGTGTTCTCATTTAACATGCGAATTCTATTTTCAAATTCATTACACGTCTATCGCTAGATAGCTTTGCTTATGAAGAAATTTATCACGTAAAAATGCAAGATTTCAAAACAAGCCCTCATATTTAGCTTGTAGATTTCAAACCAAGAATAGAGAATGAAGAATCCACTATGGGAATTGGAACAAAACTCTCATTGGAGGTATATGAAAAACCGATGGGTTTCTCTATAAGTTATGTTAGGATTTGAATTCTAATTAGAAAACTTCGTTTAGTTTAAATTTGGATTTTTGGACATAGTTACTTGCTATTGTTTGATAGATTGTGAGAGGTAAAATTCACTCCAAAAACTAACTCAATGAGTGAGAGAATCTCCCTATATTTATACAGAACTCAAATATTTGTTTCTGTTAATATGAGACAACACTCGCTCACACATCTAACGTAATAGATTTTTTTTCCTTCACGTCTAGAATGTTTAATCGATCATCACATCGTACAGATTTATCTCTGATACCATGACAGATTGTGAGGGATAGAACTCATTCCAATAACTAACTCAAAAAGTAAGAGAATCTCCTCATATTTATATAGCAGTCAAATCTTTGATTCTGTCGATATGGGACAACATTGTTGTCACTGCGTTTTAGTCGAAAGAGGTATCATAAATTGATTTTCATCTATGGTGAATTTGTGTAGATTTGTTGTTTTGATCATTTTTTAATGTAAAAATCATAACTTTTGTTGAAGGGAATCATGAATGAGTACTCGGGTTTATTGGTCTATGAAACAGGAGGTTTTGGTGTCGGAAAACTTAGGTTTTCGGCGAAAGTCTGTGCAGTTAATGTCTAGCAGAAGACGTTGAGTCGGACTCAGTCTCCATGGTTGCGGCTCAGGTTGAGTAGGGCTCAAGCTTGATGGCTGCGGCTCCGGTTGAGTCCGCTGCGATTCAGACCACCTTGGGCCAAGGTCCATGTTGGTTTGAGTCGTGCCCGAACCCTCTTTTGGAGTCAGATTGGATTTTTTTACCCAATTGTATGGGTCGTCTCAAATATTGTTTTGAATTCAATTTATGCTTTCGAACTCAATAGTTATGTGGTCATTTTTAAGTTAAAAAATTTAAGATTTTCAAATTATAAAAATTTGTTTTAATTATGATAATGGTATAATGGTTAGGTACTAAAACTTAAATTTTTAAACTTAACATTTTGAGCTTTCTGTATTGTTTGGGCTATGGTTACTAGTAAGTCACTTTAAGATAGAGATTTAATTTTATGTACAACATTACATAATTTTCTAAAATTTCATACTACATATTCCAAACATATTTTAATTGGGGATGAACATTTATTTTAAAGTCTTATTTGTTGTTAACTAGAAATAATATGGCAGTTAAAAGTCGTGTCATTGTGTACAAAACTTTAAACCTTATCAGAGTCATTTTTGCTATTGTAATCGCTTAAATATAACTGCTATTCATATTTTTGTTATATCTCTATTTTAACTTAATTTTGTAGTTTGTATAGAAAATGTTTATTTTTATAATGTAACACATTTTAGTGGATTGATTTGCATTTGCCTTTATGTATAATTTATTGAACAAGTTTTATGGTTTGTTAATTAAAAAGCATGCTCACTTATTGTTTCTAAGTGAAAGATCGACTCCTCTTTCTAGGTTTAAATCAGGGCGATCTCCAATTGCCGACGAAGGAGTATTTGCGACATAAACATGAAAAAATATAAAATTCTTCTATGCGATACGATGCTGCAATAATACGTCGTTTCGATTTTTCTCTTCTCTTTCTCAATTTCTTCTTTTCTCTTTGTATTTTTTTTAACTCCTTCGTGCTATCTCCTCGACTCCCTTATCCACAATTCATTTTCTTCTATTTGATAGTCTTTTCCAAACATTTATATTTCTTTCAACTTCCTATTTTAATTTCTAGAAATTATTTCTTTCAAATATTCTTTTGCTAAATTTTTGTTTTCCCTTTTTGAGATGCTCTTCCACTCTCTCCTATTCTCTAAAATCGTTGCATTGCTCATAAAAACTTGTGAGCCTCGTCTTGATTATAATTTAAAAAATTAATATTTTCAATTAGCAAAAATCATCAACATTAAATATGATTTTCTTAAAAAATATAATCATAATAAAAATTTTTATTTAAATACAATGCTGCAACATTTAACTATAAAACAAGTATTTTATTATTTTTATCACATATTTTAGAAATAATTATATTAATTAATCTGATGTAATAATTGTTTTTCAAGAGTTATCACATGACTTGTAATTAATTTATAAAACTTCTGTTGTAATAATAAATATTCAAAGAAAATAGTTGGGCGGTTCGATACGTTTTGGGCAGGTTGTTTTTAGTTCTGTCTCGGCTCCCTTGAAGCCGTGACAGTTAGTCACCATTTAAAATCAGTTCTTTAATTGTTTGTTTGTATTATATATCAAGATTTGATTATTTTTGTGTTATTTCTTCGTTTTTCTTTCATTCATTGTATTTTGGTTGTTCGCGGCTTGAATCTTCCAATTCGTTGTTGTTGGCCCGTTGATTCTTTGTCGCTCGAGCCCATCACCACACTAGCCTAGCCCACTCTCTCCCTCTGTATGATGTTGTCAATGAATTTCTGCAATTTTTTATTTTGATTTTCAGCTACGCAGAAGAAAAAAAACAAGCAGCGGGAAAGGCTCCTTTCCCTGATGCTCAGATTCTCCGGGCAGTCTTCAACCCGTTCTCTCGTTACTCTGATTTAATTACCAGAGAAATTACCCTGGGATCTTCCAACCCAAAAGTAGAGAACTTGAGAAAAGTATATAGATGAAGAGGGAACACTTCCAGTTAAATCCTCAACCTGGCCCATCTTCGATTGCCGGAAAATCCAAGCTTTGGGAAGATGGCTCGCAACGAGACGGAGGTGTGGATGAGCTTCTGAACGTTTTGGGGTACGAAGTTAGGTCGTCGGACATGGTCGACGTTGCCCAAAAGCTTGAAAAGCTTGAAGAGTTTATGGGTAATGTTCAGGAAGATGGACTCTCTTATCTTGCATCCGAAACTGCCCATTATAATCCTTCCGATCTATCCACCTGGCTGGAAAGCATAATTTACGAGTTTAACCCATCTCCAACATTCGATTCCGTCGTCGGGCCACCGGCTAAGACACCGCGGGACGGTTCGTTTCTACCTCCTGCTGGTTCCTCCACCGTAACCTCGATTGATGTCGCAGAACAAAGAAACCAGAGGTTTTTCGAAAATTCAGATTATGATCTGAAAGTGAAAGCTATACCTGGTAAGGCTATTTGTAACCGAAATACCCAATTTCAAGAAACGTGGTCTAGAGAGAAGAAACGACTAAAACCCTCCTCTGAGCTGGAATCCGAATCGGAATCCGAACAATTTTCAGAGTCATTAACTCGGCCTGTAGTCCTAGTTGACTCGCAAGAAAACGGAATTCAACTCGTTCACACTCTAATGGCCTGCGCCGAAGCAGTTCACCAAAACAGCCTAAATCTGGCCGAGTCTCTCCTCAAACGAGTCGGCTATCTCGCAGTCTCTCAAACCGGAGCTATGCGGAAAGTCGCCACCTATTTTGCCGAAGCTCTAGCTCGCAGGATTTACAGTCTCTACCCTCGGAACGCTCTCGACCATTCTTTTCCCGATTCGCTTCAATCTCATTTCTACGAGAGTTGTCCTTACCTTAAATTTGCTCATTTCACAGCAAATCAAGCGATTCTCGACGCTTTTGAAGGTAAAAAACGAGTTCACGTTGTTGATTTTTCTATGAATCAAGGTATGCAATGGCCGGCGCTTCTTCAAGTTCTGGCTCTGCGACCGGGTGGTCCACCGGCTTTCCGGCTAACCGGAATCGGGCCTCCGGCACGGGATAACTCCGATTATCTCCAAGAAGTCGGCTGGAAGCTTGCCCAATTAGCTGAAATGATTCAAGTTAAGTTTGAATACCGTGGGTTTGTCGCCAATAGCTTGGCGGATCTTGATTTGTCGATGCTCGAACTCAGGCCGAGTGAAGACGAATCAGTGGCGGTCAACTCGGTTTTTGAGTTTCATAAGCTCTTGGCTCGACCGGGAGCGATCGGAAAGGTGTTGTCAGTTGTGAAGCAGATGAAGCCTTGCATCGTGACGGTAGTGGAGCAAGAAGCTAGCCACAACGGACCGAGTTTTCTCGACCGGTTCACTGAGTCACTCCATTACTATTCCACTCTGTTTGACTCGTTGGAAGGTTCAGTCACTGCCAACAATCAGGACAAGGCCATGACAGAGATGTACTTGGGGAAGCAAATCTGCAACGTGATGGCATGTGAAGGCGCAGACAGGGTAGAGCGGCATGAGAATCTGACCCAATGGCGGACTCGGTTCCACTCAGCTGGGTTTGACTCGGCTCCCTTAGGGTCTAATTCGTTCAAACAGGCCACCATTTTGCTCACTCTGTTTGGAAGCGGAGATGGGTATGGCGTAGAGGAGAGAAATGGGTGTCTTATGCTGGGCTGGCACAGCAGACCCCTCATCACCACCTCCGCATGGAGGGTGGCGCAGAGAGGAATATTAAATCAGTGAGTCGACTCAGCGACTCAATTGAATGGCTGCCCTCTTACCAACCAAAGTAGGGGATGGGCGCTGAGCTGGCTCCCACAATGTGCGAATCTGAGCTGGTCCTAGCCCACAAGTGTTCTCTAAATGTTGTTTCCCCCTCCCTCCCCCTAAAAAAGAAGCCTTTTTTTAACCCATTCCTACCGTCTCCCCCATTTTCTTCTTCTTCTTCTTCTTCTAGGGTTTGGGAGCTTCTGTAATGTTCAATGATGAAATCAAAAAGTTCAATTTTTGTCTTCTTACTTTCATGCCAGGGGAGAAAAGGTTTTTGGGTAAGTAGTGAGTAACCAAAAGCATTCAACTTTTTTGAAGTGCAGTGAGGATGCAACCGAAAAGCTTTGAGTATTGGCCATGTGGTTTGTGGGAACATGAATGAGATTATTCAACTCAATTATCAATTGGCCGAAAAAAAAAAAGGTCTAAATATATACACACACAATTGAAGTGTCGCCTATAAATAATTTTTAATGGGCTAAATTATTTTATATCAGAAAAAAATAATAAACATTTGACCCTAACTGGTGTAGAGTGTACTAGACTAGAAAGGGGCCCACATTTGGGCTCATATTATAAAAATAATATGTGAGATGAAAATAAATACCCAGATACAAATAATACTATTAAGTTATTATTATATGAAACTTCAATTATTTAAAAATTAGAGCGTGACAATGATCTTATTATAATTTAATCCATGGATGAAGAAATTGGGAACCCAAGGTGGATCTTTCTCCTGGACTTTGCTTCTTCTCTGTAGATCCTCCTCTCCCTTTGACGATAATGCTTGGAGATCACATCACAACCCATTACATCTCCCGGCTTGATTATTGCGACAAACGCATACGTGTCAAACAAAATGTCACACGTGTTGTGCGAGGACCAATCATCGAACTCAAAGCGTCTATTATTCGAATATTTATATTTAAAAAATTATAAATAATTAAAAATAAGCTATAATTATACTAATTACTAACGCTATAATAGTAAAATTAGAACGTGAACTTTACTTTATTATTGTATTAATAATTATTAAACTAGAAAATTTATTCAAAACAAGGACAACATTTGCGATATCTACCACAATAAGAAAAATTGCATTATCTCCAAGTGTAATACCCACATGAGCATTTTATTCGTGCATGTTAGGTACATTTAAATTTGTACACGTGCATTGGATGTGGTCGTGTGTGACAAAAATTAAACTAAGAATGCAACTTTAAAAGAATATAATATATAAATAAAATGGTCCCCACAGTGATTAATAAGAATTTCAGAATTCAGACGAGCTAGAAAGAAGAAGCCAAGTCAAAGTGAAATAGATGGACTTGGAAGCGTTGATTATGTTGAGGGGGGTAATTACTACTTAAAATTGGTATAGAGCTACTCCTATCATTTAAACTTCTCCAATTTTTTGAAATAATAAAACCTCATCATAACATAAATAAATAGTATATAATATAATGTGACAGAAAGTTATATTATAAGTACTTTTAAATTCGGTCATTTTCCTTTTTCAAATATTTCTATTAGTTTAGAGATTTTTTCTTTCAATTGATCGATGACGAACGACGAGAGAAAGAAGAGTTTTTCCTTTTCCCTTGGGATCCAATTCTTACGCACACAAGAGGGTTTAATAGTTTTCAGTCGATGTTCAATTTGAATCGATAGAATTTTATACATTTGTAAAAAGGATCACGAGTAATATACACACATACTAGTTAGTCTTAATTTACAGTGGCCGCAATTGTATACACAAAAGAAGCAATTTGAAAAGTATATCGCAATTGGGCTAGGTCGGAATGGATTGGGACGAGACGAGTTGGACTCGACTGGGTCCGACTAGGCTAAACTAGGTCCAACTTGGGTCTGCTTGGCTGAACCATGTCCCATCTGCCTGGACTATGACAACTATGTTGATGTCAATTAGACTGTAAAGGGTTGAGTCTGACCGGAGTGGATTGGGTCTGCTCTTTCTGGGTGGGTTGGATAATGGATTTGTCTAATATTATAGAAAATAATTTATTTATATTTTGATTTTTTTCAAATTTCAAAACGATGACAGTAAGGCATGAGGTATCTCTATCTCAGTCCATTGTATTTTCATATAATTTAATAATTGAATATTAGAAGTACACAACTGATTACCTTAAAATTAACACAACTAAAAATTGGCCATACCTAACAAAGCATCTCTTCATCAAAACATGTTACCAACAGAACCAACCGAAAATTGGAAAAATGGTTCATATCTAAACTCGTATTTCTAGGGACGATGCCCACAATTGGTCAAGGTTAATAGGTCATACAATGAAAGCAATAAACAATTTGCAGATTCCAGGCATTCTTGTCAATAGTAGAGACAAAAAAAGTCATGAAGTAGAAGATAAAATATCCAACAAATTGAACCACTTGATTGAAATTTGGTAAACAACAACATGGTCATCCCAAAGTTGTCCTGCCAAGTGCCAAATGGTGCTCCTGATTTCAATGCTTATTATAGAACTACTATCTTTCCCACCAAATAACAGTTTAAAATCAAAAACCAAGTTGACTAACACCCTATTATAATACAATATATATAAACGGCAGTTTTCAGTTCATCTATATAGTATAAGTAAATGCAACAGATGAACCGACTTTAATGGTTCAACGCCTACAGAACAATGATTTGTTCTCTTTCAAAACCATAATTGAATCGATAATTTTTCAATCCAATTCATGCATTTTCATCTATAACCCTGAAACTAGAAGCTAATTTTGTATTAGCACGATACCCACTAGACCGTTTCAATCAATTGATAATAAATGACTATTGACCCAAATGAAATTGCACAGAACCACCATTTGCTTCCAAAGAAGTGGGTGATGCGTCTGTATCAGGTTAGAGGAAAGAAAATATAGTCAAAACAAGGAGTTTGAAAGTAAATATTAAAGCTCACTAAAACAAATGCATATTTTATTTAAAAGAAAGACTGGAGCACATAGAAGATTCTTCCTGCAAAATAACTAAGCTTACAAAAACAAAGACAACAGGAAATCCCATAACATTATCAGTTGTTTTGCCACAACTTTTTGTTTCAAACAGCAACCAACAAAAGTTATGAACTAATAATGCTCATAACATTAAAAGTAGGGCTTAGTGGGAAGAGACTTTACGGCTAAATGACTTGTGGATCCAGGACTTCAATCTTCCGCTTCCTTTCCGATCAAGTGCAGCAGCTTCTGATTTATCATCTACTGGATTCACTAGCTGTGGTTTCTTGCAAAGTAGAAAACTTCTAGCTCCTGGCGATCCAATTGTAGCCCAAGGACTCAAAGCTGCGATGAAATTAAAAGCAAAAACAAAACGAGTTATATTTCAGTTTCCAATGTTATACAAACTATACATATCTGTGGAATACCAAAGCCAAAAGAGAAATGAAAAAGAAAACCTTTGTTTTGCCTTCCGAGTTATCACGATCAATTTAAAAAAGAACCTCTCAAATCATTAACTTAATAGATTCAATGAAATTAATAATTCCATTTCTACACAATCACAAACGGTGATCATATTTTCGAGAAATAAGTGAAATTCTAGCAAAACAAAGGTAAAGACTAATTAAGGTAATGAATCTAGAAAAAAGCCTTCACAAGACAATTTGATTAAAATACCGAAGACAGATAAAAAATTTCCATTACCATCTGGACCAGCATTGGGGCAATAGAGGAGAAAGTCATCAAGTTTAGAGCCGAGAATTGGAAGGCGGCCCTCACGCGCATATGATTTCAGTGCTGTATCGATCACAGCAGCAACTAGCGCCTCTTCTTTGACAACAAAGCGAATTGGACCAGCACTTCCCAACACGTTGATGCTGATCAACAGCCTGTTGCCCTTTGCATCCTGGTTCTTCTTTTGCTTGGACATCAACATTGTAAACTCCGAAAATTCTAGAAATTCAGAAACCTTCTTTTTCCTTATTTTCTTTGTATTTTTCAAAACAGAAAAAAAAAAACAACCGAAACCGATTCACAAAATTACCAAAATTTCGAGCGCGAGAGGTGAAATATAAAAAGAGAAAAAGAAATACAATATTCCAAATTCGCTTCAAACGGAGAAGTTACGCAGGGCAATCAGGGGTCGACGCCAATGCAGCGGTAGTACCAGCCTTCCTTGCAAGAACCAAAAGCGAAGAAGGACGCAGCAAAAGCAGGAACAAGAGCGCTCGCCCCAGAATAAGAAAGGGAGCGCATGTAACTACTAGAGCTCAAAATTGCTTCCACCATTCACAACGCTTTTGGATCCTCGCAGATCTATTTTCTCGAGCAAAGAACAAAAACCAAGAAGAAACAGAAAACACGCAGATCGCGAAACCAATCAGCAAATAAGCAGCAATTAACGAGATCTGAAACCGGAAAAACGAAATAGACGGGAAAAGCGAGAGAATATGAGGATGCAAATGAAGGACGCAGTAGGGGTATTTAAATTTGGAAAAGAGAAGAAGAATTAGGGTTAGGGTTTACAGGCTCGTTTTGGGCCTATTCTTCAGTCGACCTGAATTCCGCGCCGCTTTATTTATTTATTTATTTTAATACTGATTAATTATTAGATTTAGTAACGCATAATTACACATTAATGAAGTTTAACCATTAAAAATTACAGAGGCTTGGTGTCCTGATTAGAGCTAATTATATTTTTAATTCCATTAACCAAAAAACAAAAAGAAAAAGAAGAGCCAAAGCCAAGGAGTCCTTTGGTAAGCCCGAAAAGTTAAGAAGGAAAAAAAATAGAAGCTTGGCTGTCAAATTGCGAATTCTATTCTCCGACTTAAACAAACGAGACATTGGACAAAGTATCATTCTCACACTATACAAATTGCGATTGTGGTCCACCATGCCCTGGACCGATCAAGTGTCTCGGCAGTCTCCACCGTATTTCAGGGTTTGCCCCTTCGTATCATATTTGTGTCAACACATGATACAAGTTATTAGACGCTAGCTAATGTCTCGCAACTTGTCTCATTTTGTAACTTTTTAGTATGTTTTTCATGGATTAGTTGAGTTCTAATACTTGCCTTTGAATGACTTAAAAAGAGAGTTCATGGATACTTCTAGACATCTTGGCTTTGAATTAAAGATGGTAGCAGGTAGCCACGGTAATTTCTCTCTCTTTCTAAATTGAGCGAAAATGATAGAAATTTTATTTTCTTTTTTATTTTTTTTTATTTTTTACTCTTCCATGAAGCCTGAAAAGTCTTGTCATCTTATCCACCTGCCGAGTTTCGACAGAAAGGGCCAGGCTTGATCGACAATGGAAGCGGTGATCGGACTTCTACGCATTCGGGTGCTGCGAGGCGTCAACCTCGCCACCCGCGATTCTCGCAGCAGCGACCCTTATGCCACCATCACCACTGGTCAAATAGTACACCCTTCTGCCTCTCTTTTCCCTCTACTTCCACCCTTTTTCTTTTTTCTTTTTTGCAAGTATTTGTGATTTTAGAAATCATTTATTGCTCTGGATTATAAATCTCTTGAAAAATAACCCATCGATTAGCTCCTAGATTTGAATTGCTTCCGATTTAGGTCTGTATTTTCTCATGATTTGCCTGCTGTCTAATTCGAATCTGTCTGATTTCATTAATGTGTTCACATACTAGTACTTGAAGTGATTATGACGGGAAGAAGAGGAACTGATCGCTGAAATGAAGGGAAAACATGTCGGGTGTAGTAAATGTCTGATAGTAATTGATGTTTTTTTGAAGTTTCAGCATGTTCTTGGACATTTATATCAATTGGCGACCTTTTTAGCTAGAGGGTAAATTACCATTACTTACTATTTGACATGAAACAGGATTCATACTTCCATTTCAAAGATGTAATGGTGTTTTATTAACTGCTGATTTTAGCTATCTGGAGATTTTATGCATATTTTGGGATGAATAATCGGTTTGATTCTTGCTGATGACTATTCTTCCTGACAATGATCATGAATTTTATGGATGTCGTCAAAGCTTATCCCCATCATCCACTATGAGATGCCCTGCTTAATTGATGATTTTGATCAAAGAATTCTTCAATTTAACGTCTCAAGAAATTATGCAGACCTTGAAGACTCGTGTTGTGAAAAATGATTGCAATCCCGAGTGGAACGATGAACTGACACTCCCCATCTCGCATCTTGATGCTCCAATTACTCTGGTAAGCATATCCTTCATCACTTTTTACGAAACGTTGATCGTCGGCAAACTGCCAAGTCATTATGATCTTATGTTTTAAACCCAAGAAAAAGAAAGAAAGGTATCGGATTTGATGTAGGGACAACGTTCTATGTCAGTTGATTTTCACAATTTCTTAGATTGCTGATGGGATTTCATTGTCTGCACGACAGAATTCTTGAGTCAGAGTATCTCAGGAGAGAATGTTTTGCCCCATTAATCTTGTTTTATAGTTGTTTCTGATGGTTTTTCGGTAGGATCCCAAAAAACATATTTCTTGGCTATATATAGGCGTGATCTCTACTTTTTATCAGCTTAAGCTTTTGAGAGTCTGTGTTCTTTCATTAATCTTTTTGGGCAATACCGTACAAGACATGTTCTGAGTAAGTCAATTAAAATTTGTGCAGAAAGTCTATGATAAAGACACGTTAACTGTAGACGACAAAATGGGCGAAGCCGAGATCGACATAAAACCATTCATCGAATGTCTGAAAATGCGGTTAGACAACCTTCCAAATGGCTGCGTTTTGAAGAGAGTTTACCCCAATCGAACAAATTGTTTGGCGGAGGAGAGCAGTTGCGTTTGGAACAACAGTAAAGTCATGCAAAACATGTGTCTACGATTGAAGAACGTAGAGTGTGGTGAAGTGATGATTCAACTCGAGTGGATCGACATTCCGGGTGGAAAGGGTCTGGAAATCGACAAGAGGCTCCCAGACGGTAGATAAGTGCGGATCTTCATGCGCTGTCATTGGAATAAATCACTATAAATTTTCGATTGCCCTCTGCATGCTCTAGATTAGCTTCCCTCGTACTATAAATTATGCAAAAATACAATGATTGTGTTGTTCATCGTTTCGCTGTTAATCTTCATATTCCTCCATGGCAATTATGGGGTAGAATGATGAGAGGAAAAGGAAAGGCAGAAAAGCATGGGGTGGGTGGAAGCAATAAACAAAGGATTAATGGGAGTTCACTAGAGAGAGAGAGAGAGAGAGAGAGGTTGTTGAAACCCTCTTTAACTCGCGTAGATTCATCTTCTTCATCCAAGCAAACATTCATTATCGTCTTCTTCAACTATATCATGTTTTTCGCAGCCCTGCACTCTTTACGACTCTCCCCACATGCATCAATAACTTAATGATTCCCAGAATCTTTTGAACTTATCAAAAAACAGTTTAATCTTTATTTAATCTTAGTTTGACAGAACTCATTCCAAGGAAGTTTCTATGATGTCTTCTTTATAGATCGTACACACAGATAGAGAGAGATCAGAAGAAGTAAAACAATATGCAGAAAACAAAGAGCTAGCTCGCCCTTTTTGGCTTTATATATCTTGGAAGAAGAACCCACAAAAAGAAAACAGTTTTCAATGCTTACTTTTTTCCTAATTATTTCCAAGTTTTTTGTTCAAATTGTTATCCGAGTTACAAATTCAAATGAAAAAAATGGCATTAAACTAACTCGCATGACCCCAAATGAAATCATTGTTTGAGTTTTTAACGGAGAATCTAAGTGTATGACCCAAGGTTTTATTAGGATCACGTATTCGTACGATTTAAGTGAATTTGAAAAGAAATTTAATAAAAATTATTCTTTTTTTATTTTTTAATTTTTACTTGTGAGGTGATATTAATTATATAAATAATTTATCATATTAATTGAAATAATCGAAGAGTGTTGAGTCTAAAATTGATAATTAAAAAATAAAAATAGAATATAAATGTATTATTGGTTTTCCCTCTGTGATTAGAACTACTGAGGAGAATTAGCAAAATTGAAGTTTAAGAGAGCATTTAATTGAAAGATGATGGGAATAATCAATCCAACCTCTCTTTCACTTGGCCTCATCACGACCGTCGATCACATGATTCTCTTCTCGACCTTTCATCAACGGTTCTGAGCTTTTGGCTTCTGTGCATGCCTGCTTGATTAGGGTTTATGTGTTCATACCCAAACCGCTATTGATTATATTGAACCATTGGATCATATAAATTAAGTAATGTTTAAGTAGAAGAGTACATTCCTTGACATTCTTATGTGCTTTTTTTTTGTTACTTGTGCATGTTACACAGATAAAAATATTATTATTAAATGTTCGTAACAACTCTTCAAAAATGTACAATTAATAAAAATTGTAAACTATCCATTTTGGTAAATTTTTGGGAAAAAAAACATTCAATTATAAAATCAATCACAAAACACACGTTAAATTATATTCCTTAACAAAACATATTTAAAACTATTATAAGTTGACAAGGCAACCTTCCTCAAACGCTTGCATTTTAACTGTGGACAACCATGCATACTCTGATGTGAAGTCTAGGTCGTCCACATTTTTCTCATATTTCAAGTATAGACGGCCGTATTGTCACTATGGGTGGTCATTGGTATGCTCGTGTGGAGCCAATGTCACCCATTCTCGTGGGTTTTTTTGTGCTCATTTTAATTGTAAATGCTAACAAAAGATTATATTATTAACAAAGAATAATTTATAATTTTTTTTGTCATAAAAATAATTTAAAAACGAATTTGTTAAGTAATTTTGCCTTATAATTACATTTTTATTAACAAGTACCCTAGAGACCCCTGGAGAAACATTTTAACAGGTTTGATAGATATTCCTTGGTTTCATCAAACTCTTACGTCTACTTTATTTAAAACATTATCAAACTAGAAGATATTCTCTACATACTAAACTAAGGCCAGTCGCAGAAACACATACTAAGCTGTAGCATGCCATCTTTGGGGCTAGTTAACCCATAAACTTTCTCATATATAATTTCTAATGTAGGGGTTAATTTAATATCATGTTATAAGATCCACATTTCCAGCGAAAAATGTGAAATATCACATATAATTTAAATAAAAAACAGAATAGTGATTACTTTAATATAATTGCAGTGCAACAATTAGAGAACCTAAAGAAAGAAAAGCAGCAGCAGAGGAAGAAGTAGGAGAAGAATAGTTACTGGAGAAATTAATTGAAATACAGCGAATTGTGACAGAGAAGGTACAGAAAAAAAAAAAAAAAAAGAAGAAGAAACTACAGAAGAAGCAAGAGCATTAAAACTAGCCTTTTCTACATTTGCTTTGCTTTTCGTCATTCTCTCCACCTATTGCTACAGATACCCCAACAGGGCCTCATTAAATTAGCAGAAAAAAGGCTAATGTTATGCTCTCGTTCTTCTCTGATTTTAGCAGACAAATTTAAAATATTTATTGGTGAAAATCCAGACGAAAAAAGTTGATACAGGAAGATCTTACTGCGAAGAAAGAACCAGCTGTTCTGGTTCTTCTAGTTGTGAAGAGGATTTGGACCCGTATGAACTAATCTTTTATCGTCTTCATATAAGATGTTAGAATCGCCATTGACGCCGGCAAACTGAGCTGGAGAAGTTGCAGGTTGTTGAAACGACGTTGTGAAGAATCGAGATTTCCTCGGAGGTGACTTGGATGGAGATGCTGTTTTATGTTGAAAAGCAACACATAAGCTTGCTTGAGAGAAAATTAAGATGACCCAAAAGATGAAAATGGAGGCCCTTGCTTTAGTATGTCTTCTTCTCCATTTTACTTCACTTTCTCTTCTTATTTTCATTGCGCCCTCGAGAACGAAAAAAAAAAAAAAACAGCCAGAAAGAAAACTTGAAAAAACTAAAGAATGGCAACGGTGGGTGGCCGCGGATCTAAACATACAAGTCTCAGAACTAGAGAGCGAGAGAGAGAGAGAGAGAGAGAGAGTCCTTATCTCAAGGGTCTAAGCACATGATCACAACCCAGATTGTTTTTCCTAAATGTCTCATCTGAAGCTTCCAACTTTTCACCTCTGAACATAATAAACTCCATTCTTCCTCCGATGCAACTACTAAATTCGATCTATTTTTTATAATAATTTTGTCATTTGACGTTGCTCGGAGATTGGTGTGGCACTGTCTTGCATTAATAGCCATTGTCTCCTGGATTTAATCTTTAATTTATTATATTGGAAAATGATAAAATATAGATGGCATCGGTAACTAAGCTCTGAGTCTTTACCTTTGTCAGCATGTTTTAAGCTTTGTTCTAATTCTAGTCCCTAGTTTTCAGATTTTCTATCTAATCCTAAGTATTTTCTTTTCTGTCTTACCTTAGTGTTCTTCGGCTAGGGTTTGACTTTTTTTCTTTTTTTATTGATTCTTTTCTATTCAACTTATTTAATTTTAAACTACTTATAAAGTTTGATTTGTACGATCCACTTGATTAAAATTAAATTTCATAGTAGTTTGTTTACTTATTATTTCTTTTCTATATAATTTAATATAAAGATTAATTATATCTTTTAGAACTCAACAAATGAATTAATCGTGATTAATTAAATACGAGTAGTATTACATTATATATCTTACATTTACACGTTATTCTTAATTTTTATTCTTAGTTCTTATAGAAAATTGCTTGACGCAATTAGTGTAATTAGTTATATAGAGATAAAATAAGTCATTAATTGAATCAATTAATATTTTACGGGTGAGTAAATAAAAATATAATGTAAAAATAATATTATTAGTTAAATATTCTTTATTTTTTAAAAATATTGTTACAAAACTCACGTAAAAACTAATTATCAGTACTAAAGTGAAGTCAACGTGATTTGGATTTGACAACTCCAGGAAGTACAAGTGAGAAATCTAAGGGTTCGATGAGACTGGAGGCTTTGGTTTGTTAATGGTGAGTCGCCCATGACATGCAGAGAGGGAGAGAGAGAGATTTATAGTTTAGGGTAGGAGGGAGAAAGAGACCAAGATGAGGTGGTATGAAACAATACATACTCTACGTGTCAACTTACAAAAATATTTTTATGACAAGTATCTAAGTGTTCGCAACATAAAATTATTCGTTTTGAACTGCAATTCTCATAAATTTATTTTTAAAATTAATCTAAAATCCTGTTTATAAATCATGTATTTTTTATTTTTTAAAATAATATTTGGATGTGCATTCTTACTAGAATGAACTGGACTCTTATTATCTTCACATAATGTCAGGCGATCGCATTCTTAGACAATGCTATATGGATTTTTTAAGATTTTATTCTAAAATGCGTCTTAATAGTTTGAGGAGACAATTTTGTTTATATATTGATTTTATCAATTTTTTTTGAGTGACGTAAGATTATATAATTTTTTTTTATATCTCATAAATCCAATGCTATTTTTATCCTCACGTGACTCAATCGTTGTAGTTTTACTCAACGCACTATCGTAGCTAATTTATAAATAAATTCACGGCAAAAAATAAAAATAAATAGAGTAAGCATTAGAAAGAGAGATTAGAGGGGGTGGTGGGTCTTTTTCAAAGAAACTGCAGAAAACGTGTAGTGATGATGATGAATGGGATTGGCATTGAAGGACTCTTTTAAAGCATTACACGCATTGACAGCTCTCTCTTAGCTTCATTCCCTCTACCCTCCATGGCGCCTGAGTGTATTTATTATTATTAATTTTCAAGTCAAACGCTGTCGTTTCATTATTCGCTTGCATTTATTGAGAGGCTAAATTTGATAACTATCATTGGCAAAATTTCAAGACTCATTTTTGTAGCAAAGTTTACAAAGATACAATCGAAATGCTTCTTTGGCCACAACGTCAACAACCTGACCTTTGAGAAGGGAATATGAAGTTAATCAATTAACAGTTTGAGCGAGTCATTCAATGCATTGATCTAGATAATTCAATTTTAGTTATAATAGAGATAATTTAAAACATTTTGATAGTTTAAATAGCAAATAACAAAAAATAAATAAAAAAAATATATTGAAATTTTATATTCCCGTACCAAAAAAAAGTCGACAAACTATAGAATGGTGTGTGATGTTGGTCTCAAAATGCTTGCTTGGACGATAGATTTGAGGTTAGTGATAGTAATTAGTATTTTGTTAACTTTAGAAAAGTGTTAGTGTAGTTATTACACGTGAGAGTTGACTGAAATACATAAGGTTTACACTATATATTATCCTTCATTCATACAAAAGAATATTAAATATTACGTCACCACTACCATCTCAACTTGTACTCTCATCTTATCATACCATTAAATGGTTTAGATATGTAGTATGAATCTTGGATACGAGTTGAGTCTGCCCAATTGCCTGAACGAGACGTAGGTGGAGCTCGAAACTGTGAGTTATTTTTCCAAAAGAAACTCAGTTTTTCCGTAACCTTACACTAAGTGAGTCGGGATTCAAACGTACGTTGTATTTTACTTTATTCAAATCGTTTACGAGTATCAAATTGATTTTTATTTAGTTTAAAGAAAGAAACAAAATCATTCAATTACGGAAAATACTTTATTTCATTCAATAATTTCTTCACAACTTCTTCAAATCAAGAAAAAAATTCAATCACTACGATATGATATCTCAATTAAGAGAGAGGAGTATTTTATGTCAAAATTAATTGAGGAGTGTTAGTTTTGCAAAGTATAGGAATTGTAAATCTAAACGCCACGCACGTGTAAAGCAGACAGACGTCAAGGAAGTCGACGACGTTGAAAATTATTGGACGGAAAAGAATCCAGTCAATCGCACGAAGCAGAGAGAGCTGGGAGAGGAGCGAATATGCGCGCAGAGTCGTGGAGGGAAGATTCGCAGCTCATTCGCATCTTTTGTTTCTTCGCATTCTCTAACTATATATACACATCTCCACTTCTTCCTCAATAGCTCTATCTCTTCGCCTTATTTTCCCAGGTTCTTACTTTCTACTGCTCAAACTATATGCACATTTGAACGATCTCACTGATTCATTGTTTGATTGTTTCTTTTTGTTTTCGGATTTTTCTCTAGTTTGCTTGATTGTACGAACTAATGCTGCTATTTTGTCTATATCGGGGGATTAATCTCGCAAACATAATTTTGAGAAGTTTAGTTGTTAGCTCTTAAAGTTGGAAGTACAAGGGAAAAGGTGAAATTTGCACTACTTGTCTGTAATCATGAAGTTTGTTTTGAATCGAATTTCGTTTTCTCCGTTCACAATAAATTTTGTTAATATTTTCGAGTACATATGGGGATTTTACTCAAGGTTAAGAAAATTTCAATCTAAGAAGAGTTCCTTCGAGCATTGAGATATGAAGTGGCCTGTCTTTTTTCTTTGTGTTCTATTCATTGGAGATAACACTCTCAGATACAGTATCATTCATTCTCTAAAGTTTAAAGTCCGTGTCATTATTTATAATACAAGTGTGTAAGCAAGAAATGGACCTTAGAAGATACAAAGAGAAGTAGCTCTTACATACGAAGTTTTTGTTCAAAAGAAATGGTTCGAAGGGTTTGACTAATAATGGAAATGGTATATTAATTTTCTGTTTGTTCTCTGGTAGATGGCCTCTTGTTGATTATCACTCAAATTATGAATATTGATCTTTTTTAGCGCACTGCACCGTCTGCAAATTTTGTTTTTGTGATGCACTTTGATGATTCTGGCTTGGCAGTGCATAATTCTGCACTGGGCTCAAGTCACTCCGATTTGAAACTGATGCCAGCAATCATTGCTGGCTACACGACTAGTTGACGGAGGGCTGAAATGCTGATGAGTCCCCATAGTACGTCCAGCTATAGTAATGCCCTCAAAGGTGTGCATGGAGTACGTGTTGTATCCAATTCCCCATTTGAAGCAGAAGAGACTTCTCAAGATGAAGGCATCTCTCAATCAACTTATGGACGTTCTATTGGAGCTAATCAAAAGCTGATAATGCAGTGAGTGAAAAGAATTTTAAAATATATAAGTTACAGTTGGAGATTTTCTTGTAGTTAGAATTTTTTAACTTAATAGCTAGTGCCAGTATAAAATATTGTATAGTCATTTGGCTTTGGAGTCTTTTTTTTTTTTTTGCTTCATTAGGCTTCAAGGAAAGAAAATTTGTAAAGAGCCATTAAAACAGCTTTTTCTTTCAATGTGCAGATGGGTATGGGATAAAAGACCAGGTTGTCTGAGACCTGTTAGAGGTTGTATTCATGGTATTGTGAAATAAGCGTTCCTTTCTTACATGCTGCCTTTTCTCATCTTACATTTACTATCTTTTTCCTGATCCAACACAAATGCTGAAATAGTCTCTTCTGTTTGTAAGGTGATCAGAATCTGGCTGAAACAGTTGCTAATGTTCTGACTTCACTTCCATTCATTTTTCTTGGAATTCAAGCTCCTAGGTAATTGTCTTTAAAAGATATTTAGGGAACATACAGGTTACCTTGTCTAGAATTGTCTAAATATTAGTTTTTTGTGAAAATACAGGAAGAGTCCTTGCACTAAGTTATATGCTAATTCACTGATTGGTGTTGGAGTTGCCTCAAGTTTGTATCATACTTCTAGAGGAAAACTCAGAAAGTATTTGAGATGGGTTGACTATACAATGATAGCCACAACCACTGTAGTAAGTTCAGTTTATTTCATAGTGTATATAAAAGTTGGCTACAAACTCGTCAATTTGCACTTACTGCCAAATTGTTTCTATCACTGCAATAGCTGATAGCTTTTATAGTTTTTATGGTCTTATGTTCGTTTTATTTATGGTATTATGTATTTGTCTATGAAGAATTTTCCATCAATGTATTGAAAATGTAAAAGTATGTGGTGGGGAAGCATTTTTTTGGATATATTTAGTAGGACAAAGTATAAGAAAACATAGAACTAGAAAATAAATCAATCTCAGTTCTTATTTGTTACCCTTTCACATAAGTTTTGTTTTAGTCTAGATCTTTTATTGGACGTGTTGCTAAATGTCATATCATTGTAATGACTTTTTGTAACGTTCCTTGGTCCTCCAAATACAATATTGTACGCTTTGAATTAGAAACCATACGGATTTGTTCTTGGGGTCAGCCCCAAAACGTATTATACTAGATAGGGAGAGAACCTCAACTTATAAACCATGCATTTTTTATACTTTTAAGTAATGTGGAATTGTACACCTACACTGATATGAGCTGGAACTCACTAAACTCTTATTGCCTTCACATGACTGGCTGTCACACTTTTGAATTCTTTTATTAAATTTTTTATGTAAATAATAACTCGGTTTACTTTGTGCAGTGTTTATCAGGTGCTTTGAGAAATGACAACCCCAAGTTACTGATGGCAGCTTCTGCATTTTTACTTCCTCTCCAGCCTTTTATGGTTTCAGCTTTTCACATGGGGATGATGGAGGTAGGTCATTCATTAAAATGTGATGTAGAGATTAAGGTCTTGTTTAGCTAGTGGTTATAAAAACTTGGAGACTAGAAGTAGTTCAAAACATTGTATTTCTTGTGAAGTTGTTTCAGAAAATAATGCTTGGAAATAGTATGTTTTTTGAAAGCGGGAAAAAAAAGTTTTTTAAGGAAATTTTTATTAGGATAATGTAAAGTAGTAAAATTAATTTTTTTCCAAGTTGTTTTATTCTTTTGAAAAATAGATTTAGAGAAACATATCAGAAAGATATTCTCTATATTGTCTGATAGCTTAACGTGGTTAGAGTATCACCTTTCTACAGTCCTCGTTCATTTTTTTTATACCAAATCAATTTGCTTTCTTCAGCATTAGGCATATACTGTTTTATTCTAGATTCTGTTTTTTTTTTTTTTGAAATTTCTGTTATTTTATGTAGTCGTTCATCTTGTTATTATTTACCATTTTTATTGTTTAATTAATCTATATATTGGCTACATTCTACTGGCAAGACGGCTAATTTTCCTGATGACAGTATTTTCTGATCACTTTCTTCATCTAGTTTCATCCTTTATAGGATTGGTTTTGATCTTTCTCTCATTCTGTTTTTATTTCTATTCTCTTTTATTTGCCCCCTTGTTTCAATTCTTCCATCTTTTCTATGAATTCTCAGAAGTAGTTTCTCTTTTGATTCCATGGTCCAGGTAGCATTTGCAAAACGAGCATTAAAAGATCAAGATCTAAGGATGGCACACAGCATCCACAAGATGTCGACATTGTTAGGAGGTGTTCTTTTCGTTGCAGATGACGTTTTCCCGAAAACTCCATTCCTTCATGCTGCTTGGCATCTTGCTGCAGCTGTTGGAGTTGGTACCTGCAATAAGCTTCTCGAGTAGTTTCACAACAGATAATATCTTCAGGGTCTATCGATCGAGCAAAGCCTCATTCCGTCATAAGTCGTAGTTCTGATCACCATTGAAGTAGCTATATATGTATATTCATTGGTAGTGGCATAATATATAACAACAATTGGAACAAAGTTTTTTTACCACATTTACAAATATTGTCAATAACGTGTGAATTACGAGTCAGGTAAGTACTAGCTTTATACTACCAAGGACATGTCCTCGATTATTATTGTAGATATCTAGTTAGATTTTTGTTTAATATCGCCTCGACCGTCAGATTAAAAAATGTAAGTTTTCAGTGCTAGTTAAATAATACCTTAAAGGAGACAACTTTCTCTGTAACACAGGTTAGTGACGAACTGAACTCGAAGATGAATTCTTATCGGTTTTCTTAGTGACTAAATGTTGATGGTATCACTCCTGAGGATTTGAATTTTGAATAACATAAATCCTTATTTATTACGTGTATCTTTTAACGTAATTGATCGAGTCATTGGCTGTTCGTTGTACATTGATTTTTAGTCAGTAGATTTTCCTTCTTCCACCGGTGATTATTTTCGTTATAATTTTTTACGTAAATTTTGTTACAAATTTCAAACTTTTCTTTGTAGTTATGATTCGATTTCAAACAAAGTAGATAAAGAACATATGCGACAACCCTCCAACTTCAATCCCAAAATCTGATTTTAACAAATAAAATAAATTAAATTAAACGTCCACATTAAATACACACGTCCATTAGTTGCAACAAGCAAGAGAGAAAATGAGGGAAGAATAATTGAAAAAACCCAAGAAAAAGGAAATGTGAAAGCGTTTGAGTTTTGATTAATTCATAGGTCGGCTGAGAGTAAGAGGGTTTCATAATCTTGTTGGGTGACATCATTTAGGGAACATATATTCACTTTTAGCTATGTAGCCTTTGTTTAATGTTTCTACTCTCTCAATTACCTATCATAGACTTTTTGTTTAACTATGTTAGTAAATAGTGTCTTTCGTAAGTGACGGAGAGTTTTCAGTGTTCTCGATATAATATTCTTGTTTTAAATTGATACTTAAATAGATTAATTTTTGAGATTAATTCAAAACGTGTTGAACAAATTAAAGAGAATTTTTTTTTTTTTATAAATTATTAATTTTTTGAATAATACGAGATTGTGAACCAATACTTCTCAAATCAACAGAATTCGACGTAATAAATTTTAATTAAATATAGTTTTTATTCAATCAAGAAGTGGAGTAAAGCTTGAGTTGAAAAGAGGGTTTTGATAATTGCAGGTAAAATAAGAAGGCAGTTGATGATGACAGACACAGAAGCAGTGTGGAGGTTGACAAACTATAATTAAGGAATTAAAGAGTGTTGCAGCCGAGACTGTTAAACTTATTTAAAGCACTTATTTCCATAATTTACCTTTCTGTTTACTCTTCTTTCATCTTTTTACGTAGAACGACCACATTTCCTCGTGGGTTTTCTATTTCTTTTCACTTCGAAACCCGACAAACTTTATAAAAAGCAGCAGCAGCCTTGGATGATTGTTTCATTATAATTTTTGTAGTAATAAGAAACTATCTTAACTTGTTCATTGTTTATTTTAGGAGAGTTTTGGAAATGCTTGTCAAATTGATAGTTTGGCAAGTTGTATTCCGTGTTACGACGTGTAGAATTAATGGGAAGTGGAAAGAAGTACATGGGTTTTCATGTTCTTCTGGAGAGAGAGAGAGTAAGAGAGGGAGCAGAGACATAATGTTTGATCATAAAAACAACAACCTAGTTGGAGCTCTTCACATTAATTGTACAAAACCGTCTTGTCTTGTGCCTTTCACTCTTTTTTCTCGGCTTCCTTCTATTTCTGCTTATATCTAATACTGTTTTCTGTACCTCTATCAAACTGTTCTCTCTCTCTCTCTCTCTCTCTCTCTCTCTCTCTCTCTCTCTCTCTCACAGTTTGCCATGCAACGCATATAAAAAGCTAGCTTGCTCAACCACAAACTCAATTAACTCACTGCACTTTCAAGTTCTCACTGTTTTCTGTCTGAAACCCAAAACTTTCAACTACTGTTTTTCTCAATTCATATTCTACTTATCTTTCCACCTCCATTGTTCAGCCACGAGAGAGAGAGAGAGAGAGAGAGTATTTTCTTTTCCAAATAATTGATGATGGGTTGCAGTGAGATTAAGCCGCAGATTGCACCGCAACCGACCTTAAATTTAAAAGGTAATCTCATTTTTTTACTGCAACTTGTTAAGTTTCTTGTTTCTAATTTGTTTGGTGATCAACCCTAACTTCCATATTTTTCCACAACGAAACCCTAGTTTTTTCTTTTGTTCTAAGCTAACCTCAACTCAAATGTCTAAGGTAGTCATCATATGTCCATTGAACAAGTTCTTTACAATCATAATTCATGTTATATGTTTTTAATGTTATTCAACAGCTCTCATATCTAAACAACCAAGAATAGATTCAAACGGAAAACCCATGGCAAGTTTGAGATGGAATCCAACGCCGGAGCAACTCTTTGCGCTCGAGGAACTTTATCGTTGCGGAACTCGAACACCTTCCGCCCAACAAATCCAGCAAATCACCTCTCATCTTCGTCGATTCGGAAAGATTGAAGGGAAGAATGTTTTCTACTGGTTTCAAAACCACAAAGCTAGAGAACGACAGAGACGCTGCCGAGAAATCAAATGTATATCGAGAGGAAACCAGTGGAACGTGGGAAGCTCCCATGACAAGATTAGTGAAATAGGTGAGATTTTCATTTTGTCAAATCATCAAAATCGAGAGAGAATATTGAATTTCCTTCTTCTTCTTTTGAGTTTCTCCACAGGGTTGAGGATGAAAAGCCAAGAGTTTCGACAGGCAAAGACGTGGATGCCTCATTTGAAAATCAGCAATACGCTTTCAAATCAGGTCTGCCTAACACTTGTGGTTTTAGTAGTAGTTGTCCAGCAAAATAAAGCTCTTATTTTCTCATCAACCAGACAGAAAACCTTCAAAAAGTAATGAAAAAATAACCAAAACCCAACCATAGGGAGCAAAGGAAAAGACAAATCACAGTAAAGATGAATGAAAAAAGTAACAAGAACCAGTTTGAATGCTGGAAAAAGTGAAGGCATGAAAAGCTGTATTATGTTATTTCTTGTAAGCATATGTTAAGGGATCTCATACCTCCCAATTTTAGAAATTTACTTTATACCATTTCAGTCTCACTTCATGTCGTCCCTCAAAACTAGCACACTTTTTTTTTTGACTTAACCACAAAAACAAGTTGTAATAAATTAAGAATATAACTCTATTTGTAAATAATTCATGTAATTTTTTAAATGATGTGATATTATGCAATTCTTCATATATACGTGGGGTCTCATGACTACTCAATTCCTTATTATCATGTGTCGACTCACAATGATACTAAGACAATACAAAATAATGATAAATAACGTTTTTAAAGAAGTTATTATAGACGATGACACTTGCAGGAATCTTGGTCAATGTCTACACCTGCAATGGCGAAGGAGTTGAGACGTTTTAGGGTTTTTGAAGAAGTAGACGGTTCCCCAAGTAAACAAACACCATGGAAATCAAAGGGAGCTTCATGTTCTCCTGCAAATCCAAAAACAATACTCGTACCCTTGTCTCAAATCCAAGATGAGATTTTGCTCGCAAGCAGAATGACAGTCGAGGATAAACGCAGAGAAATCCAAACACTGCAGCTTTTCCCACTTGAAGGCGGCTATAAGAGTGGGAATGCAGTTCACTTTGCTGGAGAGGTCGAAACAGCTATGGACAGTGGTTGCCTCAGCTCAAGCCACTTTTTCCAGTTTCTTCCTCTCAAACTCTAGTTTCAATTAACGCTGGAATGTTAGTTTGTTTTAGTTCTTGCGTACTTAACATTTATTTTTCAATGTTCCAACAAAAATAATTTTTCATCTCTAGTTATTTTTATCGTAAATTTAACCCATCAACTCCGTGATCATAGTCAAATGATACCTTTTCAAGTAAAACCATCAACTACAGCAAAATTCGTTAAATACCTCTCGTTTTTTCACTTATCCTAGTTACATTGACTAAATCAATTTTTTGAACACAGTCGATATCACAATTAATTTCGAAGACAAACCTAATGAGGTATGTGTTCAAAGTCTGAGTGTGAAATTGAGTATATTATATGTAATATTGAGTGAGTCAAACTAATTATGATAGACTGATATGACCATTACAAATGAAAAACGTAAAATAACAATAACGACAACAAATTTTGAAACTCGAACCAAGCTACTTGTAAGTATTGCTAATTAGATTATAATTGAAAACATTATTTAATCTTATTGAAAAAAGAAATATTAAAAAGTGATATACTATGAACTACGAAGTAATCTATAGAGACAACGTAATACAACACCTTTTTTTTCTGAGGAAAAAGATTAATATCATGCAATCCGGCTTCCAAAAGAAATTGATCAGGGTCCATAGAGAGGTTCCGGCTCTACGCTTCTTCTGATCCTGGATTTGATTGAAGATAATGGAAAGATGATCGATTTTTGAAACACAACCAGTAATGTGCATTATTATTATCAGCAAAAATGTTACAACAACGTATTTCTGATATAATCTTACCAATTTTCTTCCGCCCATTTACAGCTATCACTGTCCACAGCATGTAAGCTATAAGCATGCCTTGATTTCTGGGACTTATTCTCAAAGCTGTTCAATGAACACACAAAATACAGAAACTTATATACTTCAGCCCCTTTGAGTTTGCAATCTATACTTCCATTTCAAAGTTTTCAGTTTTTTAATTGGGAAAATAACAGTTTACAAGTCTAAGAGAGCAAAATATAGTATTCCAGAATCTAAAACTGTATAGATCAATGGTGAAATTTATTTTAGCAAACCTTTGATGAATCAGATCTCCATGAATGACTACCAACGACCCAGCTTTCACCTCAATTGGCACAAAATCTTTCTGGTCATAAGTAGGGGAAGGGCGATCAAAGAATACACCATCTTCACCTCGAAGAAACCTTCTCACAAGACCATCTGGCAACACAACAGAAGAAAATTCATGTTGCCTGACACTTCATTAAACAAAATTTTGACTTTCAGAACAAAAAAAAACTAACATATACTTATATGGAAAAACAATTACTTTTATGTGATCCAGGAATAGCCCAGAGGCAACCATTTACTACTGTCGCATCTTCAAGTGCAAGCCATAGCCCTGTACACGTAGTTGGTTCGGTGTAAAGAAATGAGTTATCCTGGTGTGGAACTACTTCACCTCCTATACCTGGTTGCTGTCGATGAAATTTCCATTCATTATTTGATGCAGATTATTGACCGAAAGGTTTTTGTTGAAAGGAAAAAAAAAAAAGAAAGAGAAGAAAACAGAAAAAACAAATTTCATGAAATAATAACTATCAATTTGAATTGACCTAGCATCGCCAAAATATGGATTAACGCCTTAATTTATTGGTAGAAAACCCCAGAATACTTACAAAAAACAACAATTTTGTGGTGCCAAACAAAAATGAGTATGCATAAAAACCAACTAAAACAGTTCCAATCACAGAAACATCAAATGACTATAATTAGTTTTGGTTTCTGCTTGGTGACTATTATTGCTCAAAAAGTAACTATATTGGTCAAAATGCTTAAGAGGGATTAAAAGGTGAATAAGATTGATATGAGACTAAAATAAGAAGGTTATATGGAGTCAAAGTGTAAGAAGATTGATAAGGATTGTGAGGCAGGACATGGATGTTGAACGTTTTTCACGCTTGGGCCATGAGGGTATGCATGTAGGTTGTTGGGTAACTAAGTGGAGTCATGTGGAACGATTGTTCTAATACATGTCCTGCACATCTCCCACCCCGCTTTATAATTATTTCCTTCTCAAGTCATTTTGAATCCTTTTTTTGTTAAGAAATATGAGTACCGAATTAATCTCAACCCAACAATTTAAGTTTATGAAATTCATGGTAATTTAGCATGCGATAAGAACAAACGAAATTTCGTTCAAACATAATCTTGCTAATTTATCTTGTTTAAAATTAAAATAATCATGTGGATAGACAAATAGAAAAAATTGACTTGCACGTGAAAGTGAGTTATCAAATATATAAATAGATTAAATTAACATCAAACTCACGGACTTACTAACTGTTGGCAGTAGAGGTAATTTAATGCTTTTGATTAATAACATATGTATAATAAAAGTTAAAAAAAAAAGGAATGCCATGAAGTTAAATAAACCTATAATGAACAAAACAGCGAACGTTATATGCCATGATAGAAACGCCAAATTTTCCACAAGGTAATGACGTACCTTAAAGATATACATCGACTGAATGAGAATTGGCCTCTTGTACCTCAAGGACAGCAATAAGCTTGAAATTTTCTCAGAGCAGGAAAAGTTTTTGAAAACTGGGTCAATCTCATGTAAGGCTGATTAATGTACATAATGAAAAAAAAACTGTTATAGCTTTGATAATAAATATTCAGACATCATAATACAAAAAAGCAAATGAAGTTTCAAAAAATTTCATTGGATACCATGGCCAACTTTGTTAATCGAAAGTTCCTTTGGTTGATTTAAGCTTCCATCAGCCCCAAATGCTTTTTCTGCAAGCAAAAAAGCGTATTCCCATTAAAGCATGAAACATAATCTGAAAAAATCATAAAATCGAAAAAATGCATGATACCCTCCGAAAATTTTTACAAAAACAAAACATATGAACAACGAATATTTAAATTTCACAACATAACGAAAATCAAGAGTCTTCTAGATATTAATTCGAATAAGTTTGATACCCTCAAAGAAGAAGGAAATCTTCTCGGCACTTTCGAAGAAGTAATTATCGGTGGACTGTTGCTGAAACACAAACAGATACTTAAATTCAGTGTTAAATTAAGTCAAAGCATAAGGATTTCAAGTAGATGGTGCAAAATTGAGAAAAGAAACCTGGTTTTTGGTCGAGAAAATTGAAGCGGTGGAGCAATCAAAGCCATCAAGCAGCAGGTCCATTCTCTTTCTCATGGACTCAACTTCATCAGGACTCGAAAACGATTCAATAACAAGAAATCCTGAAAGAAACACCCAAAAAAAAAAAACACAGAAAATTCAGCTTTTCAAAACCTACGCAAAGAAACACCAAAATTTACTCGGAATGAAAACAGAATCTAGAGCTTCACACGCGGGAGTGAACCTTGAGAATGAAAGAAGTGAAGCTGGTCGCGACTGAGGTTGCCAACAAGTCCCATAGCGTTGCCCCTTCGGTTCTCCAACGTTGAAAGAGTTCCGTTATTCAAGGACAGTTTGTTTTGGAATAATAGCATTTGTGATTTTATTTTTATATCCTCTTTATTGTTGAAAAGTAACCGCCCTTTACAATGTTTTTGCATAATTAAAAATTCCACAACCAAGCTTATCCTCCTTCATTGCTATGTTTTTGGATAATTGATCAATTACCTAATAATCATATTAATTTCTTTATGGATTCATAACACAAATTCATTACATGAGAATTTGTAGAAATCTAACACCGCACCCGATTAAGGATAGTGATAGTATCCGACAATTAAACTTCTCTCGACTGCATGCAACAACATCAAATTGGCTCTAAATCAGTCTGAAACTTACTCCCTCCCTCGCATCAACAATGGCCAAAAAAAGAACCCGAAGAATTGATCGAGAAAATGAAATCAGAAAGAATTAACATTGCAAGTCAAAATGTTCAATATACAAACCAACAATGGCATTATATAAAACCTCTAGATCTAAAGAATGCTACACTGCCACCAAAAAATGTTACCAATTAAACTTGGTGGACAGCAAAGAAAAAGAGAATGTCACAAAATTCCTAAAAATGGGTTAAAGAATAAGAGAGAAAGGTACAAAATGGCTGTGGGTGAGTTAGTGCACCTGATTTTTTTACAATCTTTACTTGCCAAATCAAACTCAAAGCCAAAGCCTAAGTGCTAAAAACACGGCAAGACCTGTGTGGTACTAAAAAATGTGTCAACAGGCTAGTTTAGATACAACAGCAGCTCCAACATCACAATCGCGACGCTATCTACCCCAAAAATAGTCGGATGCTAAGACTACCAGCTAAATACATTGAATTGCTATAATAATAGGCATGCCCTCTCTCCAGCTTGGAAATTGGGAAAAAATGAAAGATTTACCACACAGCTAGAACAAGCTTTGGCGGATAGATATGCTGATATGCCCAAGAGATTAGACCTTTAAGTGAAAAGTCTCACCAATGTGTATCGCATAGTTTACGATTTTGAAGCCTCTGTTTTGTTACCATGGCACATGCAATCTGGACATGGGAAAGAATATATGGAGTTATTTGGTCTTTTCAGCTCAAACCCTTTGGAATCGCTGTGAGATCGCATACTCAACATTTGCCGCTTGAAACTTTTCCATCTACAAATTGCAAAAAAAAAAAAAAAAAAAAGGTAAACAATGTGCCTTTCGCCACATATTATCATAACTTTAAATTAACTTGGCCAATTTAGATAATTCCAAAATAAAAAGTAAGTTTCATGTCTATATGCTAATGACGCCCTATTCTCGAAAAATATGCAACATATAAAATAAATATAAATGAATTATTGAATTCAAACTTATGACTTTTACAAGGGCGCATGTCAGCTGATATCGATGAACATTCATACAGAATTTTAGAAAACGTTACTTTCCCATATATTTCAGCAAAACTTTACTTTTCTGATGCTCTTCAACTATGGGCCATAAACAGAGCCTCTCCTCTATGGTATAGCTAGGATATTTTAGTTCAGCAAATTGATTAACCACGGACTCTTTCACTTAATTCATGAATACATACCCAATGTTTGGATTATCAAAGAGTAAAGCCAACTTCCTCTTGTCGGGCTTAATTGTCTTTGAATGTCCACCATACATGTATCGTCTGTGGCCAAGAAGAAAATGAGGGAAGTTCCCACCTTGAGTTGTCACAAATACCTCACTATGTAGACAAACAGTATAGTCTATGGCAGCCATCCTGGAAGAATAGTTCTACAAGCAATAAATCAAGTTAAAAAAAAAAATCACATCGCCAAAAAAAGACAAGAAAGAATAGCTAATGCCCAAACCTTAAATGGAGAAAGCTCCTCAACTGAAGCCAGCATCTCCTTCGTTTGCATATTTGGAAACATCTCCACTAGTGGTGCCATTGATCTCTCAGCATCATATATTTCTCCAGATGCCAAATAAATATGTGTGCTTCCGTCAAAGCCCATTCCCCTAAGCATCAAGCCAACCTGGTGAATGCAATACCAGAAAATAGATGAGCTAACACTAACACTTCGAATATTCACTCACAGAAACTTCAATCATGAAATACACAAAAATAAATGACAAAATTTATTCTAATTTCTAACCATGCATCTCCATCTATTACTGAACTCATGTTTGAAAATTTTATACACGATCATTCAGAGTAGACGCTACAAGTTGAAGACGTATTAACATTCTTGTAAGAACAATACTATCAAGTACACAACTTTCATGAAAATCAAGTCATTGCTCTGTATGCCAGAAAGTATCAGAGAGTGTTGTTAGTACATGTCAATGTTCTTTGAGGTAATGGAAAAGTTTAATGCGTGAAAATAAAAATCAGGCTTTTTTCAACAGAGAATTTTAAAAACCAAGCAGATAACGGAAGATAACAAACATTAAAGCTAAAGCCACAATAATATAAGCACAGATCAAAGCATCCTTGATTAAAATGTGAGAGCAACGACAAGCCAACACATTTCACCTCCAAAGGAGTCATCGGGCACTTTCCATTAATCCTATTTGCCCCAGGACGAATAACTCGGCCAGGTTTTGTAAATTTTCCTCTCCAACCTTTTTCCCTTGCTGCTACCATGTCTTCTTTCTCTTTTTGCCCACCATCAAATACACAACAAGAAAAAGCAACCATGTCCTGCACACGCAAATAAAATGTATTGCAGTCCATATTATTGCTTATAAATACATCTGAACTTGTCAAAACAAATATTTTTTTTTAACATTTGATAAAAAAAATACCTCCTCATATCGAAGATGCACTGAAACATATTTTCCACCATTTTTAGCGCTACGCTCCTTCATTCTAGCAACCAAAGTTTCTGCTATTGCTGATATCGGACTGGAAAACCTCAAAGCTTCATAGTTTGCCAAGCATCGAAGACGTTGGGCCACAGGAGGGACATCAAATGATAGTCGATTTGCAAAAGGGGAAATCCTTACAACTCTGTTGTTGAACAGAACATTAATTATAACAGTAGATACTAATAATACAGTAACCCATTGCTTTGCACAAATATGCAGCACACTTGCTACAGAAAATAAGTAAACAAAACAATGTTTAACCAACAAACTTAGTAAACAAAACAATGTTTAACCAACAAACTTACTTTTCCTCCAGTAGTCTTGGAAGGACTGTATCCTTATAATAATGAATAGGCGACCAAGCTTTTACTCTGAAATTGTGGACATTGCTCATGTTGTGGTCAAATCGTTCCATTATGTACTCAGGAATCTTCCTTACAACACGGACTTCATTCTCCAGGGTGTTAATGAAATAGTCCTCATCAAAAATGTCTTTAAATTTACTGAATAAAAAAACTACTCGTCACATATTGTAGCGTATAAAAACACAGCAGACAACATGGATAATATTAATCTATTATGCAAGGCATGTAACTAACAACAAGAAGCTAAATTATCATGCACAGCAGCATGACTATAGATCTTTCCAATCATGGTGCTGTTGCTGTCATTGTCCCATTTTGATTAAGATCTCCGCTGCTTTCTTTTCTTTTATCCTTTTCAACTAATCTTCTTACCCATTTTTTGGATGCCCTTCTTGGCAGCAGGAAACTGGATAAGAGTTTCAGCCTCCAATAACACTAGGCAGATAGTTGTGCCACAAATTGCTGGAGACAGTCAAGAAATACCCGACCTAGGAATACGTACTACGCATGCTGTTTATTGCAAATAATTGCAACTTGGTTATGTAAAGAAATAGTTGGAAAGCCTAGTTTTATTGTAAGGTTCCTTCAGTTTTATATGCCCTAGGTGAGCTTCCTTTCTATGAGCTGTTTGCATATGGATTTGACAAGTCATGTCTACTTTCAATTTCTTTTAGACTACACTTTCACCAGGATAAGAGAAAGATAAAGCCATTGCTTTCCACGACTAAATTAAATGACATTTAATCTAGTGCAAAGTCCTTCAGTGAGAAATAGTAATCCAAAATAAATGATTCATCACTATTACAGTCCCTCATTGACTTGGAGTAGGACACCCCTTAAATCTTTTCCGAATAGTCCAACATTTTTCCATTCACCACCTCATTAATCATAATAAGATGCCTGTTATCAGCTTAAGCTTCAAGTGTAAAGGATAGAGAATTCACGGAATCCCATAGTCAAGATATGTCTTGATTTATTATGTTTACAAACCACTAAACACTTCCTTATTTTGAGAAACTCCAATATCGAACATTTATAAACAAAAGAGAACATAAACACCAGCTAACCTATGATCTCTCCAAACGCTATGAAAAAGGAAATTGGGCATCACAAGAGTTGCATTAAGATAACCAGCCACAGCAACAGCATTGCACACCTATTAAGCATAGAATACAGCAGTAAAGGCAAATATGGTTAGTAGAATAGAGTTGTGCACTCCACAATTATTCAACAAAAAAGTAATAAGGAGCGGAGAGGAGATAGAAAAATTTGAAGACCAACCGATGTCCTCTGTTGATTTAAGCCACCATTTGCCTCAATATATATGTAACCATTTGACTCTGATAATCCTATTCGCACCATCCATGCATTCAATTAGAAAAAAGATATAAACTATTGACTTTAAATAGATTCAATCAGCCAGAAGTTACACTTAAAAGTTCAAGAATATCTCATTACCATGACAAGAAAAAACAAGCTAGAAACCAAGATTTACAATACCAAGTACACCTTACCTTCTGAAGAGATACGAGGACACGGCCTCCACTCACTGCCTTTGTGGGAGTTTCTCCAAATAGTTGATAACTACCAGATTAGAAATAATTTGTCAAAAATTTAAACTGCGTACAGCATAATAGAGCACTAACAACAACTTGGAAATGTACAATGGCCCATAGAGTTCAACAGTAAATCTAAAACCAAAAACAAGGTGGAGAACATCATGGAAGACCATTACCATAAATAAGGGTCAGAAGTTGGCTCCTTGGTCTTATGTTGGTTGTTTGGTGTGGTTGAAATGAAATGTTCTTCAGCAATGTAAAATTGAATGGATGGAAAGAGCAGTAAACAAGGTACAGAAAACAATGTTTTGGGATGACAATAGCGCGATCACATAGTAGTTTTCTTTGTGATTTTGAAGATCTCGGTTGTATTGTTACTTTTTTCAGAAGAACTATGTGATGTTTTCTTTTCCCTTTCTAAGATATCTAAAATATGAACACCAGTATTTATTTAAGCAATAAAATAAATTTTAAAAAACATTTTTTTATTACACGGAAGAGAGGAATGCAACAAAAACTAGCGCACTGGACACTGTTTCCTGAAGCCATGGAGACTATACTCTGAGGTACATTTTGCATCTTCATACATCAAAACTGGATGAATCAAAATGATAGGTATATTCAGCAGGATACCATGGATATTTTCACTACATTTACCATTACAAAACATTCTCCTAAGTTTCACCAATAAAACACCTCTAAATACCACAATAAACGAAAAAGATAAGTAAATTTTTTACAATCGAACTGCTTTCGTTGGCAGAAATAAAGCGAAAATAATTAAGATTACGCTAGGAGAATGGGTTCAATAATCCTTTCCAGTTGTAATGTCAAAGAGAACAAGGTCACTGACCACTTCTAATCACCAAAAAAAAAAAAAGATAAACTAACTAATTTCTATCAGAACCTACGATCTCAAAAAGCAAGTTAATAAAACACCAAATAACCCCATCCGCAGCTAAGAAAACACAACAAGTCTCCGAGAATTCCCCTAAATCGAAAAAAGGGATAAAACAATGGATTTTCAAGTAGCAATTTTCAATAATTCATCAAAGCTCGCAATAAAAAAAAAAAATCAAACGTGCGGAAAAAACTTCAGAAATATTATAAACCATGAAAAATGGTAAGTAAATACAAATATGAATCAGGCACAAACCGCATCTGCAGAAGAATTATCGGCATCCATCTCGGGGCGGAGCTTGGCATAGACCTCCGGGCTCCGGTAAACAGTGCCAGGAGCAGGACGGTGCTTGATGATCGGAACGACATCAAATGAGACGGTCCCCATGTAGAGGAGCATACCGGAGATGTAAATAAGAGGAGCGAAGAGGAAGATACCCTGGCGACGGAGAAGGACAGAAAGGATGAGCCAGGCAAGGCGCTGGGCGAGGGTCCGGGCCGGTTGCTGAGCGGAGGTGAACCGACCAGCCTTGGAGCGGGCGTGGCGTAAGCGTGGCGAGCGAATAGGAGAGGGAGGGGGAGAGGGCGAGGAGTGTCCACTGCTAGGCAGTCGATTGTAAGCGTGCATTGGGAATGGCTGTAATCTAACTCATACGGAAGAAGAAATTACAAAGTCTCTCGCAGTTTTAGGAATCGCCGGAACAGGAGAGAGGGAGAGAGAATGCACATGCTGTGAAGAAACGAAAGCTATGGCGGAGACGGCTGGTTTTTTGGGAAGAAGAGCATTGGCTGCAGCCTCCAGGTGGGAAATGTTATTTTGAGAGAGAGAGAGAGAGAGAGAGAGAGAGAGAGAGTATTATTGTATTTATAATCTTGATTTCAATTTATTTAAATATTTTATTAATTTCTTCGTCCATCGGTGTTAATGTTAGCATCATTCACAATTATTAAAATTAAAGGTGATTAAAAAATAAAAATTAAAAAAAAACGATCGTTAAGAATTTCCCCTTAGTTAACACCAGGTGGATATTCAATTATGCTGAATTAGCAAAACGTCTCATTTTGCCACTTAAGCTGCGGAATCCCACACCTGCAACCATTTTGGACTCATTCCACGTTAAACTATGTTGCGTTGGCATCATTTCAAATTATAATATGAATTATTATAATTAAACCACATAATAAATTTGAAATTTTAAAATTAAAATTAATCTTTATTATCAAGAATTAAATCATCCCTTCCACCAATTAGATTCAATACAAAGAATGCGTGTTGCATTGAAACAGCTGAATATTTGGGAATATAACTTGTCTTAACATGCACGTCATCCTTCGTTTATGGCTTTATTATTCTGTTTTCAATTATACACGGATGATTGGACAATTGCACTTTTTAGGCATAGTCTAATGAATTCTCAATCATTTTTTGACTTTACAGGACAACCCATCTAGGAAATGCATCTGAAGACATAATCCAATAGTTAAAATTTAAGCTTTTATTTGTTTAAATAGGAATCCAATTGCAGGCTGCAGAGGACATGAGGTCGACATACGATGTGGGCATTAGAGCCTTGGACAAGTGCTTGTAAAAGTTTTCTTCTTTGATTTGGGTATGCTCTGCTGTAAATGGACATCTGCAGCTCGGCCTCCCGGTTGAAATAGCAAAGTCTATTGCCGAAGTTGACTCGACTCTTAAGAACTAATAAAACACCTCTTTTGGCTTCAGAATCACCCAAAACTATACCTAGTTTGGACCCATGATGTCCAAATTGTCATTCAACAAACATCACAAAGCACAAAGTGGAATTGTCTGTATTTATGTTTTGAAGTAAAATGAGGTCCTTATCCCGCCACCAAAAATCCAACATGCGAGGCTCCAACAGACTCTCGTTTTTTTGTTTGGTTCTCTACAATGTACACTCATTCACATTCACTAAATCTATATTTACAGTAGTAAGAGACAATCAAATCCCAAAACAACATACTTCAGTCTTAACGATTTTGTTCATGGTTTATGTTGTGCAAAGATTGATGTTCGAACAGCTTGCTGTGTAGATGGACATTTTCCATTGACCAACACTTGCTCTAAGAAATCTACCCGGATTGATTTGAAGTCATAATGCTGAGGGAAAAAAGGAAGGACGAGATTATAGAGAGTAGAAAGTGGATCTAGTAATAGTGGGGAATTGTAATAGTAATTTGAGAAAATTGATATTCCATGTTCAATTATAGAAAAATACATTGGTTAAAGCAGGCTTGATTCTGAATATCCTGATCGAAACTTTCTTTCTTTGAATGGTATTATAGTTCAAAGAACATACCTTTCCCTTCCAAGAAAAATCAAAGTTGCGAAAATACGGCTCCAGTAAAGTTAGCTGATCTCCTTCCTTGACCTGCGATTAGAAGGTTCACTTCATAAAACACTAAGCTGATGATCAAGTGAGCAGAGAAATTACAACTGTCCTTTTTGGTAAGTATCGTTATTACAAGTAAAGACGCTTGGTCACTACATCTTGTATCTCTACCCCCACCAAAAGAAAATTTTAAGAAAAATTTCAACCAATTGTACAACTTTCAATTGATTGCCTTTTTTTTGGTGAATTTAGGATACGATGAATATGATTATTTATTTTATATCTAAAGAAAAACTGGTTGAGGCTACTGTTAAATTAGCTTTTGTAAAGCTTTGTTTGATGGGATTGAAACAGTTTATAAAAGCAGTACGTTGCAAGAAAAACTGAGTGAGATCATTTACTTAGCTCACTACCCTGTAAATACTTTATATATATAACTTTTCATTATATGAGAAAAATAACAGATGGTTTACAATAATCAGGAAACTTTAAAAAAAATAACCATGGAGATGGTGATGGTGACTTAGTTGACAACGTCAGAGTGAAGGTATTAAATTGCCACCATGTTACTGACAAATGATACTGTAACTTGGGGTAAAATATAAGTTCTTAATTTGAAAAAAAAAAATTTAATCACGCTTACTTTAAGAGTCAAATAAATGTCTTCTCAGAGCATTGGGAGACAAGAACGAAAACAAAATCAACTGGACAAACTCCAAATACAAATATGTAACACATACCGTGTCACTGAGCATACCATACACAGAGAGAACGAAGCATGTTTGATTAGTATCACATACCAAATAATACCTGCCAACCAACAACGAAGTAGTGAATATGCAAGAAAATGCCCTAACGAAGAGCCAGGCCAGATCATTACACACGTTATGCATACATGTGTCAGAAAGGAAAGCAAAGAGGATTGACTTCATTAAATTAGGAAGATGGAAACAGGATCAATACCTACATTAGGAAATCATTAATTGTTAGGTGATAATTAAATTGAAGTGTTCCTCTCTGACAGTCTCCCTCCGACTTTCGTTTATTTCTCTTTATTTTATCTAATTCCCCATATTTCTTTTATTTCTCAATTCATGCTTCTGTTATGCTCCTATTACTTCAGCATGGAAGATAGAAAGTTGAGTATGTTGTATTTAATTTACAGAAAAAATAGTTAGTGTTCAATAAATTAACTACTTGAAGCAGAGATCATAAATTATGAAGAAACTGTTTCCATTGAAAAAAAAAACATACAGGGGAGTGGAATTCTCGTGTTTGATGAAAAAAAGAACTTTTCCAACTACTGCAACTTCTTTGTTTAGACCTTCCAGCAGAAGATCCACGTTCACTCGTTTATGAGGGGGATTCACTTGAAAGAAGATAAAGGAATAAGTTATCACCATCTCAAAATGAAACAAAGGTAAGCACCAATGCAAAAACAAAAATAAGGTCTGCTAAATTTCAATTAGAATTTGAAAAAATGAATACATATAGATACATCAGAAACTTACAGTTAACATCAGGTAGTGATGACGCCAAAGAAACAAGCCTTTTAGGTTTAGCAGATCCCTAGAAACAAAAAAAAAAAAATCAGGAAACTGAAATTTTCCTTTTTCATAAAGTTTAGAGATGAATATAGACTTAGGGTGGCATAATAGTATTTGAGGTGAATCTTCTGATTTTTAGTGTTTATGACTCTTTCATAAAGCCATGTGCCCTAAACTGTGAATGAAGCAGGCCAAGAAATCCATCTGATTAGATTGATACAATCATCAAACACTATTGACGACTGTAAAAATTGTAGATTTGACAGAGAAAGAAATACCCTCAACAAATGTTCCAGTTTATCAAGTAGAACAACCATCTTTTGAACTTCATCAATGGCATTAAGACCGGGATCCTTTAAGGCTGCAGCTTCAAATCCACTGAGGGCCCTCTCATAGTTCTCTAGATATTTGTTGACCTGGAAACAAAATATCATAACTTAATCCAATGAGCCCTTTCCAATTGCTTTCAGTATACTAATTTGTTCTAGAAAAATATATCTCAACTAACGATGGCTCTCTCATTATTCCACAATATATGGATCATGCTTCATGGAACCATACTTTTTTGTGAAAGCAGTATGCAATCATTCATTTGCTATGCTTAATGATGGAGTCCCCTAAAGTATTTAATGTTGCTCGACTACTTTTTTTGTTTTGCTAAGTCAATGACACACTCTGACTATACAAATATTCATTCTTTGATCACTTGACAGTTGGGTGAAATACACAAATGGCATATATTCATGACGTACAAATCTCATTTCGTTAAATTAGTGGGGAAGAGAGACTACATTGTTCAGGTGCTAGGATAAAGCCAACATTAGTGCTTTTCGATGAAAATAGAGAAAACTACCATGGTATGTTTTGAAGGACTTGATGAAAAGATATATCTACTTCAATGTTTTCCCACTAACTGTTCCTTGTTGGCTTCGAGCAGACACCAATTAACTTTCCAATGATTAGTTAGAAAGCGTCCATTAGTGGTACACAATTAATGAAAATAAGATATTATGCTCAACTATTACTTGCAAATGCGTCAAAGAAGTTACTTTCACTTGGATTTCCAACAAACAACAAGAAATATACATATCAAATTCAAATTTGGTAACATTTCCGAGTCAATTGTTAGGTACGTTCTTTCCAATAGTTTATAACAAAATCAAGGCTAGGCACAAAGTAATTAACTTACTGTGGCACAGTTAAAATACAAATCAGGGTCGGACTTCATTCTTTCATCTTTTTCCTGAAAATAGTAAAAGATATTAGATGAGCTTCAACGCTTAAATAACAATCTATATAGCACTGCACGATTAAAATGATTTGCTCTTGAGGGACCATTAATGATTTCTCCAAACACATTTTCGGCAAGTCCTGGTCGTATGGAGTCTATCGTTGTAAGAATAGTGTTTTGATCCACTCACAGCATTTTGGTATGCCTTAAGGGACTGCAGAAGTTTGCTGTGATTCCACGCTCCAGTCACGAAAAAACTAGTAAGGCATGCATTTCCAAGATTATCTGGAAATAAGTTCAATAAGATGTCGAACAACAAGCTGACCAACAATGTTGAATAAACGAAATGTCACTTTATTTCCATGTCAATACCAAAAAAAAAAAAGATTAGCTAATCAACTAGCATATCAATGAATATCGATGACTACATATAAAAAACTAGTGAAGCATCTACTTTTTCTTAGTGAAGTATATTCTTTGGTCACAGGGTGCTTGATTGACTTGGCATTGATTGGGCTATGCCAAAGGCTCTTGAAAGTATTTTGGTTGAATGAAGAGGTTTGGGGAAAAGAAGTGGCCAAGTTAGTTCTTTTTTTGTTTATTTTGATGCTTTTGGATAAAAAGGAATACAGTAATTTTTTTTATGAGGAGGCTTTTCTTGTCGGGGATTCTAGGAGTTTTTTTTTTTTTGAATTCTCTTTTTTGGTAGGAGAGGATTAGCCATTGCCTTGGGGGGGTTTTTTGTCCTCTCGGAGGCGAGAACTTTCTTGTGGGTCTCTTCACCCATTAAAAAAAAAAAAAAAAGAAGAAAACTTTAAAGATAGTAGGAAAGCGCCATATAAATTTATTTATCAGGAGTTTGCATATTTGTAATGATATGCGAAAAGAAATAAGAGCATATTATGACTATCATAAAGTCTTACACCAAGATTTCCCATCCTTAACATCCAACATAACAGCTTCTTTGGCATGATGAATGCTTTCCTCAACAAGTTCTGCCTCATTCTCAGCACCTATAAAAGAAACATATTCTGGGTTCATGAACTTAAGGTCTAAAATACTACAAGGAACACAACATGCCGCATTAGCAAACCAGGATTTTGAGTTTTTCCAGTCTTGTACAAACTACAGATAATTTAGTGCAAAAAAGTTATTCGCGTCAATATGTTCAGTATAACCCTGGTAAGGTCACTAGTCTGTTGGTATTTGCAGAAGCTGAAATATGCAGAATAACATTAATGATAAAATGAGAGAATGTTAGAATTTGCAAACAATGCTTCACCCCACAGGACATTCAGCATAGAAATTTCACACCCTTGCATTGCAATGGAAAATGAAACAGGAAGTGGTAATTATCATAGAAATCAGTCTTTTGACTATCATACACACTAGAAAATGCAATATGGTTCGGAAAAGTATTTTCCTAAGGAAGAATACAAAAGAATAAAAACATTACAAAAGAAAAAGACAGCGAAGAGCTCCTACCTTGAGCCATTTTTCTTTCAAGCATTGATAATTGGGAAAGTATAGTTTTGTCCCGGCCCTACATGAAGACAAATATAAACATTACTGCCATATTTACACCAACGAACAATGAAATGCTTATTTGCTTCCTAAAGCTGGTGTTAGTTTATAACCTTGTTTAAACCTAAAGTGAAGCAATTCTTGGCTGAATGTAGATCCCCCTTCTTCCAAATACAGTTACCTAAACATAACCAAGCATCTGCAAGAGATGGATTTAACTTAACCTGGAGGATGAAAAAATCATTTCAAAACATGAACCTCACAGGAGCATAAGAACAATGGCAAACTACTGGAAAACTAGAAAATCTTTTGCTCACGGCTTTTGAAAGATGATGCTCTGCTTCCTTTCGGTACTCAGGAAAGACATCCAATATCTTCCCCCTCAGATATTCATATGTAGCTCGTTGCAAGGGAGATTTCCTATCTTCTGCTTCAAGAGCATAATATTAAAAATGTAGAACTAATTATACAGGTAAAAGGTAATAACAAAAGAACAGGCAAAATGAAAAAGGGAGGGGTATATCAATCTCTAGCAATAGAAGTCTGTTTTTCCTCCCCATTTGTGAAGGACCACTCCATTTTGTTTATTCGAAACCATTTTGAAGGGCCATTTCACGTTAATTGCAGTCACATTCAGTTAACAATATAGTTGTGACTAAATAGACATCCGCTGATCACCCAATAATCCATTTTCGGGAGTGTAATGCACAACCATCAGACATCCAGGTGATTTAGGATCCAAAGAATCTCACTCAACCGAAAGCACTTACATAACAAATCTAGCAAAAATAAATACCTCAGACTTCCTATACATCACTTTAAACTGCTACCTATCAATGATTTAACTCAAAAAGTACAATAATAATTTTTTGTAATAAGTAACACGGTAGGCAGATTCTAGTCTGATGGCAACTTTTTCAGAAAATTACTGTAAAATGAAATAATATGACAAGATCGCTTCAATTATTATAAATCTGAGAACTACATTTTGATGAAGTGAAAAGATTCTGGAAATAGTGTGCTGGGTATTCTATAGTGCACTAGCTAGCTTAGCTTTATGATTTTAGGTAAAGATGAACGACCAAATGGAGATAGTTGGATTCCAAATGGAAAGATATAAAACTGAAGGAGATTATCTTTCTATGTCGAATGGAAGAACAGTTCGCTATCTAGATATATATTCTCTCAAAAACAGGTTGGTAAGATGTGTGCATAGAGAAATAATCACAAAGAACAAAAGTCGAACCAAGATTAACATCCTGAGCAACAACATATGATGAGTTCGCAGGTGGATTGCACCAGTTCTGATCCGATCATATTTTCAAAGATAACTCCGTTCAAAATAGAAAAAGTGCAAACACACAACTCAAAGGAATGCGTGGAGACATGAGGAAATGTATTTCGCTTTCCAGTATACCTTCCATTTTTTCACCAAACGACCAAGTATCAACATAAAGAAAAGATTCCACCGAAAAAAAAAAATAGGTTAAAACATGAAACGGAGAAATAACCTGGTAAAACGGAGTCAAGGAGCTTCAAAGAGAGATCCGATTTCTCTTGCAATAGGGAGATTTTGTCATCTGGATTGACAGGAAAATAGGTTTCTCTTATGAGGTATAGTTCTTCGACAGCTTTGGTAACTCTGGTTAGACAATCTTCATCAACTTGGTCGTTCATCTTCAGAGTTAATCGAAGAAATGCAGCTAGTTGTCTATGGAATTCCCAAAACTCAGGATAGAATATACGAAGAAACGCAGGACGCAGCAGGGTAAGGAAGGGCTTGTAGGAAATAATGCTTTTTGGAAAAGTAGCTTTTTCAAATCAAACCGTTAATTTATTTATTAAGCTAGTTTCCAAAATGCATTTCCTACAGGTTTTTGATAAAATAACTTAAAAACTCAGAGAACAATTTGTACTCGATTTCTCTTCACTATCTCGGTCAATTTTGCAAGTTCTATATCTTTGCAATTATTTGACGATGAAAAATAAAAAACAACCTTGACGTGGAAAGTGACAACTTGGTCTTTCAACTATGTCCTTTGTCGATAAATTCAATTACGATAAAATGCAATTTATGATGTCATTTATAAATTACAACCTCAACTATTTTTTTGAACAAATCTATCTCCAACTTCTGTTTATTTTATCAGTGATGTAAATTTTATCATCAATTTATCTGTTAAATCTAACAATTGTATAGTTTTATTTAATAAAAATTTTTAACCAGATTTCTAATTTTTTCGATGATTTTAACGTAGTTTCAAACTCTATCGCGTGATCGACTTAATTCAAAAATCGAATCAAAATTATATTAAAAATGGTAGTAAAAGTCGGGTTAAAATGTTGTTAAGTGGATAATTAAAATAATGAGGTTCAATTTGTCTGTAGATAGGATAGGCTTGTGAGCCTGCCACCCTAGAGATTAACCTTGTTATATATATTTATATAGATTTCTAAGAACAATTATAGAATGGTCGGCTGAGGGGTTAGCCTTTGGACTGACCAGACCTATGGGGGTCGGTCATGTAACATATTGAAATTTAGAACTAGATTTCATTTCATTACCCAAATCTACTTTAATCAAGTAATTAATTTCGTAATCCCCAATTAGTAATAATCTGACCCGGATTGTACTGATCCCCGCTCAAGCATGATCAAATATTAATTGAGAAGTTAATTACATCAAAGTGAAGCATGATCAACAGCCTGGCTTAAATGTAGAAAGGAAATCCATTAATTAGCTTAATTTCCTCGAGAAAGAAATTCAATTCTCCTTCTATAAAATGATTTTGCATGTGAAGCACAATCATCGCTCCTTAACCTTCAAATTTCACGATCCTACCACCCAATCATTGTAGAAGCCGAACCAAATGACATGCTTTTCCAAGTTCCCCGTTAGTCCGCATAGAAACAACATTTCATCGTCAACACCAACTCGTAGTCAATCTCTATTTGCACGATTTCGATCATAACCACAAATAAAGCATAATTAAACACTTGACTCGACCTATATCAAAACTTTTGGCGGACGTCAAATTGAGAGTTTCACTGACTGACCTTCAACGACGAGCCAAACGGTTCCCTTGGCGATTTCCCACATGGTCCATCCGAGAATCAATGTATATCCAAGAGCATTTGAAAAGTAAACCAATGCCAAAGAAGAAAGAAGGCGAGTCAAAATTGTGGGCTTACATTTTAACCCAACCCAGATTTTATGGCTTATCAACAACTTAATCAAATGTCAATCCAAGATTAAATTAAAAAAAATTAAGTAAATAAATTTTGGTTTTGTTACAAAACAACTATTCAAAGCAGTCAATTAAACATAATTTCAGATTGGGTCAAGAAGATTAATCCGGCCTAATTAATGTATATAGTTTTAAAAGATAGCCAACTCAAGGCTAACTAAGCATCCTATAATCTTATTTTCTGAGCAATTAGCGAGAAGCAGAAGAGATATTTCTTGTTAAATGATTGAGAATTGATTAGTTCCGTGCATGTGGAGAGAGGAATAGAGTTAGGCGAGAGGAACGGAAAGAGTACTTCCTCCTCAGCCCAGGCCATGGCCACGCCAGTTGATGCCGCGGCGGGTCCCACGCGCAATTACAGCGAATATTGTCGCATCCCTCGAGTCAGTTAAGTCAGTCCAGTCGGTCACACCCCGGCCCAATCCCCTGCGCTTTCCTCCTCCCCCTGTCTTCGTCTCCAACGCGCATTCCCTCTCCTTTACAGCTTCCACACCGTAACTTTCACACACACGACTCTCTCTCACATGATTGGCGGGTTTATCGGTTTACTCTTATTTGACCATCCCCATCCTCCCTCTATATATACCGTCTTCTATACTCCTCTCTCCCGCAACAAGAATCTGTTGACATCCCTCTTTCTGGCTCTCAGCCTCTTTCTCTGCAACTTATTTGGTTTCTGAGCTCATCTTAAGTCTTGCAATCATGGGTAACTATGTTTCCTGCACTCTAGCGGTCCCTTTGATCAAGACATCCAGAGCCGCCAGAGTTGTGTTTCCTGGCGGCGAAATCCGGCAGTTTCGCCACCCCATCAAGGCGGCCGAGCTAATGTTTGAGTGCCCCGGTTTCTTCCTCGAAAACTCCACTTCTCTGCATGTAGGCCAGAGATTCTCCCCTCTCTCTGCCGACGAGGAGCTCGAGTTCGGCAAAGTCTACGTCATGTTTCCGATGAAGAGAATGAATTCCATCGCCACGGCGGCGGATATGACAGTGTTCTTCATGGCTGCTAATTCTGCAGCAAAGAGAATATCGGACAGGAAAGCTAGCGTTTCGCCGGAGAATGGGGGCGAACAAGTGTACGAGGAGAAAAGGGAAATTCCGGCAGGAGATTTGCAACTGAGCTTTCAAGGAGTAGATTTAGAAGGGTTTCCGATGCCGGAGTACAAGTACAGAGTAGGTGTTTGCCGATCGAGGAAACCATTGCTGGAAACCATAAAAGAGGAGCCAGTTTGTTTAAGATAATGGGAGATTTTCCATCTTCTTTGATTTGCTCTCATATTTTCAAGAGAGATATTAAATTTCCTCTCTAAATTATAAAAAATATAATTTGTGAGAAAATTTATGTTTGGGTATTTTGATTCTAACAATGAATATAGTTTGTTATTAAGATAAATTATTTGTATAAATGATATTCTATTACTTTTCCTTGTGAAATTGTATACCATATATTTATCATTAAAGAAATAACTCTCATAATTAATGGGTATTAGCAATTAAGTGTCCACGATCGGGATGTCATCGATAAAATCACGTTTTTGTAATGCGATCTTCTTTATCGAACGATGCCCAAAGTAAATAATTCATGTGTTTTATTTCTCTTTGAAAATTGCTAAAATCACAAAAGTTGTGCAATCGAAAATTTTTCTTTATATAAATAGCTCAGCAAACGACACTTCTAACATCAAAGTCGTAATTGACAATGCTCTTTAAGATCAATGAACTATTTGCTTATAAAATAGTTTAGAAATTTACATGCTTACCACGTAAATTTAAGAATTAATTACAATTTACCCTAAAACAATTATAGAGTCTAACAACTTCATTGATTAATATTAAACACATTCATGTTAGTAAAGTAATTATTTAATTATAATTAATATTCAAAATATTATAAGAAAGAATATACTCTTTTATTCTCTTCTATTTAATTACCACCGCAACATCGATAGATAATTTACAAACATAGCATAAAATATATTACGAGTAATATCATGCTCAGTACATGCACCGAGTACCTATAAGTTTATATATAAAATATACAAATTCTTAAATTATTAAAGATTTGATTAATGCTGTTCTTAATATAAATATTCTACTTACACTAAACATCAATGATATGATGTACTTTGTATTATTAGTACACAATAATATACGTCACATGCATAAAGTGCACATAAAAATATAAGTTTACTCAATTTAGTCGGTCCAATTTTACGTGATTGTAATAATTAAACTCGGATAAAGTATATATTAATCCTTCAACTTAAAGAAGTTGAAGAGCAAATAAGTCAGTAATTTTGATTATAGGCAAATAATCATTTAAAGTTAAGTATTCATTGATAAAAATGTCCTCTAAGAAATTGTACTTATGTCACGCGATTTGTTGTGATGGGCTAATTCCAAGGAGAAGTAAGTCCAGTTAGAAAACTGATAATTTTAGTAATTTAAATCTTTTCAAATTTATTTTTCTCCTAAATTGATCTTAACCATTAGACTTGGTAAATTCACGGGTAAAAAATTGTAATTTAATGACATAATAAAACACGAGATTAGACAAAAGTTCGACTTATGTACAAAATCTTACCTAACTAATATTAACTTAATTATTGTGCTTAAGCGTGTAAATACAAATAAAGTTGTTCTTAATGTACTTAATCTTATATTTATTTTAATTATTTATGATTTATTATATTAATTACATCAATCAATGTTTCACGTGTGTCGTAACATAAAATTAAAAATAAACATAGAACTGCTCTAATCTTCAGCCAAGCTTTCATCAAGAGCGCTGAATTCATAAAGAAAGGATCTCAACACTTCACATAATATGTTAGGACTAAGTATTTACAAGAACCAAATCACATAGATACACATTTTTTTTAACCTTTCTTTTAAATTTTCATGGTAAAAAAAAACCAGCCAAGAGATTGAAGATGAGCAGCCAAACCAATTACAGTAAGAATATATGCTTTCCATACAAGGGTTAGATTTGAATTTCACTGCAAGTGAATGATATGAGTTTGAGCCTGCATCTGCATACTCTCGTCGTCGGTGGTCGTGGGAGAACCGAGCCGATCCTGCTAATGTCAAAGAAACATCAGGATAAAACCATAGTAAAAGATTTCAGATTCTCAAACATTGTTCCATGGTGAAACTCAACTGTGTTGATTATGCGATTTTTTTTGAAGAACGAAACACAACACAAGAAAGTTTCTAAGCACGAATGAAGCAATCAATTATCGAGATAAGATTGTAAAAACTCACGAGATGCCGGATGCGGTGAATAGAAGCAGCAGCTCTCAGAATAACATACATTGGAAGAACAATTCCGACAGTCCGGAGAAGCATCAGCTGTCAAATGAAGAGAGAGAGAGAAATAAATTTTAGTTACTAGAGAGATATGCAAGAGTATATAAGTGAAAGGAAATAGGACAAGTTCCAAAAAAGATTACCAGAAACAAAGGAAGGGAATATTCATAACTTTGACTGAACATGAAGGGGAGGATATGTCTCAAAATGAGAAGAATCATGAACTGCATACCAGAAAAAATAATCATTCTTAAAAAACACGAATAGACCGAAAGCAACATTAGCAAGCATGTTTTAAAACTATTTGCCGCATTGTTTTCAAAAAAACACGAAACCAAAACATTTGCTTTTCTGTTATTCAAGAACAAATTTCAAAGCATGTCCCAAACATATCATTATCTAAATATCATAGCGAGGGAAAAAAAAGAGGAAGGGGGGTATTACGATGATAGCGACAGAACGACAACACAACAATCCTCCTCCTGACGAGGCAGAATACTCTTCATGGTCAGATTCTACAAAATCATTATTAGTCGAAAGCATCGCCACAAAATGGGGATTTGTTATATCTTGTCTTGAAATCTCCCAATCTCCACTGATTAAGAAAAAAGAAATGGGAAATAATTCATTACAAATTTTTCGATTATTGGGTTCAATATTCGCAATAGGGATAAAAATCAGCTTCCTCATTGCAAAATGAGCTTGTATTAATTTGAAGTATTTTAAGGATTATGACCTTGCTATAATCCTCACCAGATGGATAGACACATCATTCAAATGACATCATTGTGAGGAAACCTTGACAGTTTATGATTCCATACTTTATGTCAAATAATAGTTAAAATTAAGAATCCACAAGGATTACCGGAAATTCATCGGGATACGCCCGATTTGAAATAGTCGAGGAGGAGCCGTATAACCCGGTTTGAATTGCTACATTTCCAAAAGAAAAGGCACCATTTAGTAGGATTCCAAAAAAACAGCATGGACCAGCAGTAATAGCGACAACATTTTCAAAATCATACGAATTATAGATCAAAAGCAAAAAACAGAAAATCATATTCTACCTGGTGGCATATTTCACATACGGTATCACCCTTTTCGTTGCACCATTTTTGTACGCATCTTCGGTGAGCATACTACAAAATACAAGAGATAATCATGAATGCATCATGAAGTTCGATTTTATCAATCAACTATTGGAAGTTCTGTCGTTGAATGAGCATAAAAATAGATGAAGCTCGGAGGAACGAGCAAGAGATAAACTGAAAAAGAACAAGTTTTCAAGTTTCACCACAATCCTTTTTAAAATAAGTTTTTAAGAAGTTGCTACCAAGCTCTCTAAAGAACACTCGAGAGGGAATATGGCTAGGTTATATGATATAAATTCTAAATTATGAGAAGGGTTCATCTAAACATATCTAAATACAATATATTTACTCTTATTTGAGCTAGTTTTTGCATATTTTAAGCATACACTAAAATATATTCAGATAACGAGCCGACACTTGCGACTCCATCGAGCTAATATTGAACGCAAATAATGTTAAAATTGTTATAAACTTATCAAAATGCCAAGAGACGAAAAATAAAGGCAAAAATCAACTCATTTTTGAAAGAAAAGAGAGGTTCAGACTATGATGAACAAACAATTACTCTAAAATTTTCATGCTAAAATGATACCAAAATCTAAAATTTCAATTTAATTTTAGACGCACAAAAATTGCCATTAGGATATAAAAAAGCTAACCTTCAAGCTGCCACAGCAGGAGCAGGGTGATTCCATATTCAAGTCTTCATCCTCATCCTGGCATATTCTGCATTCCACCATCTTCCTTAAAGAAGGTTCTTTTTCAAATTTCATATTCGGTGAAGACAAGTCTATTTCCTTGTCATCGACTACAAATGATAACTTTTCTTTACGGTTTTGGCTTTCGATTGCAGCTTCTAATGTGGCTTCGGTTAACAATCGATCAACCAGCAATACAAAGTGATCGCCCATGCTCGAAATATCAATTTCAAGAGATTTTCAGATGTTTGGAAGAATCAAAAGTTTACACACGCCAAAGTTTTCAATTTTCCGCTGGTTTTATTTCTTTACCTATGCTCCTGTAAACAAATGGGAAAGAAATAAGAACAAGACTGCTGAAATTTCTTCAAATAAACAATATGAAATGCTACATACATGAAATAATTAGGAAATTACTGAGATATTATTTGCGACGTTCTAAATAAAAGAGAGTGACAGGGAGGAAAAGTTGAAAAATGTATTACAGAGGTTTGTAATGAAACAAACTCATCACTCTGGAGAAGAAACTTCAACAGAGGCATAAAATGGAAAGGAGAAAACCCAGAAAAGGATGAGAGAGAGAGAGAGAGAGGGGTGTATGAAAAATGAGAAGGCAAGAAAGACGAGACTTACACGAAGGAGATGGTATCTTCTTCAAGCTAAGAAAGCTCTTTCCTTTCTCGCCGATTGCTTAATAGATTGAGTAAATCGGAAAGAGAAACACAAATCAGAAGCCAAAATAGAAGATTTTGCTTTTGCTTAGCTTCCTCTGCAAAATATGAAGATGGGTTTGGTTTAAAACGGGGAAGGAGAGTGGGGGAAAGAAAGATTCAAACAAGATTCAAACGGCAGGCCCGCGATGAGCATCATTCCTCCTTCGACATCACCGTTTTGCCGCTGGCAAGACATGGCCAGACCAGCATATATTCAATTCAAAAAAAATTACACCTTTCGGATTTTTTGCATTTGCTTTTTCCATAAGAGAGGAAAAAAGACCAAGCTTTTCTATTCTTTCCTTTTGATGGACGAGGAATCGTTCAAATCTTGACTATTTGGTTGGACACATTTCCATTTGTACATCAGCCACTCCATCTTATATTACGTGAATTTACTGAAAAATTTCAACGTCATCCTAACCGATTTGACCGGATGAAATTCGAGTGACCCCAAGATCTAATTATACATTTTATTTATTTTAAAATATATATGATCACGTATTAGTTTTTGTGTTAAATAACTATTAATTATAATTAAATATTTATAATAATAGAAAAATGCAATATTTTGGTGGGTGGAGGGCGCTTACCCAATTTCATGATTACCCAACAGAACATCAAATCGTTTAGTTGAAAAGCCAACTTTATTTAGTTAATTAAAACATTTTAAATTGATTTGGTTATCAACTAATTCTACCCAAATGAAGAATGGATCCTCAATTATGTCACCCCTTTGTCAATCCTTCAACTGTCTAATTCTTTTTTTTAGTCTAAGTTAAACAAGCCTAATTTTCAAGATCAAGTTATGTCTTCAAACTTATATTTAGCCCAACATTTTCACTTATTTAAAACGGATTAAGTAAACTTTACCTCCTAAACTTTGTGATGATTGATAATTCGGGCTCGATCCGGTTTGTGCCGGTTCTACCACCAAAGAAACGAATTATAGTTCCACAATTTCAAGAACCACATATAACACTTTGATTACTCATTTTAGGTGTTAAAAACTGTAAAAACCAAACTTACCCATGAGTCAAAGATTTGACCCGAAACAAGTTAAAATCCGATTCAAAATCGTGAAAACCGGCTAATACTAGAAAATCAACTTCAAATCCGATCCAAACTCTGAAAACTTGACCCCAAAGTGATCTTTTAAAAAAGAGTTATTACATATGATATTTTATAAATATTGTTGTTATAAATTGGTGATTATTTAAATAAAAGAATCACATTTTGCTACATAATACTATAAATTGCATGTAGCATCGGATTTGCATAAAATATACGTTTTTGATCATTTTAAGGAAGTATTTATTCAAAATTGGCATTTTTTTGTAAATTGATGATAATGCAAGCATATTTTAAAAAGGGAAAGTTGCAAAAGGAAGATTCTAAATAGGGAGAATAGCAAGATTTTAGAAAAAAAAAAAAAGAAGATCTAATTTAAATTAAATATTTTGATTAAATAAGGAAAGAAAATATCTTGAGAAAAAGAATTATTTTAAAAGAAAACACATTTTGCTAGAGCCGACATGAAAGGGTTGAAGAGAAAAAAAGTCCGAGAAGAAGAAATGACGGAGCACTGCTGCAGCATTGCATATCATTGCATCACATAGAAGTTTAATCTTATTTTTCTAGTTTTGAATATATGATGTATATTATTATGTCTTCTAATTTTATGGGCTAACATTTCATTTTGGTTATAAAATAAAGTACTTGTTGCAATGCTTTTATTGTTTGAAAAATTTATTATGATAATTATGGTCGAATTCAATTTATGTCGATAGACAATTTTGATTACACACGTTGTCATATTGAGAAATAGACAAAACTTACACAATAAATTGTACGAATTGAATTTTACTAAGTTGTTATAATTCAATTTATATGATTTTGAAAATAAGACGTCATTGAAGTTTTTATTATTCTTCTCATGTCTCTAAATTGAAGAGAATATTAAACCGAACTACCAAACAATTCAAATGAATCTTGATTTTTATAAAATTCTTCCTGTTCAAAAGAATATTGTGGCAATCTGTATCTTCAGTAACAAAATTTACGTAGCAAAGAAATCAATCATGAGCAATATTTTAATTATACGATTTTCTCATCTTATTGTTTTAACTCTATTTTATTGTTTGGACTTCCATTTAATTCATATAATCTAATTATCAATTAATTTTATTTTACTTAGATTTAAAATTTGATAATTTATGCTCGTGAGTTCGACTCGTACTTATTCTCGACGTTGTCTTAAAAGTTTGATTTTCGCCAACAAAAAGCAACTACAAATATAAATAATTCCCAAATTTGGAAATCGTGGACTACGATGCACTTTACCCAAAATTATATTCGTCCAACATGTCTTAAATAAAAGAAACACAGTTATGGTCAAGTGTTTCTGCCTAGAATTATTGAACTGAATACTAAAACAGCCATTTGGGCAATCAAAACATCGAATACATTCGTACAGAAGACATTCAATGAACTCATATTAAGACACAGACCAAATTAAAACAGCATCCCTGACAGCATTTACAGAGCAAACCCTAAAAATAAGGGATCAGCTTAAAGTAAACAACAATATAAAATGAAAAAGAGAAGAGAGCAAACACATGCTGCCAAAACAGAAGTGACGAAGCCTCTCTAACTGCGTACCGCCTCAAACTTGCAATTGCTCCGAGTAAAATGGCGCTCGGAGTTGTGTACTGCAGAAGCAGCACAAATCTATACATTGAATCGCCATGGACGAGGAAATTTAACTTGTCGGCCCCGAAGACCAGTCCGATTCCAAGGATTGGAAGGACTAATAGTCTTGCTATTATGATCCCAATAGTTGTTCCATGGCCTAGTGTTGATTCGTTAGGCCCTTCGGCAAGCATGCCCCCAAGAATGAGCATAACGGATGGAATAGTTGCTCCGGCTAAAATGTCTAAGCTGTCAGTGATGAAAGAGAGCGGAGCTTCATATCCGAAGAAAAAAGCTTTAACTTGAGGCACCATTCCGACCAAGATGGCTAGGAGAGAAGCAATGGTAGGGGGCTGAAGAATGTGCTGTATTGGTGTCTGTTCCGCCACAATTCTCATCCTCCTCACCACTCTTGGCTCGGCTAAACACCTGATTGACCTGGGGCTGGACGGACTGGCTTCTCCGACATGGTCGAGATCGGGAAAATTGATTTGGGAAAGACTCGAGAATCTCTTGAAAATTTTTGCGATCAAGGGAGATTTGGAATGCTCCGTTTCTTTTTCCTCAATTCCGGGCCATTCTGCTTCCACGAGTAGAGGCCTGCTCATACCATTGACCGCCTCTTGTTCTTCGATCTCGATGCCTTCTTCGACCAAGTCGTAATACTCCAATGGAGGCTCCATCATATGATATACAAGCGTATAAACGAGAATCACAGCCACCCATTGAGCAAACGATACATAGGCCACCCCTCTGGCGTGGCAATTTAGTCCGAAAGGATTCTCTTTGGTGTGACAAACAGAACTAACAACAGCAAGAGGCAGATTTCCAGTATTTCCAAATGCAGTCATGATTATGGTGAATCTGTTGAACTGAGGCGGCGGGCGACAGACAATTACGACTAAATATCCAAGAATGCAGCCAATAAGCGTGCTGATTAACACATTTAGAGGGATAAACCACCACTGAGCAATACTTTTGAGTGTAATGCTTTCCCCCAGTTCGCTAAAGATTAAACACGGTAAGAACAAGGCGAAAACAAGCTTGCTGAGGAGCCTAAATGTTGCTCTTGGAATGATTTTCGTTTTTGGATGAGCAAGAACTGACCCTATGACAGTAAGGGACAGAAGCTTCATCAAAGGCACTATTGCAGTTGACAGATTTTCACCATTAGAAGTCATTTTGCTTCGATAAAACTCGGCCATCTTCTCATTGGTCGGCAAAAGCAATTGCTTTCCTGGAATAAATCAATCGAGATTTGTTTCAAACTCAAAAGGAAAAATTCCAGAGCGTCAGCAGAAGAATTCTCGAATTTAGCAGATTCAACCCCAAAATAAAAAAGGAGATGCAAAATGGGTTCGTAGCCATGAATAACGAAAACCAAAATCAAAGAAAAATTTCAACAGTTTTTTCGCATCGAAAACCAATAATGGTTGATTACACGAAGCATTCATCGACTCTACTGAAATGGAGGAAGGAAAACAAAGAGCTCTCACCTTTACATTCGCCAGATCCCAGACGAAAAGGGTATCAATGATTTAGGCCATAGATTCAGGTGGCAACAAATGCAAGAGGAAGGAGACTACTAAACTGGACGTGGATGATCTATTTTCAGTTAAGACATTTACGGAATATATTTTCTTCTGTATATTCAATCATTTCGAGGGCAGCCCAATCCAATTATTGAATAGATCTTTAATTTTTTTAATTATTACACTAAACTTCTTAAATGGAGCTTATTACTAATACTAATCATCAAAATAATGAAAAAAAATTGGATAATTAGTAATTTGGACCTTGAAATTGAAATTTAGGTATATTGACACTTTCACAAGTGACCCTTCACCAAACAAAGTTTTTAAATGCTAAAAGTATAAAATTCAACCTCAATGACTAAAACAACCTTATCAATTAGTTGACAAGCCCTATGGAAATCATACATCAAATTCAAAAGTATCTTTAGAACCTAAACAAAATTGACATCAAAATCTCAATCAAACTTTAGGGATGAGTGAATTGATCTTATACTGGGACTAAAAGCTTAAGCCGAAAATCATTGTATTAGACTGTGCAATGATCGACCAGAGCCCTACAAAGATCGACCAGGTTCCAGTCCAGTCAATTTGACAAACTGGTCCATAGTTGACTTGATTGGTATATCTGATCTGATTTAGCTCGGTTAACTCGATTAGTTGTCCAAGTTGACACATTGTAATGATCGACCAGGCCAATCGACCTGATTAGCCCGCCCAGTTGCCCAAGTCGACACACTATCCCAGTTGATTGACATCTCATAGAGGTTGACATGCATAACATTTTCTCGCGATGCAGTTCATGAAAATGCGCCATTTTCATCATTTTTGGTTGATTTTTATCCTAATTAGTTTAAAACTTTGCATGCATTACAAACGCCAAAAGACCAGGAGTTTGAATTGAAATCAATTGCCCAACCACGAAAATGCAGAAGGGGAAAAATGGTTTTCACCATTTTTAATATTTAACGTATATTAATTATATATTATAGATATTAAATAAAACATTAGCCAAACTTTACCAAGGGAAATTTACAAAAAAAATAACACTAAAAATCCTCCATGACCTAACATTAATTAATCATAAGGGTAGTTATCGATTTTAACCTTGTACTATGTACTTTATTTCGGTTTCATCCTGTAATAAAAAAATCAGCAAATCGAACCATGTACTTTGATTTTATTATCAGTTTTGATCTTCCATTAATAATTTCGTTAAACCTTTATTTAAAAATTATCAAACGATATTAGATTCACTTAAAATTTTTACCACCTGTTCACTATTTAATAAGAAGATAATATGAAAATGTTCGTGATTTTTTAACACATGTACGATTTATTGTAATTTTATTTTAGTAATTTATAAAAATATTATAATAAATCATACAAGTCTTAGAAAATTACGAAAAGTTTTCTATTATCTACCCATGATGTGATGAACATGTGAAAAAATGTTCAAATAAATCCAATATCTTTTGATATTTTTTTAAAAATTAATTTATAAAGAAAAGAAGAAACTAAAATTAATTTTTAAAAAATACAAAAAAATATTGGATTTATTTGAACATTTTTTCACATGTTCACCACACCATGAATAGATAATCAAAAAAGTTTCTTGATTTTCTTAAACTTGTTTAATTTATTATAATATTTTTATAAATTACTAAAATTACAATAAATCGTACATGTGTTAAAAAATTACGAAATTTTCAAATTATCTTTTTATTAAGTAATGAACATGTGGCAAAAATTTTAAGTGAATCTAATATCGTTTGGTAATTTTTTAAATGAAGATTTAACAAAATTATTGATGTAATGTCAAAACTGATAATAAAATCAAAGTACGGGATTTGGTTTGTGAGTTTTTTAGTACATGAAGCGAGCTGAAATAAAATGCATAGTACATAATTAAAATCGATAGTTACTCTGTAATACGAATTAACACAAAATATCTTTGACCATAAATAGCACAAAAAAAAAAACCTTGAAAAGAATTAATATAAAAATAGTTATTTTTTAGTTGTTAAACAAAATGGGATATAAACTTTCTTTAGAAATAGAAGAAAGAGAATCCTATTTGGAGTTATCATCTAACCCAATCTAGGCTGGAGGGTCGGCTCATAGGCTTTATTCAATGGGACGACGTAACGTCAATTTGAAGGTTGACTCGTAGGCCAACCATTGCACAATTGGCGTTGGGACTGCAGTGCCAACATCTGGAGTCGTAGTTCCAGTTCCACAAGCATATTGTGTAGCAACGATGGAATTTCAATTAGTCAATACGTTCGATTGAGGCCGTGACTTTGGTATCTCGAGTCGAAACCTTAGTTTAGAAATTCAAAAAAGATAACCAAAGAGGTTGACTAGGTCGGTAAGTTAGAACTCGGATCCAAAACTACAAGCCAAAGTCCGTTGGATCAGGTTGCCCCGACCAGGTCCACTACGAGGCTGAACCAAGTGGGTGTGTCGCAAAAGAGACACAATGATTTTGAGTCTACATAGAGTAGCAAACAGGAGGAGGAGGCTCCCCTTATCAACACACAGCAGCCAATGGTGACGGACAATGGAGCAAGATGACCCACCATTGCTTCTCGTTTGAATCAAAACACAGGCTTATGATGCTTTCCTCCAACAACCCAACAAAAAACCAGACACTTTCTCCCGTTTTTTACTGAATTTGGTACCTTTTTATGGCCCTACCTCGTATTAGTGCCATTGACTTGTTAGAATTCTTCATATTTTGAAGAAAGAAAAGCTGTATTTTCAAGCTGCTCCTTCTTCTATCGTCCACTACGTTCAGATCAGTCATTCCCAGACGAAATCCACTACATATAAGATCTTTCAGCTTGAACAGAATAATCAATAATCATGATATATACTAAAAATAAAAGTGATGAATCCAGCTGGCCTAAAATGATATCAAAAGCAGGTTACGGAATTAGGGAGACTTGTCTACTTTTAGTTGAAAAGGCCGTGGCAGTGTTCAAACTTCATATCATCTTATGCCTGCCCTAAATCTACATCTCTGTCTCCCTCTAGATTTTCATGTCGGCTTTTCCAGCTCCCCCCCAGTCCTCTCTCTCTCTCTCTCTCTCTCTCTCTCTCTCTCTCTCTACTCCTCTTATAAGCTTCATTTCTTCGTATATAGTTCCCAGCCCTTTTGCTGATGCTCTCTCTATTAAATATACTTCCCGTTATTGTTTCAAGCATGTCGTATAATATCTTTCCCTCTTCCTGTTTCTCAATCTTTCTATTTGCGAAATTTCTGCATCTTTTTGGGTAAGATTTTTTCTTTTTACCAAGTTTAGGCAGGAGAGCGGAATGAATATATGTGGTTCTTAGATTCATACCTAAGAGAAAGATCGTCGTCAACAGAAATACCCTGCATGCAAAAGGGATCTGCTCTAAGCTTTGATCGTTTTCTTTTTCAGTTCATAGGCATGTGTATTCTCCAGTAATTCGTAGGTGAGCTATTTCTTAGAGATAAATTCTAAGTCTCTTGGAAAATTTATGTAACTTTGTTGTTGAGGGTATTCATAATTTGGTTTATACAGTTGGAATAGATAATCAAAGGAGCTCTCCGCAGTCCAGTTCAAGACAAGAATGGGAAGTGATGCTCAGCTGCTGACTCGTTGGCTCAAAAGCTCACATAAAATGGTGTGTTTCTGATCCAACGATGCAGGAGCCGGGTTCACTCATTTCTGTCGCGTCTTGGACTGAAGGGAGCTCCTTCCTAGTCCTTTTGATAGCCACCTTCTTCAATATTTGATATTATATTATATCTTCCCCTCTGCGAGGCACTCAATGAGCAAATCCCACACCGCCAAACAATCTTGTTGTTATGAAATTTTTCCTTTTGTTGGAGAGATCGATCGATCTCTCCAGTAATGCTACGGGCGATCATGATCATTTCAGTCAGATTCAGGCTTTTAAGATGTCAGTTTATCCAGATGGATTCTAGTATATATGAACAGTAGTTTTTAGTTTACAAAGAAGATATAAACCTAGTTTATGAAAATTTTGGAAAACCATATGTTTTTTCAGGATAATTATTGATTTTAATCCTGTAATATGCCATTTGTTTTCGTTAGCTCACTGTATTTTAAAATCCGACAAACCAAACTATGTACTTCGATTCTGTTATCTGTTTAGGCATTTCATCAATAATTTCGTTAAATTCTCAATTAAAAAATTAACAAACGATATTAGATTCACTTGAAATTTTTAATTCACTGTTTTATAAATTAATTTTTAAAAAAATACCAAAATATATTAGTTTTATTTGAAAATTTTCGCATATTCATCACTATCATCGGTAGATAATAGAAAAATTTTTATAATTTTTTAAAACTTGTATGATTTATTATAATATTTTTATAAATTACTAAAATGAAATTTTCAAATTAGTAAACATTTAGTAAAAATCTCAAATGAATTTTTAACGAAATTGTTATTGTAAGGTCAAAACTAATAATAGAATCAAAGTATAGAATTTGATTTGCGAGCGTTTTAAGCACAAGGGAATTAATTGAAATAAAATATATAATGCATGATTAAAATTGATAATTATTATTTTTTTAATGTAAAGAATTGATGGCTTTTACTTTTTATTTTCGGGGTATGAATTTCTTATGTTTTAGTTGGTTCTCTTCTCTTAGTACCAGTGGTTGTCACGGGCGTTGAATAAAGATATGGGTAACAACCATGGCGCAGAACAAGAATTCTTATTTTTAACACGTGATTTTTTAATCGATCATATTCGAATGACCAAGTCCAGGTTCTTTCAATTCACATGTTAAAAGTAAAATCAGTATTTATAAATGTTTTGCAGACTCATAACCAGAGGAGTTATATGAATTTTTTTGTTGCTTCAACGCTAAAATTTCAGAGTTTGGGTCGGGTTTGAATCCAAATTTATAGAGTGGGTCGATTTTGAGTTGAGTTTCATCCAATTTTGCATCGAATTTATTGAAAATTTTTAGCCGAAACCTAATGGATTGACAATAAAACTGGCCCGAATTGAGATTGACCCACACCGGTCGATCATACCTGTGGGGTGCCGGCCGGTTAGGCAACCGCCTATCTCTAATGTTCATGTAGCCCTGCAAAACAGAGTATGGTGTAAAAGCTGCATTACAAAAGAAATGAGGAGGAAAAATGAAAATATCAAGAGAACACACATCCAAACACGACTGATTCTAGGATGAATGCACAGAACACACGCGATACACCAGATTATCAACACAGTTCGCAGACTATAATTGATGACAAAAACCCAGATAACAGGTAAAAAAAAATAGTCAATTCTTAATAAAAACAAAGACATTAAGTATTTTAATGAACCCAAATTAATTAATTTAACTGAGAAAAAAATGGTTATAGAAGCGCGTAGATTAAATAACTTGAAATTGAAATTGTTCAAAGGACTTTCTATGTATCGAGAAAAACGTAATCAAGAGGGTCCACCCAAAACTGAACGGGCCATCTCCAGGAAGTGATGAACAAGTAGAACAGATGAGAGAAGCAAAATCAGAGCAATCAAAACCACCATCCCAACAGCCACGCCCGGCCTGGTGTTCATCAACTGGTTTTGCAGAACTCCGATGGCTTCACAGATCAATGAATTATTCTTTGAATAATAAGACTTTTCCCATTCCGTCCAATTGGCCGGAAGATCAAACTCACCCTCGGCCATCTTCATCTCTCTGATTCTCTTCCTAAGCACGATCATGTTTTCGTCCACCATCCTGCTTCCGCCGTTGTTGGCTTCTTTGCTCGACGCCATTGGCGTGATTCTGCAGAAGGGTCGTCTTGTCGGATGAAGAGGAAGACCAGGGTCGAAAGAGACAGTCTGTTGTGGTCTGGGGTGTGGGTGGAAAGGGGACGAGAGCTTTGAAGCTGCAGAAATGGTGAAAATGGCTTTCATACTCTCTCTCCAGGTTGAAGTTCGTGATTGAAGGGCTGTCAATGGATGCTGATTATGTCATTTATAGTTTTTTTTTTTTTTTCATTTAATTTGAATAATTTTAATGTGAAAAAAGCCAAGTCAAACTCTCCAAGACTCGAATGATAAGGTGGCTATCATCGAAAATAACTACTTAATGAAGAAGCAAACGACGGAGTAAGACAGCATTAAATGATATAATATAAAGTAAGCTAGTTTGATCATGTAAGCTTACAAAGAGATCGCATGAATATGTTACAGCACATGCCATTTGTTGGCCAGCTTTCTTTCAAAGCTTTCATTTTTATTCACACATATACAATTGGTATCTTAGCTTTCCTCGTGCAGAGCAATCGCGGAGCCAATCTGTCTTGTCAGAGAGCTCTGATTGTTATAGATTTTTAGTCTATTGTCTTCCATGGGAGACTCAACCTGACTCTGCCGAACACTCCGACGCAATTTTGTGGACTCCCTTCGTTATAATAAGAGACCCACCCACCTTATTAATAAGGTGAAGAACAAAATTTTAATTTTATTACTGTACGTAATAAATGAAATGAAGAAAAATTAAAATTTTTTTTTACGTGATGTGTGATATTTCGTCTTCTTACGAATAATTTTTTAGAAAATTTTTGAAGAAAGAAAAATCATCGAAAAAGAAATAAAATATTTTATCTAATAAAAAACAAAAAAATACTTCTGAGAAAAAAAAGAGAAATATTGAGTATTATTTTAGAGGGAAGAAGGACAAAGAAAGAGTGAGAAAAATAAGTAGTGCATTTGTTCACAGCTCTAAGAGTCGTGATTTCACTTAGTGAATATTCTATAAATTATTCGATATCTATAAAAATATTGTAAATTATATTTTTCACAGTGAGATCTTTCTGGACTTGGTCCCAGTGATTTTTTCCTGATTTGGATTTCTACGTAAAATTTTCGGTGTTCATTTTTTGCTATTATTTCTCTTATTTTTTAGCCATTATAATTTTACGGCGTAAGAAAATATTTTTGTTATTTTTTTAATCGCATTTATTATCGTTTCTCGTACCGTTTGATTAGTAGTGTCATTGTACTGTATAAGTAAGTTATGTGTAGGAAACTGGAATTTAAGTAGACCGTTTGTGGCTATACAGTCTTTCTTATGAAATTACTTGGAAAGATAATTATATTTAATGAGATTACCAAGAGCATTTTTTCATGGAAATTATCCTGATCAGTACTTTTTACGTTTTACAGTGATGATATTATTATTATCGTTCACGTCAATTTTGTTATTTTCTCAACAAACCCCTCCATCCTCTGAAACGTTGGCTACATGCAAAATTTTGTGCTTGAAACTTAAATAAATTTACGAGGGTAATTATCGAAATAGTGTTAGGTAATTAACAAAATATTCTTTAAACTATGTTCGTTAATAAATTTGCTATTAAACTATTATTTTTGAACAAATTAACATCAGCAAACTCTAGTATCTATGAATGAGTTCTTGATTTTCATTTTCTGTTAAACACGTATAGTGATAAATAAAAATTGAGAGCATGTTAAGAGAGATCGAGAGTCTAATAAAGATTAATTTATTCAAGAAGTAGTTTAAGAGTAAAATTATTAACGAATATAGTTTACCGATGGTTTTATTAGTCAACTCATATTTTGAGGGATATTTCAATAATTATTCAATTTAGAAATAGTTAAAATTTTAAATACCTAATAATATTTCTACACGTAGAATGAAATTATTGGATTTATTGTAACCAAATATATTATTTATTAAATACTATTGAAATTACAAGTACATAAATAAAAATTAAAGCAAAAAATTAAATTGAAACAAATTAAAATTTTTTAAGATTACCATTCAGCTCTTGCCATGTCAGCACCATGAGCCACGTAAGCTGAATGGCCCTTTTCTCCCTTTCCCTGGTTGGCGGTCGCGCCTGAACTTTCCAAGTGATGGCGAATAATTCCAAGGAAGAGCCCGCAACGGCTCCTCACCCCGATCGATGGTACAATCTCACTCTCGGTTCTTCATTCAACAACGACTCTTCCAACAAATTCTGCACTTTACGATGTGAGTATATCACATACCTCCAATCCATTGTTTCTTCCCCGATAAAATCTGGGAAGGCGTAGTGATTAGATTGAATCACACTGTAGTAATCGTTTGTTTTTGTGTTTGAGGGGTTTTTAGATGAATTTAAGCCTGCTTCTATCGATAAGACGAAGCCAGGATCGCTGAAGAAGACCAAAGAAAATAGGGTTAACGTCGAGTTTCAGAACAATCAATTGGGAAAACAAAACGTGACCTTTGTCGGAAGTAGTGAGGATTACAAGGATAACGATGCTGTTTTGTTTTTTGACGGCGAGTCTTTTCGGTTGGAGCGTCTTCATCGGGCGGTCAAGCAGCTCCGGCACCTTCGACAGCCCGGAGAATCTGCTTCCGCCGCCTCTACAGCCTCCTCTCAGCCTGGACCCGTGTCTGAGGCTCGACTGTCTCCGGTTGCGAAGGCTGCAAAACCAATACCTTTGAATCGGAGCTCAGTTCCACCAGTGCCTGTGAGTTTTGATTAAAATCTATAAACATATGCTTCGATTGCGTTCCTTGCCTTTTGAGTTTTGCTATGCGAAATTATATGGATGTTGAATTGCTTTAAAGTATTGGGCAAACTAACGTTGTTTTAGTCGAATTGGAGTCTCAAATTGTAATTTCAGGAAGGTAATATGTCTGTTGTTTATATCATCCTAAATTTCATGTCAAGATATCCAATGATGAGTTTAGTGTTCTGGACATTGTTCTATTGCATACTTCGGTCATCCTTCAATCAGTGGATTACTGATAAGGACAGAGAAGGATGTTCATTTAGTGCTTCCAACTCAAGTTGTGTAAATTTTTGCTTTTCTGCAAGCACTTTTTGTTAATCACACATTTGCTATTGTTTAGATATTTGATCTTCTAATGTTTTTTTGCATTAATATGGCACTCTGATTTTACAGGTTGAAGTGGAAAGAATTGACGTTGGCGAGCATGAGAATCCTGGTCATTACCCTTACATATTGCTTGAGTTTATTTCGCATTGAATTACTTTGCTGAACTTTGTTGGTTTTTTTCATTCGTTGAGTTAAAACGATTGAAGAGTAACTTATATGTTATCTGCTCTTAGATTATCCTTTTCACCATCCTTTGTTCTGTCTGTGTTTAATTCTTGAATAAGCTTTTTTGTGTTGTAGAAGAACAAACCAACTACCAAATTTCTTGTTTTTATTGAGTGGATTCATTAAACTTTACAATCATTTCCTTTCTAGTTTTTAATTTTGTAGTATTATTAATGATGTCGTAATGGTAATAACTCATAAAGTGTCGGCTGCAGTGCTCTTGAACTGTGTAATTAAGTTGTCTTTGTTTTAATCAAAGATGGATATAGCTTTGTCTTGGCCAAAAATACTTGGATATTTTATCTGAATTAGCATTTTGGATACATTTGGTACTTGGTTATTTCATTGAAATGATTATGAAGCATAGACCTACTCCAGATTGTTTTAGTTGATTCATTGCCCTAAAATGTTTATGTCTTTTGTCCTATCCATTATCCTCCACCATAGCTTTACCTGATTAGGAAATTTATTCTCGGTTATGCCTGCTTTATAATTGACGGGCTTAGTTTCAATGTCATTTCTTAGGAAATAGATGATTTCCCATTTGTTATTTTGCACTCTTTAAAGCAGGTTTTATAATAATATGCTGCTCAAAACCATTAAGATTTCAAAACTATGTTCTTATTTTTGTATTAGTTTGTGGTACATATCTTAAAAGTTTTATGCTGTTATCTGTCATAGATAAGGGGCGGATGATGCTAGGAAAGTTTCTTACAAATATTGTGTTTTTATTTTTCATTTTCAAATTATGTCCTCACCATCGATGATCTACAGGTGCAAAATCTAACGGAAAAGGGCAGGCTGATCATTCATCCTATCCACCAGATATCTCTTCTGCATCGCCTGGCCATAAGAACGATGATTATGAGGAACACCAAGATATTGACATTGATGAACTATTTGGCATTGTTTCACCTGAAGATACAAATGCTGAGGAAGAAAAAGCTGAGGGAGGATTCAATATGAGCACGCCTCGTCAGAATGAAACTGACGATGAAATTGCCGATGTGGATGATAGTGGCGATGAAGAAGATAAAGGGCCGAATGCAGCAGAAGCCCTGAGAGCACAGGTTAATGCAGAGACCAGGGAGGAGGCATCTTCCAGCTCTAGTAGCAGCGGGAGTGGCAGTGGAAGTAGCGGGAGCAGCGGGAGCAGCTCTAGCAGTGACAGTGAAGGCAGCGATGAAGACTCAGTCACATCTATCTGATAAGTCAGTTAAACTTAAGCATATCGGTTCAAGATTCAAAATTTCCGGCCAGTAAGATGATGAACTCAATAACCAACCCTTGATTCTGTGTTGCATTGATGCCGTGTTCATTAAATCATGAAATTTTGATTTGTCTAAAAGATGGGATGAATAAAGTTTAATTTTTTGTTTTAATATTTTACCTGAAATGATAAATTGTGTTAGTAGCTTGGATTCTCTTTATAATATTTGTAGCTCGTCTGATGGAATGATCGACTCGTTTTCACTAAAATTAACGACGCTCTTTTTGGCTTGAGCTTTTAAAGTAATCGTTGTTGTAGCATAGAAATAGTTAAACGCAAGTAATATTTTATTTTAACTGTTTATATTGTCTTAATTATGTGCAGCAATAGATACGGGTTGTTTATATTTTGTCTTAATTATTTGCACCAATTGATTCGGGTGTCTTCCGAAAAAAAAAAAAAAAAAATTAGAAGCAAAACTTAGTGCATTGTTTTGTAAATTACTAAATTGCCAAGTGACACTTGTCTTTAAGAGATTAGTTGTATACAAGGACGTCTACCTAACAAATTAAAACAAGTTCTAGCTACATGCATACTCTTCATCCTTTCTAGCCATCATCGTCTGGTCCACTATGAACAAATAATACAAATCATCCATCCGTATTCTACGTGTATGTATACGTACATACATATGTCTATTAAACCAATGTATTCGGGATCATTTGACGGTAATGTTAAAAACAGTTACAATAATACTAAATTGGCCTTGCATACAGTCGAAATACATGCATACATACACTTGATTGTTTTTCACATAGAGGAATGCTTGCATAGACATGTATATTTTATGCCCACATACATGCAAATACTGGATATATACGTACATATCTACTCTTCAAACGGTGTAGCTAGTTTTGTACCCCACACCATGTTAATGGGTTTCCCTTGACGGGGATAGCTATTAATATCTTGATGTTGAACAAGGAACCTTAATCATTGAGAACTTTATATTATTTTTTTTAAGTTATGGGTCATTGTTTAGAACTAAATATCAGTTTATTTTCTCTTTTGATCATATGTATTAGTTGGTATTGCATGATTAATTGTGTCACGCACCGATAATTTGTTGTCTACTCTTACTATCTGAGTTTTTAATTTTTCAAGAAATTATATTGATAGAAAGACATCTTTAATTAAAGTAATTAATTATACAGTTAAGTACGCTAATTATTGTTTTAATTTAATTGAAATTGTCTCTTCTCTCTTTCATCCGCTTCTTATATACATATCTCTTCTGTTTCTCTACAAATTTCAGACTTTAAGACTCTCTCTCTCTCTCTCTCTCTCTCTCTCTCTCTCTCTCTCTCTCTCAGGGGAGGTGAAATGGGAGTTATTGATTTTCTTTCACATTATTTGACGATCAAAAGACGAAGGAAAAAACGAAAAGCAATGCAGGTACGTTCATGAAAAGGACAAGAGTTAGATTAGGTGGTCTCTTTTATGGAGCTGATTCTGGGGAAGGTGTTTTTTTTTTTCTATCTGCAGACAGTAGATATAAAGGTTAAGATGGACTGCGATGGCTGCGAGAGGAGGGTTAGAAACGCTGTCCGCTCCATGAGAGGTTTTTCTTTTTTTTTTTTTGCAGTCTTTGAAATGTCTCTGATCTATAGCTTATGCTGACCTAACTCGGACGATCTGCAAATTCTTTGATCTTCCTTTATCTGTTCACTGTTTTCTGAAAGACAACAACTCACCTTACATGCCTCTTCTTCTCACAGATGGTAACCCAAAAAAAGACAATTTATAAAAACTTATACCAATATATATATGAAAACCAACCATCTTCGAAGGGAGAATGATCCAAGTTCTAAATCCCGCATCATTGTGGTTGTGATGAGTGATTGATTTATAAATAAAATATTAGAAGTAAATAATATATTTTTTATTTATATTTGAACCTCCTTATTTCATATATTTCAGCCAATTTAAATTGATTAATCCGGAAATTATTTGATTTTCTTTGAATTTTCCTCTTCCACATTCTTCTGTCTCTCTATTTGACTGCTGGCAGAAAATCACACACAATAACCTAATTAATGCAACGAAAACAAAAGGCAAACTTATCCTCACCACAATTCTCAAATCAAACACTTACACACAACCACTTGTACATATATTTACATGCATATACATATTTGTGTATATATCGACATAGATCGTGATAAAAGAGGCAAAAATAAATTGATTGAACAGCGGTGAAGACGGTGGAGGTAAACAGAAAGCAAAGCCGAGTAACTGTAACGGGATATGTCGATCCAAACAAGGTGCTGAATAGAGTTAAAAGAACCGGAAAACGAGCTGAATTTTGGCCCTATGTTCCATACAACTTGGTGGCTTATCCTTATGTGGCTCAGGCCTACGACAAGAAAGCTCCGACTGGCTTCGTCAAGAACTCCGCTCAAGCGTTTCCGAGCCCAAAGGGAACCGATGAGAAGTTCACCTCTCTGTTTAGTGATGAAAACCCTAATGCTTGCTCCATAATGTGATGTTTTGAGACTCCGTCCATGATGGATGTTATTTCATTTTGTTATGTATAAAGAGATGATCTCTTATGTAGGGTTCATATGGTTAAAATTTGTATTTATGTACCTTGGCCTGGCACTCTTTTATGTTGTAAAAGGTCTCTTCTATCTTCGTTTGTAAGAATTATATATGTTTGTTTCTTTGTGATTTAACTGTATAATTAAAAAATCATTGTGCCTGAAGATGTTGATGCTGTAGCCGGCTAAGCTTTGTAGTGAACCACAGTCGACCTTCCAAAGAAATCAATCCTAGATATGGCTCAACAAGCCTAGTACTCTATCATCTCGAGCCTCTGCTCCAATTATATTTTTTTTTAAAGAAATAAGATAGTTTTGTTAGCAACATTGCGCAAGACTGCATGGTGTAGTCCGACCTCTGGTCTGTCCTTAGGTTGGGTTATATTAGATAAAGCTCGCAAATCCAACTCTCTATCCAAAATAAAATTCATATTTAGTTAAATGTTAGGCCGAATTAAACGTATATTTATTATTAAAATAGCAAAAAAACAATTCACGAGTCATTTTGGGTTCGGCTTGAGCTAAATGTTGAGGATGATGGCTAGCTCTTATGCATCGAATAATGAAAGAAATAGTGACCAGCAAACCATATAATATAAGATATTTGTACCCATTTATAAAAGTTTTACCTAGCTAATAACTTGAACAAGTTAACTCTTGGACTTATGAATGGGCATCTGCAAAGCTATCTTTTCCACCAAATAAGGGACAAAGTCTACACACAATTGCTTAATTATTGACCTTAAGTCATCCATAGATGTCGTTCAATGATTAATTTTGAATGTTCTTCGCACACACGCACTCAATTAACTCTGCCTTTTGGCGCTATTTACATAAAATAAAATAAATATTATAAAGTGGGGTGGAAAAGTACGAGTGAATGTCAGATAATTAGTCAAAATTATATTGTTTAAATATTTATGTTTTAGTGGATTCTTTATTTTATTTGGACTCAATTAGATTCCACTGTCCTTATTTTGAAGAAAAAGCAATTCTTATAACTAAATTAAATTGAGGGAATTTTTAATTCATTGACTAATAACAATAATAGGTTCTTAAAAAGAAAAAAACACTCAACGTATGCATTTTTCTTAAGAGAAGAAGTAGATTAAAGTTTCGTTTATGTTAATACAATATTGTCTGTTTTTGCATCAATCTGCATTATTTTTTCTCGAGTTTTGCTATTTTCACGTGCGTTGTATTTAGTTGAGTGGAGAAATTTTTCAATTTTATTTGTATTTTATGTTTACCTATCTTCTTAAAATATACGTGTGTGTCAAACAATGATGAATATAATTAATGTAATAAATTATAAATAATTAATTTATTATATTTATCGTCTAATAATTATTTGATACGTTAATAAATAATTTTATTTAAATATAAAAATTAATGGGGTTTAATATAATATCTAATAAATAAAAAAAAAATGATTTGATCTCCAGAGGAAAAGATGGGCCCAATAGGCCCAGGATGAAAGTTAGATGTCCTTGTGTCAGAATGTGTGGATCGGTCTGGTCCCAATGACAAGATGAGATAGATCTCTGCTGTCTGCTCTGTACCATGCGATCTCCAATATTTATGGGCCCCACTTCTCCAATAGAGGGTGGGAAAATACAAATAAGAAAATATGCTGGGGGGTTAATTTAAGAATAAGTAGTAGATGAAGGAGTGTGGGGTGAAATCAAAAACAATGTCCTCGTAACTGAAACCCTAGTTGTCGTGCTGCAGCCCCATCTAGTTGAGATAGGTGGGCCTCCACCACTCACGGGGATTCTCTTCGAGTAGTTGATTATTAAATCTAAGCTCGTTATCAATTAAAATTATAGTGACACTAATAAAATAAATTCCAAATTATATTAGTGAATAAAATAATAATTTATTTACAGTAACTCTGACTTATGTTAAAATGGGATTGCTTGTCCAATAATTGACTGAAAAATAGATTGAGAAACGGAGGACATCAAATGAACTGTAGTCCGACACTGGGTTCAACGAAAGAAGAGTTGATTGATTAAGGTGACATAATTTATGATTTATTTTCCTAATTAGCCTACTAAGTTTTAATGTTTGTTTTATTTATTCCATGGATTTTAAACACACAGAATTCGGCCTGTCAAGTCGCTGTTCCTCCTTTATTGTTTCTCTCTCTTTCTGGACTGTATTTCACGTTTCATCACATTTGTTTCAGACTTCAGAGAACACCCTTCTCTCTCTCTCTCTCTCTCTCTCTCTCTCTCTCTCTGCGCTTCTTTATGTGACTCTCCCACAATTTACTCTTTGAAAAGGCAACGCCTGTTCTCTGTCTTGTCATCTCCTTCGTCCGCACTGCATCTTCTCTTCTTCCCATGATATTTTGTATTCTCATTTTGGGTTCTGTACTGTGATTAAATTGTAAATATTTAAAGCCATTGTGCAGGTGCTATCCCTTTGTTTGTTTCTTCATAAACTGAAGTCAATACGATACGATAATATATCAAACAGAAATTAAATCCCTCTTTTTGAGAGAGAGAGAACTCTACTGAAGGTAAACCCCCTTTTACCCCCTTTTTTGTGCCTTACCCGGGTAGACAATCTCTCTCTAGAGTAGACGAAAGAAATGACTAAGGATGAAGAGTTTAAGCTACTCAAGATCCAGGTTTTTCTCTTTCAACCCCTCTTTCTGTGTCTTTGTTTTTTTTAAGGAACCCTACGATGTTGAGAGGTTTTGGAAATGGTCTTTTCCTTGAAGAATCTTTCATTCTTTTTTTTTCATCTTTTTCTACAGACTTGTGTTCTGAGAGTGAGCATTCACTGTGACGGGTGTAAGCATAAAGTGAAGAAACTTCTTCAGAGGATTGAAGGTTCTATCTATCTTTCCATCATTTCACCTTCTTGTCGTCCGATTTTATTGGTCGACACATTTCTCTGCTTTTCTTTTTCATTTTTTTTTTTTTTTGTAAAATTTCCCCGTTTTCCTTGTTTAAATGTAAGTTTAATCTATATCAGAAAACAATGCTTCAAAAGTATAATTTTTATGGTCAAAATTATGGGTTATTTCTTATAAACAGGTGTTTTTCAAGTGAACATTGATTCAGAACAGCAAAAGGTGACAGTTTCAGGAAGCGTAGATTCTGCCACTTTGATCAAGAGGTTGGTAAGAGCAGGTAAACACGCTGAACTTTGGCCTGTGAAATCGACCCAGAACCAGAGACAGAAGAACAACTGCATTAAAGAGGTGAAGAACAACAACAAGGTCCAAAAGCAACCCATGGCTAAGGGTCTTGAAGCTTTCAAGAATCAGCATAAGCTTTCCTCCTTAAGTTCTGAAGAAGACGAGGACTACTGCGATGATGATGATGATGAAGAAGAAGATGTGCTTCGATTAATTAGAGAGAAAGCAAACACTATGAATCTTTTAAAGCAACAAGGATTCGATGGAAAGAACGGTGGAGGAGCCATGGCCATTTCTGGAAACGACATTAAAGTAAACACCAATGGAGGATTTGGATGTGCAGGAAAGAAAATGAACCAAAACCAGAATCTGGGGATCAAAGCTGGGTCAAGTGGGATTGATCAAAGAACCGTTGCAGCTCTGAAAATGAACAATTCAAATCTGGGCGACGCCAAAAGAGTAACTGATCTCAGTACGATGATGAATCTAGCTGGCTTTCATGGAAACGCTCCAAACATGGGTTCTTCTGGTTTAGGACACAGTTCCAACTATCTAGGAGGAGGATTTCAGCCCCAATCCAACAATGTCTTCCAAACTCCCTCCGCTGCTGACAATAACTACACATGTGGTCAATACCCATCATCCATGATGATGAACATGAACAGAAATCAACCTCAGATGATGTATCATAGATCACCACTGATCCCTCCAAACACAGACTATTACTATAACCCATACGCTTATTCTGAATCAACCGGTAATAGCGGTGATAACTCGGCAGCCTACGTGTTTAGTGGCGAAAACACAAGTGGCTGCTCAATTATGTAAGAAACTTAAAGAAAAGTCAGGAGCAGTAGTTCTAATCTCATGTGTTTGACTTTTGAGATTCTTTCTTGTCTGTGTCAGTGGAGTTAGTGGGTTGTTGTGGGCAGGCTTTACGTTACGTTGAACTGTGTTGTGTTTGTGTGGGTATGGATGTTTGAATGATCTGTATGAGCAGTACTTTATCAAGTTTATAGATAATGGTAACTTTTTTCTCTCATATCTGTCGTATTAGTGGTGGTTGCCTTTTCCAAGTGGGGAAGAATAATACAAGTGTTTGAGAGTTCATGTGTTGTCGTGGGAGTTCTGCCGTAAACTTGAATGGCCGGCCATGGCTGCGGCAGTAAGTGGGGCTGTTCAGGCCAGTGCGCATTTCAACCAGAATGGGTTGTTCTTTATAGTTTTATATCCTCGAACAACGCTCCTTTGAATAAATCTGGTGGGGTTCTTCCACAATTCCACTGTCTGGTTTAGACACTTGAGAAAAGCCTTCGGCAATTGTGCAGATTTGAAGTTATTGTGGTCATGTACATAGTATAAAATCAATAGCCCACGTATCCTTCAATGTACTCCATATACATAGCATGAACCGAGTGGAAAACGTAATGGCAAGAAAGTAGTGACTAAAATTGTACTTGAAAGTTGAAAAAAAAAAATTATAGAGATGGAGTCAATAAAAGTAATTATGATGTAAAATTATACATTTATTTAAATAATATTACGTTTATTCTCTTATTATATTTTCTTAAAATACTCGCTTCCGTGTCAAACAATAATAAATATAATTTATATAATAAATTATATTTGGAATTTGACCACTCCTATTGTGAGAGAGAAAAAGAGAGCGGGAGCAAGAAAAAGAGAGATAGAGATTTAACGAAAATAGTAATAGACCTTAATTGTAAAGTTTAGGTTGCTAACAATTCCAATTTGAGGTGTCAATTAGCGCAATTGATAGTTTAAGACATCAGCTGAAAATATCCCTAACTTTAGGGTTCATATTAATAATTACGTATTTTTTCTTGTTAACTAGAATAATGAGATAGTTGTATATGTCGTGTTCTTTAATGCAAAACTCTAACCTTGATCAGGGTCATTTGTGACTTTGCGACCACTGAATATTGTTGTTATTATTATATATGTCTATGACACAGCGTGCTCGGAGTACTGAGTGACTCAATTTCCTTTGAATTTTATATTATACGATAGAGATCTATTTTGTATATGTATCATGGTATAATGAAATTTTAACGTTTCCCTTACTCTTCGTTTTATTATTCGAATTTTATAAAATGTTTTATAGTAGTATGCTCATTCATTTTTCCCCACCTATGTTGCTAAACATAAAAATTTATCTTTATTAAGATTAATCGATTCACTCTAATGACTCATACTTTTTAGGTTATAGTCGAACAAATTAGCACCTGATGCACGAGTTGGCTCGACGTCTTATTTCATTAGTTTTATTCGTATTTTGATAGTTTTATTTTAGTGAGGTTAGAATAATGTTACTTATTTACTATTGCCAGACTTTTATCTTATTTTATTTGTCAGCACTTATTTTCAAATTTATACTACTAGTACTTTTGATGTTACTATTAGAGCTTCAGTTTATTTTAACTACGTTTGACTCTAAATTTTTAATTAATTTATAAGACTTTCGTTGCGTTAATAAATATATAAAGATAAGATCAGATGATTCATTTTATTTTTAAGTTGGGTCATTGCCTATTCTATTCTGAAACTCATGACATGTTATCTTAAATTTTATACTCTAATTTTGTTTTAGAAAGTACATCGTTTATTTAGTAACGTAATAATTACGATAAATGTCAAATAAATTTTTAATTAATAAATAGTAGCATTATTCTTAAATTAAATTATCATTTTTCATCTTTTAGGCCTAAAAGTAATCAGCTTATTTAATGCAATTAATTTATGGACCGCTCTCACTCGCATGATTTAACCTAATAATAAGTTGTTCTGATTGGTTAAGAAGATCCAAAAAGTTGAACTAGTTATAGTTTAAATCCATCTTCAACTGGATCTTCCTAAGCGCCAATGGTTTCTAAATTTATCACTTTTTTTTTTTATAATCATAAAAAAGGTTATCACTTTTTTGAAGTAGTGGTTTTAAATGCTAATCTAGGGTTAACAAACATCTATGACCAGACTACATTGTTGGAATCGGCAATTCCTTGGCTCCTTCCTCCGTTCCTCCATCTTTCTTTGTTGGAATGAAACGTCAGATCCCACTCAGAAAAAAAAGTAAGCTTTCCCCTACCTTCATGCTTTCTCCCATCGCCATTATCCTTTATTTTATAAAGCCTCTCGCCTGACACACGCTCACCACGCTCCCTCTCTCTCTCTCTCTCTCTCTCTCTCTCTCTGAGTTAGGTATCTGAGCTTGGTCGATGAAAACGATGACAATGGCGAGAGATATACGGGTGATTCTGATGGTAGTGGCTGTTTTAGCAGTGGCTGTCGACTGTTTGTATGTAGAAGAAGGGTTACTGAACCCAGCACAGCTTGAGATGTTCGTCGACGAGCTTCCAGATATGGACAGAGTCTTAGGGTTCCGCATCGTTGATGGAGCTCCCAAACCTAAAACAATGGCCATTGGAATGTTTAAGAAGAAATGGGTATTTCTTTTTCTTCCTTCTCTTTTAACTCTTTCCTTTCTTCCATATTTGATGGCATCTGTAGAGCTGATTTTCTTAGTTTTTGCGGATCGATGCTCGGCCTCATCTGAACTGATTCCAAGGGTTGTCTTAATTAGTATATGTATTTTTTAATTCAATCTTTAAAAAACTATATTTAGAGGAAATTTACTAAATTAACTTTAAATTATATTGATAGATAGTCTAGCGAGCACTATACCCATTTCACTGTCTACTATAAATGACTATCATTAAATATTCCATCTTTTAGAATAGTTACTGACCAAATTATATTGTATATTTGTAAATTCACTTGGGATGAATTAGTCTATTAACCATATATTTAATTTGGAGTTTATTAGCTTCAAAGTATTATGTATAATCCTTTCACTAATATATTACAATTTATACAACGTCAGCTTTGGGTCTAGGGTGCATTCTTTTATTATAATATTACGATATTATTTGATTGAGTTGAATTAGAGATTATCTCAAAACGCTTTGTATTACTATTTTTTTTTCATTTTTTTAAAAGTCCGAGAATCTACACCCTTAATTATATGAATAGACTTCTTACCATCATCAAAATTTTGAGTTTTTATATTATAACTCAATTCAAATATTGGCCAATTAGGCAGCTTCATTGTGTTAACTTCAATTTTTGAAGTTTGATTGAAAAAGTCCACTAAATGAACGGTTCTGATTTACTTGTCAGAAATTTCATAGAGATCTTCCACCCACGCCCGTATTCGCATACGGTACATCCAAGACCACAGCAACAGTTCCTGGTCCTACGATCGAGGCCTTTCACGGGGTGGACACCTACATTACGTGGCAAAATCACCTCCCTCCAAATCACATCTTACCATGGGACCGAACCATCCCGACGGCTATTTCTTGCAACAATAGAGGTATTCCTACTGTGGTTCACGTCCACGGTGGTATCGATGAACCTGCAAGCGATGGGCATCCGAGTGCCTGGTTCACCGCTAGATTTAACGAAACCGGCCCCACCTGGACCAAGAAAACATATCACTACCACAATAATCAACAGCCTGGAAATCTATGGTACCATGATCATGCAATGGGTTTGACCAGAGTCAACCTTCTCGCTGGCCTTCTTGGGGCCTACATTATTCGTGAACCCTCTGTTGAAGCGCCGCTTGGCCTCCCTTGTGGCGTGGAGTTCGATCGGCCGTTGATCGTCTTTGATCGTAACTTCCACGCCAATGGTTCGATATACCTGAACGGCACCGGAAATAATCCCTCTGTACATCCCCATTGGCGACCGGAGTATTTCGGCGATGTCATCATCGTGAATGGCAAAGCTTGGCCAATCACCGCCGTCCGACGTCGTAAATACAGGTTCCGTATCATTAACGGGAGCAACGCTAGATTCTTTAGATTCTTTTTCAATAACGGTTTGAGATTCGTTTACGTGGCATCTGATTCGGTGTATCTCAGAAAGCCAGTGGTTACCGACAGAATCTTACTCGGCCCGTCGGAGGTCGCCGACGTAGTAGTTGATTTTTCAAAGTCAAAGAATGGTTCTGCTATTCTAGCAAATGACGCTCCTTTTCCCTACCCAACTGGTAATCTTGTGTCTGATTTCACTGGCACGATCATGAAGTTCGTCATTTCAGACCAACCTGATCTAGACACGCGGCGCGTTCCCAAGACATTGATTCGATACCCTCCTCCCGTCGTCTCAATGGCTGCCCCTCGGCGGTACATTACGATGCTGGAGTACAAGAGCAGCATTGACGAACCAACCCACCTATATCTAAATGGGAAGCCATTCGACGCAGAGGTGACGTGGCATCACAAAGTGGGGTCTACGGAATTATGGTACGTCATAAACCTGACGGAGGATAATCATCCGTTCCACATTCATTTAGGATTCATGATGGCAATCCATCAGACGGAGCTGGTGAAGGTCAGCGAGTTCAAATTTTGCATGATGGAGATGAACGACGCGATCATGTGCGGAGTAGAGAAGCACGCAGTTGGGAGAAGCATAAAGGTGCCGGCGCCGGAGAAGGGGTGGAAGAACGTGTTCAAGATAAGACCCGGAGTTGTGACGAAGATTGCAGTGAAGTTTGGGTACATACATAGCAATGCATCCTATCCATTTGATGCCACCCGACTGCCTGGTTACGTGTATCATTGCCACGTAAGTATTTCAATTTGTAAAATAATATTTATAACATAATTGTTATCACGCAAAAAGGTTTGATCTTTGAATGTTCATACACAGATACTGGATCATGAAGACAATGAAATGATGAGACCCTTGAAGATGATTAACTGAGACTGCAGTAAAAATAGATTGGTGCTGTTTCGAAATAATGTGTTCTTCTGCAAACTTGACTGTACGTTTTATGTTGCACAACACCAAATGTAAATTTTATTAAAAAATTGAAGTGCTTATTTTGTTAGAAAATAAGAGGGTATAATTAACTTCAAAAGATAGTTCAAAGATTAAATAAATTTTTCTTATATTTATACATGACCTTCTGTTTAGGATCTGTCAACGTAAGACAACAATTATGATATCAATCTTTTTATAGATATTGTTCAATCTTACCACTATGATTGGATATATTCTTGAAGACAAACCAAATCATAAAGTTAAACAGTTTTCAACCTTCAAAGAGCGCATGACTTCAAACTTAAGGCTTTGAGTTACTATCTGACCGCTGAAGATTTAAATACATAAATTCAATTTATGTCAAAGAAAAGGGCATATTCCCTTGTCATCAAAGTAAATTAAATATTATATAAATATAAATACGGGGATATAATCTGATATTTAAAATTATCCGAGATAACTTTAATTTTTTTAGCACTACTTCGATTTTAAATATCGAGGTAAGTTTTACCACCAATTTTGACCATTGAACAAAGCATTAACCATTTAACACGCAAGATTAATTATGGAGTTAAAATTAAACCCAACAACCAAAAATTTTACTTGGATTTTTATTTATTCACAAAGGTGACTAGATTTACACAAAAATTATATGCAACTTTATATTGAGCTGTATTTCCAAAATGTTTATAAATTTTTCTTCTTTTTTCACTTTTGATTTTTAGATTTTGTTGGAGCATAACAATTAACAAAAGGTGGTTTGAAATTGTGTGGAATATGAATGTCAGAACCCAAAAAGAAGGTTAGCTTGACGCATGGATGGGAGGAGCACTTATTTGTGTTTCAGCTGCAAGAACACCCTCCACAATACCTGTTAGCACTAATCTACCAATCTCGTACCAATTCAGATATTCGTTTTATTTTATTTTTTTAATATTAAATCAAGAACCCACGCAGGTTTGTAGGCAAGAAACCAAGCTGTTACTCTTAGGTCATGCACCGAGGCTAAGTTTGTTGCTTGGCCTTACCCCAGTTTGAAAAAGATTGGCATTTTCAAACTGTGAATATTTTAAATTTATATTAAATCAAAAAACTCAAATTTCAACTTCGTTTTTGGATTTTATCCTAAAACGAATTGTACTCTGTACGGAGGAAAACTCTACGTATAAATTTTTTATTTTTAATTCTTTCAAACGTGAGAACATGCACTATTTTTGATAGGAGTTGACTCTTACGATTAACTTAATCTTGGATCGTAATTGGATTTACAAAATTCATTTTTTAGGAGTCCGATGTCCTTATTGATCACATTTTTGTTTGACTTTCAGGTTGATTTTATTTGTGGAGTTTTTGACTCTGTTAATAACTTATTGTTCGCTATGTCAATATTTATATGTTTTATTTTTAAGATTTATTTTAAAATACACTGTACTAAGTAGAAATGTAATTGAGCCAATTCAATATGTTTCCAATTTAGAACTAGGACCAAACTAGACCACCCCCTGCAGAGAGGTCGGGCCGACCAGCCTTGGAGGCACCAAGTTAGGGGCCGGTAAACGACCTTAACTGTCAAGCAATTCTGGAAGGGAGGGAGTGTGAGGGAGAGAGTGTGACTGTTTGTTAAACTATCGGTCAAAGTGTGACAGTGTTTGTGTAGATTCGACAAAAAGCGTTTGGTAATAAAAATCTACGAGAATAGAAGACGTTCGTATGCACACATTCCTTATTGGCAGCTAAATCATTCAACGTTGACATAGTCTCTCTCTCTCTCTCTCTCTCTCTCTCTCTCTCTCTCTCTCTCTCT